>JAVGVS010000495.1:151950-239450 GCA_032718565.1 Distichodus sexfasciatus | reverse complement strand
GTTTTATTTCAAGACCTTGTCTTATTTTGGGAGACAAATTCAGACTCTCACTTATCAACTGGACACAAGATCTACTTTGGTTTTTACCAAGATATCTTTAGTACTAAAATACGAAATTTTTCATTTGCTGAGCTTGTGGTGTTGGTTAGAATGACCCATGTCCCTAAAGTGTAATTACGTAGCGTGTGTGTGTGTGTGGTCGTCATTTGCACCTAACCCTCCAGCGATAATGAGAATATTAATGAGGCATTAGGGCATTAATGACGACATCGCTCGCGGCACACGTGTGAATAAAGCGAGAGGCAAGATCAGACAGAAGCGAGGCCAAAAGCAAATCACAGTCTATGCGTCTTTCGGTTCCCAAGCTTTCCCTGAGAAGTGATGACGTGAAAATCTTGAACTTCAGTTTACCCAACGACTAACTGTTCAGTTGCTCAAAGGAGACTGTCCCTGTAATGAGGAAGCGGAAGCCACTCAGGATAAGAGCTTCTGCAAACGTGACGTGGTTGTGTAAATGCAGCATTTCAATAGGCAAGGCAAGGCAAATTTATTTATATAGCACATTTCATACACAGAGGTAATTCAAAGTGCTTTTACATAAAGGAAATAGAATAATCATAAAAGCAATAATAAAAACAAAAAGTAGAACAATCATTAAAAACAATGATCACAACAATAAAACAAAATGATTTAAAAATGATTTAAAAATTGATTTAAAATAAGTTCAAGACAGTTCAAAACAGAATGCAGTCAGTTCGGACGAAGCACAGTGCTCATTCAGTAAATGCACAGCTAAACAGATGAGTTTTGAGTCTAGATTTAAAGCCTTAGCTGATGTTTTAGAACATTTGATCTCTTCTGAGAGGCTGATTCAACTCTTGGGCAGCATAATAATAAGCTAAAAAGCGGATTCCCTTGTTTTGTGTGAACCTTGGTGTTTCAAATTGACTCGATCCTAATGATCTGGCCGGTCTGTTAGGTTTATATTCAGTGAGCATATCTGCAATGTATATTTTAGGTCCTAGGCCATTGAGTGATTTATATGTCAGTAAAAAGTACTTTAAAATCAATTCTAAATGTAACTTGGAAGCCAGTGTAGGGACCTGAGGACTGGTGTGACCTTGCTCCAGACTTTCTGGTTCTAGTCAGAATCTGGCAGCAGCGTTCTCAGACGAGAGCTGCAGCTATCTAGTAGTTTTTTTTTAGGAAGGCCAGTGAGGAGACCATTACAATAATCCACCCTGCTTGTGATAACGGCATGAACAAGTTTCTCCAAGTTTCTCCAAGTCTCCAAGAGCTAGTCATAATTCAACATATGAAAATATGACGACGTACGTTTATCTGTATCACTTCAAATCACAGGGCCTTATTCACTCATCATCCTTAAGAAGAAAATTATTCTTAAAACTTGTTCTCCAGTTTTTATGAAGACACTGACTTTCGTCAGTGTTTTTCTTATTGTGTCTGTAACTGCTGATGAGATTCTTACACAAAACGATTTTAGTGCGTTTGTCCAAAACATTCGTTAGTTCTCGTTCATTCAATATCTGGACCGCTGAATCCCAACTGGGGTCGCGGAGGGACCGGAACCTATCGGGAACTACTGGCGCAAGCCGGGACCAACCTGGGCAGGCGCCAGCACTTACTGCAGAACTACACACTCACCGAGGTCTGAGACCAATCTACATTACATGCCTTTGTACTGTGGGAGGAAACCGGAGCACCCGGAGGTTTATTATATTATTATTTGACTAGTCTAATGGCCTAATTTTTGATTCATCTGATGATAAATTTATTGATAAGCAGTTAAGCAAATAAGCAAAGAGCTAGTCATTTAATATGTAAATTCCCCCCTCCCAAACACACAAAAGTCATACATTTAAATATTTCTTAAACATTGCGCTGAACATTAGAGTTTTATTCCTTAACGAAAAACTTTCCAAACTCAAAAAGAAGACCGTAATCAACTATAGAATTGACATAAATTCTATATATAAATAATTATGTGTTGATATTAGCATATTAGACCCTATTTGTTTGACCCTATTTTCAGATATTGCCCATCAAATTCACTAGGAGTTTTATGTTAGACTGAGATCAGTAATCACTGCAATTTTTTATTTAATCATTTCAGAAGACCTATTAGATAAACAAAAAAAAATCAAAGTAAATCATGTGGTTGATTCGTGCGACGTTTCTCCTGAGGCTCTGTAATTGTGCAGGTGGACGCTGCCATGTTGCCTTGTTCGGGGCAGGGCTGGGTTACATAAAGGTAGCCAGTGCGATGAATAATAAGTCGACCCTAGAACAAACGTACCGTTTAAGAACGTGCTATGACTAAATGTGTAATGATACATCAGTCTACGTCGATACATCAGTTCACTCGTTAACAATCCCACAGCATCGATCCAAAATGAAAACATTAACATTAACATCTTCTTTAAAAATCTGTGTTTTAATCCTAATGAATTTTGTTGTTTTCATTTCATAATCTGGAAAAATGTTCATATAATTTGTATACAGTGATTATTATTATGAATAGTAGAAAACGCAGTTTTAATTTTCTACATAATTGTTTAGAAGTGAGATACACATGCTAAATAAATAAAAATATTACGGTAAACTAAATAAAAATAAGCTCTGTATCGTTTATTGAACTGTATAGTGAGTTCAGCTGCATCGTTCCCTCCCTGTAACTAACCATTAAGTAGCAAACCTAAAGATAAGATCCCCTAATCACTTCCCTCTCTCTGTCCTTACACTGATGTGGTGTAGATTAGGATTTGGGAGAGCCGCTCTGACCCCATAACGTGCATGTGAGCCCACCCTGTACTAATTTCCCCTCGTTCTACAGATTAACACATTAAATCTCACTATAAAGCATATTAATTAGGCTCCGTGGCTGTAAAGCGGGGCCGTATTTCATCGCCGCGGCCGCTGATGTTTCAGGCGCCATTTCACCTGAGGTGAATCCCAAACTGCCTAAGCGGCGAGCCGAAATCAGCGCTGCCCCCTCACTCTCCACGCACTCTCCTCGTCCCGCCGGAAACACAGCTGCCGGACTTAGCTCTGGGTGAGAGATCATAAGTCCATCCCATTAACCCTGCTGTTCCCCTCTCTTTCTCTTTCTCTCTCTCTCTCTCTCTCTCTCTCTCTCTCTCTCTCTCTCTCTCTCTCTCTCTTTCTCTTTCTCTCTCTCTCTCTCTCTCTTTCCTCTTTTACCTTCTGAACACAGAACTGTTTCCACGTTCCTTTCACCTTCCCTTCATCTCTTCCTCTTGCTCTTTCTTTCTTTCTCGCTTCTTTCTTGATTCTTAACCCTAGCCTCTCTCCTCCATTCTCCTGTATCTTTCTTTCTCTTTCTTTCTCTTCTTCTGTCTTTTCCCGTTCTCTCTCCTGTATCCATCTCTTTCTTTCTCTCTGTCTATATCTCCCCTTTCTCTCTCTCTCGTATCTTTCTTTCTACTTCTTCTGCTGTCCATTCATTCTCTCCTTTGTCCTTTTCTTTCTTTCTTTTCTTCTTCTATCCCTCCCCTTTCTCTCTCCTGTCTCTTTCTTTTTTCTTTCTTTTCTTCTATCTGCTCTTCTCTTACCCTTCCTCCTTTCCTCTCTCTCCTGTCTGTCTTTTTTGCTTTCGTTCTTTTTCTTCCTCTGTCTGTCTCTCTCCCTTTGTCTCTCCTGTATAACTGTCATTCTTTCTTTTCTTCTTTCTTTCTTTCCCAACACTCCTGCTATGTTCTAATTTGTCTTTCTCCACTCTGTCTCTCCTTTTCTCTTTTTCTATCTTCCCTGCTTTCTTTCTGTCTTTCTTTTGCACCTTCATACACTCTTGATGTCTTCTGTCTCTTTTTCTCTGTCCTTTTCTCTCTCTCTCTCATTCTTACACACACACACACACACACATGTACGAAGGTCTTAAAATTCCTCGTTTTTGACACTTTTGTGAAGTATATTTTTCTTATTGGTGAAATATACTACATATTCATTACATATTTACAACTCCTGATCCCCACACCGCAAGATGTAGTAAGTGCTCTGTGTGTGTGTGTGTGTGTCTCACAGGTGTGTCATTTCCCATTTGGCCTGCTCCCTCTAGGAGGATGTGTCTAATTGATTAGCTGTGGTTGATGAGGTGAGGTCACCCTCTGTGTGCAGGTGTGTGTGTGAGGGTCTGGGTGAGGTGTATGGTGTGGAAATGCTAGATTCTGTGTGAAATGGGGATTAGGGAGGAGGCGAACCTTGAGGGAAATCGATTGGGACGTGCTGGTCATGTGACATCGGAAAGGAGCATTAGACATCGGTGGGAAAAAAAGAAACACACGCAGGCTGAGCGGCACTGAGACACTTACTGTGCAGTGACACACAAATATGGAGCAGCAACTACTTACGTGTGTGTGTGTGTGTGTTGTGCGTCTTGAACACGTGTGACGCATGGGCCGGGTCTGTAGAATTCTACACCATTTCTGTATTAAAGATAACACTGAGGAATTTAGAAATTCTACCAAGTAGAGAGAGAGAGACAGAGAGAGAGAATATGAAAGAGGGGCGGTGAGAGAAGAGAGGAGAGAGAATGAAGGCCGATAGAAGAGAAAGAATGAAAGAGGGGAGCTGTGATAGAAGAGAGAGAGAGAGAATGAAAGGGGAGCTGTGATAGAAGAGAGAGAGAGAGAATGAAAGAGGGAGCTGGATAGAGGAGAGAGAGAGAATGAAAGAGGGGAGCTGTGATAGAGGAGAGAGAGAGAGAGTGAAAGAGGGGAGCTGTGATGGAGGAGAGAGAGAATGCAAGAGGGGAGCTGTGATAGAGGAGAGAGAGAATGCAAGAGGGGAGCTGTGATAGAGGAGAGAGAGAGAGAGAGAGAGAGAGAGAGAGAATGAAAGAGGGGAGCTGTGATAGAGAGAGAGAGAAGAGAAAGAGAATGAAAAAGAGGAGGGAGAGGGAGAAAGAGGGGAGCAGGTGAGAGACAGAAGAGAGCAACAGTGTGTGTGTTTGACAGAAAGAAAAAAAGGTTGCAGTGTAAACGCTGTACATGGAGAGTGAAGAAACTGCAAGAGTGAGTGTGTGTGAGAAAGACCGAGTGAATGACTGGAGAGAGGGAGAGAGAGAAGGAAAGAGTGCGGATAAGTAAGAAAACAAAAGACAGCAAAAATATGTGAAAGATCGCGATCATCAGAGCATCACTGGTTCAAGTCCCGGACCAGTAAAGGCACTGCTCCCTGGACTCTGCCCAAAAAATCTGCCCACTGCTCCTTCACGGATGGGTCAGATGCAGAGGTCATATTTGCTTGTGGTGCACTGTGTGCTGTGCTGTGTTCACAATGACAAATAATCACTCACTTTAATTTAAAACTTCCTCATTTTTCATCATCCCATCAAACGAGCTAACGCTACCGGGTGTCGAAGGGTTGAAAGACGGGTCAGTAAAAATGGGACAGGCCTCGGAGACGAGCGTGCTTGTGCTGCAGCGTTCTAGTTTGCGTTTGCTTTCTCAGGCGTTCGTTTGCACTTGTCCGCTCCTGAACTTTTAATTTTTTTTCCCATGTCCCCCTACCCCCCCCCCAGGTTGCCAGGCGTTTGAAACCTGCAGCCTCAAAGCGAAAGCAGGCAGCGCAGCCTAAACGAGCGCATGTCATTAAAAAGTACAAGGTATTAAGTTGTAAAAGGAAGAAGAGAGGAGACGAGAGGAGAAGAGAGGAGAGGAGAGAGGGAGAGTTGGCTTCTCCCCTTTTCACACTGGTCTGTTCTTTTTGAAGTCGGGCTCCGTCTCATAGCGTATTCAGATCGGCAGGTTTGTTTGGGGATTACGCCTCGATCTTTGATCACCGTTAATTAGCCGGAGCGAGGCACCTATAGCTCATTAGGGTGTTGGAGGTTACGCGCCGCAGTCTGCAGACCGCCGGCCGGGGGAGCGATCGGCTTGGGACCGGGCCGGTGCCGGTGGAAGGTGAGTCCGCTGCTGATAAAAGGCCCGAGTTCTTCTTCCTCCTCCTCCTCTTCTCGCTCGGATCGATACTCATCCCTCCTCCTGTCCGCGCAGGATCAAGAGTTTGACTCACAAAGACTCTCCCAAGCAAACAGGAGTTCAGAGCATTCGCCACTGGCATGTGCAGACGCCACGAAACGCACACTCCTTCCCCTCCCCTCTCTCATTCTCTCCTTCTTGCTTTCCCTCACACTCGTTCTCACGTTACTGCGTCTCGCTCTCTCTTCCATTTCTTCTCTCTCTTTCTCTCTCTCTTTCTCGCTCGCTCTCTCTCTTCCATTTTCCCTCTCTCTCTCTCTCTCTCTCTCTCTCATCCTGCCCTTTTTATCCTCGTTCTTTGCCATTTTTTCTCTATCGTCTTGCTCTTTCTCACTCTTACACTTTTGCTGTCTTTACTGTTTCTTTTTCCTGCTCTATTCACTCTCTCTCTCTTTTTCTCTCTGTCTTTAATTCTCTCTCTTTTACTCTTTCTCTCTGTGTCTAGTTCTCTCACTTTTATTTTCAGTCTCTCACTCTTATTCTCTCTCACTCTGTCTTTTTTTCTCTTCCACTTTCATTCTTTCTTTCAATCTTATTCTCTAGCTCTCACTTTTACTCTCTCTCTTTCTCTCACTTTTATTCTTTTTCACCCTTACTCTCTCTCTCTCTCTTTCTCTTTGTATTTCTGTCTTTCTCTCTCACATTCTTGTCATTTTTCTCACTCTTTCACTCATTTTCTCTTTATCTCTGCTGTCTCCCTGCTTTTTCCTGTTCTGTCCTATTCTCTCTCTCTCTTTCTCTGCCACATTCTCCTCGTTTTCATGTCTTGTTACTTTTCTCTCGCTCTCACCTTCCTTCTGTCTGTACATTCTCCTTTTCTTTTTCCTATGCTATTTATACTCTTTCTTTTTGATTATCTGTTTATTTCTCTCTCTCTTATTTCTCTCTGTATCCACTGACATTTTGTTTTTCTTTCTTTCTGACCCTTTCCTGCTCTCTCTCCATCTCTGTCCTTCTTTCATGTAGTCTTTGTATCACACTCTTGCATCTGCTACTTTCTGCATCTCTGATACCCATTATTCTATTTCTCCTCTTCTTCTACTGCTCTCTCTCCCCTTGTCTCTTAGCTTGGTCTCTCTCTCTCTCTGTGTTTCTACTGTTTCAGTATCTGTTTCTTCTATCTCTTTATTCCTTCGCCCACTCCATCATAATGTCTCTCTTTCTCATTCTGTACTCTCTCACATGCTCTTCCTGTCTGTCCTCCTCTCTCTTCTGTCTCTGTCTCTTCTACTCTCCTCCGCCTTATTCTCTTCTTCCTCTCCTTCATTAAAGCCTGTCGTACTTTATTTAGGATTCCTGCGTAGTTATTTAATTACACCAGTTTAACTCCTCTATTGGGACTTTATTCTAACAGTAGTTTTGCATTTCTTTGACTGTTTGGAAATCCATTAAAATCCCTTTTATTGCAGTATCGGATATCAAGTAATTAGCGTGCATTAGCTTTACATATTAATATATCAATAAAACTGGAGAAGCTGTCTGTTTGGACGTGCAGTAGCTGCAGAAGATAAACATATCAAACTCACAACGCTTCAGTATTAACGCTATAATTCCGCATTAAGAGCCGCTAATATGACTCAACAAAGATGCAATTTACAACCTCTCTGATTAGACACAAACGAGCCAGCCAATGGGATTTAGCCAAAACTCTGAGATGAGTTCTGATTGGATGGTCTCAAGTGGTACCAAACTCCTTAGGGCTGATCGTCGCTGCATTTGGTCAGATTTCATGTCGTGTTCTCATCGTATTGTAGTTTTAAGACTTACGACTTTCAAAGACCGTCTGCCGTCCTTCTCCTCGACTTAAATCCCACAAATCTGGAACACTTTTTTTTTTTATTTAGAAAGCACAAAAGTTTTAACGTCTTTTAGAGAGTCCACACTTAGGAAAAATCAGGGTGTGATTAGTGACCACAAGTTGAACCTCTCCATAAAATAAAGTGAAGTAACAAAGCCCATGTGAGTGCAACTCTGCAGGGAACATACTAAACATAGAGCCTGAAATGCTGCAAAGTGAGTTCGCCCTGACGCACACGTGCGCACACACACACACACACACACAGGAAATATGAGGGAAGGAAGAAAGTCACTTGGCGTCTGGCTCGATGCACGTTTGCCAGTGATTATATGACCCTTTTAGTAAGTCATTTTCCCTGGATTAGAAAAACAATCAGTCCAATCACGGGGAGGGAGAAGCCGTTTAAACGGAACTCTCCAAAGAAGTCATTGGATGTTGAGCCGGGAGAGAGAGAGAGAGAAAAGGAAAAGAAAGAGGGAGGGAGGGAGGGAGGGAGGGTTGGGATATATTTCAGTTCACAGTAATTCATTTATGTCTTCAAAACTGTTTGAGAGAACAGAGTTACTGTGCCTTTGTGGTTTTTTAAAAAGCTTATCCTCCTTCTATGAAGAAAGCCAATAAGAACACATTATAAAAAGCTACAAAGCGCCAAAGGAGGAGGAGGAGGAGGAGGAAGAGGGGGTAGGAAAGTGAGTGGCAGAACTGATAAAGTTGAGCAAACGAAGTAATTGACCTGCGCTGGAGATTAATGTAAAACAAGGTGGCCGTGCTTCAGACGCCATGAATATTCCCTGCCGAAGAAAGAAAGGCGCCGGTGACATTGAAAGTTTCCGAGCGGGAACCGGACAAATTCCGTCGGCCGTCATTTGTATGCAAATTCGGCCGTTACACGAATTAACCTTTAAACCCCGTGTCACTCTTCATCTGCCGCAATCTGACCCCCTCCCCACGTCCCCCACGACCGAGTGCGCCTTTAACGCCGCCTTCTCTGCAGGTCACGGCCCGTTCTCTTTATTTTCAAAGAGACCAAAGTCAAAATACTTTCATTTTATTTACCTCGGAGGATAAAAGCCGGCGAGTTGATAGCGGAATGGGAAGGAAGAAAGGCACGGCAACACACACAAACACACACACACAGAGGAAGAGACACAAAGCGAAAGGGAAGTGTTGAGAGGCCGACACAATAGGAAGCCTAACCGCTTAAGCGCCGCACCTCGCTTGGAGTCGCCTCCCGTAACTGAGGGCTCCAGATTTAAGGTGAACTTCTAGGACAAAGAGAAAATCACATTACCGCTCTCAACCGAGGAGCTTCCCGAGCCGCCGTGCTAAGACCTGCGCCACCTCAACGCCCCAAAATAACTCCTAAAAAAGCCAACCAGGCCACCGAGAACTCTGTGCTGTATACTTTCAAACTGCTTTGGATAAATAGCATGCAAATGTCAATGATCATTTGACAATTTTGTAGACTCTACAGTCAACGGTACTTCATCGCACCGATGTTTGGCTCCACCTGGATGATGACCAGTAACCTCATCATCGCTTTAGCTGCTGAAGGGAGAGAATTCACCAGTTAACTGAAGTTAAGTGAGTGAACACAGCACAGCACAGAAATATGACCTCTGCATTTGACCCATCGGTGAAGGAGCAGTGGGCAGCTCTGTCAGCACCCAGGGTTCGGGAGCAGTGCTTGGGGACGGTGCCTTGTTCATGAGTACCTCAGTGGTACCTTTACAGGTCCGGGACTTGAACCGGTGACCCTCGGATCACGAGGCCTAACGGTTACTCTACTAAATTAAGAGATTGGGGATGATTAGGAGGCCAGATTTGGACATGGTGGGTAGAATTTGACTAAAAAGAGCCAAGGTGATGAGGAGGTGATGATGAGGAGGATGAAGTAGATGAAGCTCTAGAAGAATGTCGTCTATCACCTAGTGCATGATCTCCAACACATACGACATTTCTAACTCTCAGTTTCATCTCTTTATTTCTTTCCCTCAGCCATTTACACTCATTCACTGCCTACTGTCTATCTCTCTATCCTTCCCTCTCTTCTTTTCCTCTCTCACATTAAGGCTTGCAGTGTTGCTTTCCTGTTCCTGCTTTAATTACAGTTTACAACTTTATTCTACCAATATTATGAACATAATCTGAATAAAATGTCATCGTATGATTATATAACATTTGTTAAAAGTGAAACAAATTTATCCTTGCCTTCATCTGTCCATCTTTCCATCCATCTATCCCTTCATCTTTCCTATCCATCCAACCATCCATCATCCCGTCATCTTCCATTCATCTTTCCATTCATCCATCCCTCCATCTATCCGTCCAACCATCCATCCCATCATCTTTCCATCCATCCATCCCTTCATTTTCCATCCATCCATCCCTTCATCTTCCATTCATCCATCCATCCCTTCATCTTCCATTCATCTTTCCATCCATCCATCCCTTCACCTTTCCATCCATCCATCCCTTCATCTTTCCATCCATCATATGCCCCCTCATCGCAAGCCATCAGTGAGCATTTTTCTTGTCTGGTAACAGCTTAATGGTTTTGGTGTAATTATCTTTAGGAAGCGATGGGGGCGGAGCTACGCCACGACTATGTGAAAATGTCAAATATTTGAGCGTTCGAAGGCTAAAGTCGGTCAGGTTTTCCTTCTGTGCCACGGGGGGCAGTTTGAGCCCAAGACCCACCAGCTCGATGGCAAGAGCTCTGAGTGAAATGGGTTTAGACAAACAAACAAAGCACATGCGCGCACACACATACACACACACACACATACACACACACACACACTCGGTGGCCACCAGCTCGGCGGCTGCAAGTTTCCTTCAAAGGTTTCCCTCAGGATACACTGTATGCGAACCTAATCCAGCCGGCTTTGAAGTGAACGCAGCAAACGCCTTTTGGCACAACGGCACACGTGGCATCTGACTGCTCTGGGTTATTGGAGGAGAAAAGAGGCTTGGGCGTGTGTGTGTGTGTGGCAAGAGGTGAGCGGAACAGGCACCGGCACCTGCCAGACGGGTGTTTCACGGCCAAGCCCGGCAACGCCACTCTCGTTTTTTTTTTTTCGGCCCCCTTTTTTGCATTTTAATCTGACTGTAGGTGATGGCGAAGGGGGAAAAATCGCGGCCCGTGACCTCTGGCGCTGGCATAAGGAGCTTTAACGGACGTCTTCTCTTACACTCGTCCGTTTCGGAGTGATGACAATAACAGAGGACTCCACTCGACGGACGAGTGTGTGCTTCTGGAGGAGAGGATGGAAAAAAGGAGGAGGAGGTAGTGGATGGAGGGAGTGAAACATACCATTATTTACTTCATGTTGCCAACTTCTTGAGAATCTGGTGTCATGCGAATCGATAGTGAGCGGATTCTAATGAGGACTTGAAGACGCCAGCCGGCGTATACCCTGCGCGCGCACACACAAGAACACACAGGCATGCACACCTCCCACAGTCAAGGGTCAAATTTTAATCACTGGCTCTCTAGAAGAGCATCTTCAGCAGAGGGGGGAAACAAAGAGAGAGAGAGAGAAGGAGGGAGAGAGAGATGGATGTGGAGAGGCAGAGAAATCAGAGTGAAGCGGTCTGCGTTAAGCTGAAGTTGTTGAAGCGCTTGTAGACGTGATTGGACGGACTGGCAGGGCCGAGGGGGAGGATGGATGGAGGAAAGGAGGGAGGGAGGGAGGGAGGGAGAGAGAGAGAGATGGCGTGATTCCGCCCGTCCTGTTAGCTTAGAGGCAGCTTTAAAAAAAGCCTCGGGTATTTACTGCATCTTTCTGTCTTTTCTCTCTATGATTTTTCATTCCATCTCTCCTCCTCCTTCTCTCTCTATCCGTCTTTCAGACTCTACAATTAGGGATGCTGTCCAAGAAAGACACTGATTACCATTTTCTCTCTCTCTTCTTTCTGTCATTGTTTCTCTTTTTTGTTCTCTCATTTATAATATATAGAAATTAATACCATCCATCCATCTGTCATCCATATCCTTCATCTTTCCATCAATCCATCCATCCCTTCATCTTTCCATCCATCCATCCAACCATCCATCTATCATCCATCCCTTCATCTTTCCATCCATCCCTTCATCTTTCCATCAATCCATCCATCCCTTCATCTTTCCGTCCATCCAACCATCCATCTATTATCCATCCCTTTGTCTTTCCATCCATCCCTTCGTCTTTCCATCCATCCATCCCTTCATCTTTCCATCCATCCATCCCTCCCTTTATCTTTCCATCATCCATCCCTCAGTCCATTCAGCCGTCTCTTCGTCCCTTCCTTTGTCCCTCCGTTCATCATCCATCCCTCACTTCATTCCTTCATCTATCCATCCCCTCAACACTCCATCCGCCCCTAGAGATACTGTTTTTAAAGAGCCCTTTTCTCCTGTCCTCTCTGTCTGTCCATCTATCCATCTCGGTCTGTCTGCCTCTCCGTTTTTCTCTCTAACTCTCACACAGTTGGACATGCTCCTCAAGAGTCACTGATTAAAATGTATTCCTCTCTCTCTCCCTCCCTCCTCCTCCTCCTCCTCCTCCTCTCTCTCTGGCAGCTGCTAGATGCATTACTGCTCCACTCGTCTATTTGGACCTATGACTGTTCTTATAAAGTTTTTTAAGAGACAGGCTGAGTGACGAACGGGGACAAAGTGGATAGTTTATGGAGACGTTAGATCAGGGCCTGACCATCTCACACACACACACACACACACACACACACAGAGCGGTAAGAGGATCTGGGCTGTTATCTAGATGGTGCCGTTTATCTGCAGTAGCGTAGCTCCCCGGGGAGACTGCAGGCTGCTCTGGTGCAGTGTGTAGCAGTTGGAGTGTGTGTGAAAGTCAGAAACTTGACCATCGTACAACTATCATCATCATAATCATCACTGCCACCTTTGTCTTCTCACCTTTCCGCACCTTTGACCCCTAACACACACCACTCCAGTGTTAGGGGCAGATGTTAGTCTTTTAGAAGCAGTAGCTCGAGGTAATCTCTGCTGTGCGTAAGATTACACTCAGAATATATTAAGGCAGCCATTAGCACAAAATTGCTCAGTGCTAAAGTCTAAATCTAAATGGTTGTGTTATTATTATTATTATTAGTAGTAGTAGTAGTAGTAGTAGTAGTAAATCATAAAAGTAATATTGAGAAGTATTGTAAGGTTATGGCGAAAAAGATTTATTTTAGACTGTAAACATAAGGAACAGGAATGAAAATCAGTTGCCAACATTTCATCTTTTTTTAAATTTCATTGATTGTTTTAAAATAATTTTTAATCGCTGTATTTTTCCAAAATCTTTGTCTGTCATTCACAGCTCATTTGCATAAAAGAGAGTCTCTTTAAAGTGCAGTTTAACCCTTAAACCTTTGTGTTCCTTCATTTTCTTTCATTTTTAATAATCTAACATTTTTATTTAGTTAATAACCTTGCTTATTTTTTGTAATTTTACTTCATTTACTCGATTAACGATGTCATTAGCCTTGTTCTACCATGTAGCTTTACTCTGGTTAGTGTTCTCTGTAATGGTCTTTATTTGATCATTTTTTTGATTACTTTTTATCATTTCTTCATTTATTTAATATTCTACCACTCACTTTTTAGTCAATACATTTATTAATATTTTAGGTTTACTTTTCTATTGTAGATTTTCTTTTATTTATTTATTTATTTATTTATTTATCTCACTCTTATTTAAATAATATTTTTGGTTGACTTTTCTATTATTGATTTTCTTTCTTTCCCAACACTCTTGCTATGTTCTTGTTTATATTCTCCACTCTCCGTCTCTCCCTTTCTCTTTCCTTTTATATCCTACCGCTGTTTATTTAGTAAACTTACTAATTATCTTTTTTATTCAGTTTGACTGGCCTTGGATATGACGTAATTTGTGTAACTGAACTGAAAGAGAGAGAGGTGGAAAAATGAAAAGGGAGAAGAGGGAGAACAGAACGTGGAGAGGCCGGGAGAATGAAAGTGAGAGGGAAGTGGAAGTGAGTTAGTCAGAAAGTGTGTGTGTGTAATGTGGAGGAGGGAGGTGTGTGACAATGGGAGGAGCAGAGTGAGAGTTTGGGAGAATACAGGAAGTGAGGTGTCGTCATGGCGCCGTTTTTGGCTGTTGGCAGCGTGATCCGGCGCATTTGTAAACCGGCCATCTGTGTTGTGGTCGTCAATCTTAAGCATCGTTAGCACTGCGCTCGGACCACCTGACAAGCACACGCACTAGCTGTGTTGATGTCTTCATGTGGTACTTCTATTGACTTCCATTGTGAGTTGATGTAAACAATGCCACAGCTACAGCTAACCCTGACCTCAACCTCAGTAACCAAAAGTTTCTCACATCAAACCTGCAGTGTTCCCATGAAAGCAGTTCTCATGAGGTCCAAATGTCACTTAAAACACTTAAAACTTCACAAAGCCACAGAAATTTCCTCTCTTCAGGTCCTTGCAAATGTTAACAAATGTGCTCACAGGTTGTAAAATGGAAAAACAGTTCTCAGTGGAAATGACATCACTGCCAGAGCTAGTCAAATGAAATGAAAGAGCAGGGTAATTAATAAACTCAATAAAAAGTGGAAGTGAACTTAAAAAGAGAAAGAGAGAATGGTCAGTAATGGAACAGTAAACCTGAATCATTAATAAACTTACTTAACGAAGATTGGCAGCATAGGAAAGAAAGACGGAAACAAAGGATAAAAGAAAGAAAACAGAAAGAAGGATAGAAAGGATGAAAAAAAGAAAGGTTGGAAAAAAGAAGGAACAAGAGGATGGAAGAACAAAAAGAATAATAGAAAGTAACCTGGCATAATTGACATATTTAATAAATAAAGAGTGATAGGATATAAAAAAGAAAGAAAAAAAGAAAGGAATAAATGAATAATTAGTAAACTCGCTTTATAAATAGTGACAGGAAATTAAAGAAGCAAAGATTGAGAAAGAAAGAATAAAAGAAAATCAACACACACCATGAAACTTTACTACTACTAGTCGTCATCATCATCATCATCATCATCACCTGAAATATCATCTTTCTTACACCTCACATTATTCTATTTTTTTAAAGCAGTAATATGTGCTACACACAGACAGAGGGAGAGAGAGAGGCGTTTTTATAAGTCCGCAAATTTTAATTTGGTTATTTTATAACAATATTACTGTAATAAATCCCATGCCACAGGTGTGTTTAACTCTCAGAGTCTTTCCTTTTTATTGCACGTTAGTTGAAATTATTTTCACATCTCTTCATATTTAACGTGGCGCTGGAACGTGCTAAAGTATCGTATTACACCTCATTCATGCCATTGTTAAGGTGCGTTTCCTAAATCTTCTGATGTGCTCGTTGCTCAGAGGGAAAAACCACTTCCGCGAGCGTCTGATCTCGTCCGCTCTGCTGTGCCAGCGCCTTTTAATCTAATGTCTGCAATTTTGCGTAATTGGTATGGCATCGCAATATAATACAAAGTAGTGACTTTCTGGCATTAGGTACTAAATTGAAATTTGGAGGTGAATGCTGGGAAGACTGCTGGGAAAAAGACCCCATTAAGCGTAATTTGCTATGAGAGGGAAAGAGAGAGAGAGAGCGCGAGAGATCTAGCTGTTCTCTCTGTGCTTTCACATCCCTTCATCTGATTTTGGCACTTCTGCAAAAATATAAAAACCTTTGCAATATTATGCAGAATGTGCTGCATCGCAAAATGCACCAACTTGCACCCACTTAGTCAAGAATTCCACACATGGAGGAGATGCCTGTATAATGTTATTGGACCTTAGCTGAAGCTAATATTTTCATTTTTATGCATGTTTTTACTAGTTTTTATTCTAAGGTTTTGTTTTTTTTACTTAGTTGCTAACGTACACTATGTTAGTTGCTAACATACGCTAAGTTAGTTGCTAACGTATGCTATGTCAGTTGCTAGCGTGCGCTATGTTAGTTGCTAACGTACGTTATGTTAGTTGCTAATGCACGCTATGTTAGTTGCTAACGTATGCTATGTTAGTTGCTAACGTATGCTGTTAGTTGCTAATGTACGCTATGTTAGTTGCTAACGTATGCTGTTAATTGCTAATGTATGCTGTTGCTAGCATGCGCTATGTTAGTTGCTAATGTACGCTGTAAGTTGCTAACATATGCTATGTTAGTTGCTAGCGTGCGCTGTTAGTTGCTAATGCACACTATGTTAGTTACTAACATATGCTATGTTAGTTGCTAATGTACGCTATGTTAGTTGCTAATGTACGCTGTTAGTTGCTAACATATGCTGTTAGTTGCTAATGTATGCTATGTTAGTTGCTAATGCACGCTATGTTAGTTGTTAACGTACGCTAAGTTAGTTGCTAACGTACGCTATGTTAGTTGCTAATGTACACTATGTTAGTTGCTAACATATGCTGTTACTTGCTAATGTACATTGTTAGTTGCTAACATATGCTGTTAGTTGCTAATGTACGCTATGTTAGTTGCTAATGCACGCTATGTTAGTTGCTAATGCACGCTATGTTAGTTGCTAACGTACGCTATGTTAGTTGCTAACGTACGCTATGTTAGTTGCTAATGTACGCTGTTAGTTGCTAACGTACGCTATGTTAGTTGCTGACGTAAGCTATGTTAGTTGCTAACGTGTGCTATGTTAGTTGCTAAGTTGCTAATGTGTGCTATGTTAGTTACTAATGTGTGCTATGTTAGTTGCTAATGTGTGTTATGTTAGTTGCTAAGTTGCTAATATGTGCTATGTTAGTTGCTAATGTATGCTATGTTAGTTGCTAAGTTGCTAATGTGTGCTATGTTAGTCGTTAATGTGTGCTATGTTAGTTGCTAAGTTGCTAATGTGTGCTATGTTAGTTGCTAATGTGTGCTATGTTAGTTGCTAATGTGTGCTATGTTAGTTGCTAAGTTGCTAATGTGTGCTATGTTAGTTGCTAATGTGTGCTATGTTAGTTGCTAATGTGTGCTATGTTAGTTGCTAATGTGTGCTATGTTAGTTGCTAATGTGTGCTATGTTAGTTGCTAATGTGTGCTATGTTAGTTGCTAATGTGTGCTATGTTAGTTGCTAATGTGTGCTATGTTAGTTGCTAATGTGTGCTATGTTAGTTGCTAATGTGTGCTATGTTAGTTGCTAATGTGTGCTATGTTAGTTGCTAATGTGTGCTATGTTAGTTGCTAATGTGTGCTATGTTAGTTGCTAATGTGTGCTATGTTAGTTGCTAATGTGTGCTATGTTAGTTGCTAATGTGTGCTATGTTAGTTGCTAATGTGTGCTATGTTAGTTGCTAATGTGTGCTATGTTAGTTGCTAATGTGTGCTATGTTAGTTGCTAATGTGTGCTATGTTAGTTGCTAACAACTATGCTTTTTGTAAACACACCCCTCTATCTTAGTTTATTGTGTGTATATGTATGTGTGTGTATTTATATATATATATGTACACGCAACAAACGAAGATACAGGGGGTGTTTCCCCATATATATATATATCTCAAACGTAATGTTAAGTGAGCACAGTAGGAGAGGTTTGCAGTTCTGGCGTTGATCAGGTTCAGCTGTGTTTTTTCCCCCTAGAGACTGAAGTGGGAAGCAGAGTTAAAGGTTTTTTGTCCGTATTTACTGCCGTATCTGTTTTAGGCCGGAAGCGTTAGCCCGAGGCTAGCCCGGGGGTTCCCACGGCAACGTCTGAGCCAGACGGTCCGTCTTGACCCCGCTGCATTTACACTCCTTTTTTCACCTTTCCAGCAGGTGCAGGGGGACGAGAGTGGGACGAGAGTGAGACGAGCTGGACGACGATGATGATGAGGAGGAGGGGGAGGCGAGAGATCTTTCAGCACCAACTTCCAATTTATTTCAGACGGCCCTTTCGTTACAGCTCTGGGTGAGTAGGAAGAAAGAGACGCAGGCGTAGGTGACGCCGACCAGGGAAATGTCTTTTTGGAGGAAACCGAGTCTCAGAGCAGAGAGTTGCAGATCTTTATAAATCAGAGGGACCAGCTGTGTTGCCTGAGGAAGGTACTGCTGGTGAAAGAGAACAACTTTTTCACAGGCCTTCAAAGTGAGTAAAACATTAAAACAAACCTCGGTAGTTATAGAATAATTCAGCAAACTTTATTACTCCAGGTAAAAATGAATATGTGGACTATTTAAAGAAAATCTGATCAGTCAATGCTTGTAAAAGGAAGTGAGTTGGAAAAATTCATTTAAGAACTAGAGCAGCACAGTGCTGTGCTGGTTAGTGCCGTCATCTCCGCTTCTACCCCTGGGTCCGTCGTGGGGTCTCTCTGTGTGCAGTTTGTGTGCTGTTGGTCGATTTTGACTTGAAATTGCCCCGTGGGTGGGTGTGTGTGTGTGGGTGGGTGGGTGTGTGTGTGTGTGTGTGCTCACCCAGGGTTCAGATAATAATTGAATGAATATTTTATTAACTAATAACAATGTTCTTCTTCTATGACATTGCAACAGCAAACTCGTCATGTTTAAGATTATCAATTTGTCTGATTCATAAATCCTAAAAGCACTTATACAATGACTTAAAAGCAGTTACTGCTGCAATAATTTAAGCAAATATCACAGTTTCCAAATGATAATGATTTGAACTCTTTTTGTACTCCTAGCTAAACTGGCTTGAATATGTTACACTAATTATTGATTTTTAATATTCATTTATTTATATTTAAACCTATGATTTTTACTTCTTACATTATTGTGCTCTGTTCTGTGCCCTGTTCTTGCTCAGAAAATCAAGCCTGCGTACTGACCACAGAACGTTCTCAGAGTTTTTATATATTTGTCGACATAATAACATCTTGTTAACAGTTCAGGTAGATGTAAATAACGCATTAACAACATGAAAATAACCTATTTTTTCTGGTAGCTCTGACGGCTGGATCGCTCTCCTGCTTCAGCTGAACGGTCTTTATTAAACCTACATAGTTCTTTCAGAATAGTCCTCATAAATTAAACATTTCCCTAAATGCCCTTTTTTTAAAAATATGATTCCTGAAATTGCTGCATAATTTAAATATTACAACTCTAAACACCTGAACAAATGTCAGTTCTTTTGTTAAACAAAATGTGTTGTTAATCTGTCAGTAAATTCACCATTTTTCAGATTAAAAATCTGGCTGATTACCAAATCCTGAAAGCACTTAAACCACAGCTAAATAAAAACAAAGTGTTGCTCAAAATAAAAAGAACCTGAAAGAGTTTTAGACCTTTTAAATAATATGAACGAGGTGAAAAAAACGTTTCTGAGACGCATTAGCTCTGAAACATGAGGTCTTTCATCCCCAAAAAGTGGTGATTTGTGGAAGCAAAATTTTTCTAAAAGAGCACCGAGTATAGAGTAAGTGCATGAAGTAGAACCTTTTTGAAGCTTATCCGTCGTGCTTTATTCGTTTCACTCTATAACTTTTCTCCAGCGTAGATAGTGAGAGGAATTAAAGGGGTGCTCGGCACATATGTGCGCTTTAAAGGGGCAGCTGTGAGGAGGCTGGAGGGCTCGGTCTTTAAGGGCCAGCCGGAGAGCGTCCCGGGGATTTGGGCTTCTGCGAGGCCACGGCTCGAGCTGCAGACAGGCCTGGGTGAGCTAAGCTAAGCAAAGCAGCTTCCAGGCAAGGTGTGTGTGTGTGTGTGTGTGTGTGTGTGTGTGTATACTCTGTCGGAAACAGATGGGAAGGCCTGACCAGGGAATGCCGAAATTCCGGTCAGGAGAAGGTGATATCGGAGCATGACTGCCAGCCAGCATGTCCGGACCACCTCATGGGAAACACACGCAGGGGAAACAGGCAGGGTGTGTGTGTGTGTGTGTGTGTGTGGCAGGGGGTAAAGACCAGTGAGATTTCTGGCACTTCAGTAAGCCTGTCAGAAGCTGCGTGTGTGTACAAGTGTGTGTGTAAGCGCAGACTGTGCCAAGCTTGGTGTGCGTGTAACTTGCTGATGAGAGATTGTGGGTGAGGAAGAGGGAGACAGGGGTCATCTGGAATAAAAATTCTCCAGATATCCACACCGCGCTCTGTCGGATGTACAGGTCACAGAGATGTGAGGAAAAAAATGCGGCGGTTTTCCGAGCGGCGCTTGACTGCGAGGAAGAGGAAAGGAGGAGGGGAGGGGGGAGGAGGAGGGACGGACTGATGAAGCTGGCGTGAGTCCAAGTCTATCAGAGTTACATTCCTTAAGAAACTCTCATTCTGCCTTCAAGTGATTTGGCAAGTCCTTCCAATACTGCCCAAAATGCAAAATGAGCGGAAAAATCCAAGTTTGTGTTTTTATTTTTTCTTTGGCATTTTTTTGTCGGGGGTGAAACTGAGAATGAGCATATTTAATCAGGCCTGCCCATGTGTTCAGACAAGAAGAGAAATATTTGGAATTTTACATTTCCCCATATGTTCGAGGTATTCAACAAGTTCGCTTTGCACAAAACTGCACCAGGCGCCCTGAAGTTTCAGAGGAAATTTGGCTGTTTGTTAAAGCAAATTCCATAGGTCAGAGAGATTTTTGGGGGGGTTTTTTTGTATCCTTTATTTAAACAAGACGCTCATATTCCGGCAGCGGGTCATGGTCAAGGTGAGAGGCAGAAATCCAAAGAACATTACAAAATATTTATTTTAAAATTGATGGTTTAGGGCCTGTTTTACACGCATGCGGATATGTTTATAAATGCAGATTTTTAAAATGCGCCTTTTGTTTACACGTAACCAGTTTTAGCCACCTCAAACGCATGGTTTTAAACGCTGGATTCTGTGGATACGTGTAAATGAAAGGCCCAAACGAAAAAAAAAAATGCGTTTATAAAAAATATCTGCATACGTGTAAATGCAATTGTAAAAATAAATGTATAAAAACGTGTTTATAAAAAAAAAATCTGCATACGTGTAAACAGGTTCTAAATGGGTAAAAGATATTCAGCAGAGATTAGAATAGAGAGAGAATAACAGGCGTTTACTGACAGTTTACCAAAAGTGTAAAACACAGAGAGAGAGAGAGAGGGAGAGAGGGGTGAAAGGTGAAAGGCTCATCAACCATGTATAAACAAGCACTTCCTTTGTCCACTTTATACTAGTATTTTGCTTGAATTTAGCCCACAGTTACCATTTTCAGAGTTGGTCTCGGTCTGCAATTACACACACACACACATTAGACGTGGCACCGATTCGATACATGGATCAGATATCGGTCTGGTGACGACTCAGATAGCTGGATCGGGTGGATATGGGTGGCACTGGGCCGATATATGGAGCCGATCTGTAAGTGTGTGTACACTCGGTTCTGCAGGAGAAGTGGCGCTGCGGTAACGCTGCTTAATTGTTCAACATTCACGCTAATTCCCATTTGCGCAAATCATGCAATAATAGTGTTCCTGATGGTTTCAGCGCCGCTGGATTAGAGACCGTCACAAAATTACTGAATCATATTTAAAGAAGTAGTCTTTGAGATGTTATTTTAATAATAAATAATTCATCATAGACATATGAGTGTGTAATTATTACATTGTGTTAGTTGTGAAAACTATTTACTTAAACAGAACAGAATAATGTATGTCATGTATTCAGACATTTTTGAAGCACATGTTTTCTGTTTGAGGGCATACACATGTGGATATTTTTATAAACACGTTTTTTAATATCTTTATTTTTTAAATTGTATTTAAAATTTTTTAAAAATACGTTTGGGCCTCTTGTTTACACGTATCCACAAATCTTCACTTTGGAGGGCGCTTTAAAAAATATGCGTTTGAGGGGCTCAAACTTTACGTGTAAACAAAAGCCCAAACGTATTTTAAAACACAAAGAATATACTAAAAATTATTTTTTAAAAATCCGCAGATTTGTAAACAGGCCCTAAAAAAAAGCAGATATCCAAATTTACATCGCATCGGACATACAAAAGTGGTATCATGCCATGTGTATGCATATGTGTATGTATATATATATATATATATATATATATATAAATAAAATGTGTGTGTGTGTGTATAGTGTTTGAGTGTGTTAATGCTTACAAGGTCTTACAGCACGGTGCTGCTTTGTGGCCGTTGAGGCAGCCATGACGGTTGAGGCCTCTACCCACAATTCCTAATTAAAGATTAGAGGCACACAAAAGCATGTCTACAGACTCCATGTGTCAGCTGACACAGGACACAAGCAGGAACAAAGAGAACCTCGCGCTCTGCCGCTCCCTCACCGGCGTCTGTGTGTGTGTGTGTGCGGGTGAGAAATGTAAAATGCATTAGATAGTGGCGAGCCTGAGGCTAAACTGCAGACGTGAATAGTGTGGGTGGACAAAATCAAGCCTGCGTGCACTACCACCCACATAACCTTACGTCTATTAATATCACACACACCTAACGTTTACGCGCACACACACACACACACACACACACCTAGAAGCCACACTACCTACTCGGCCACGTTAAAAGCTCCTGACAGTTACACGAGCGGCTGTGCCATGTCTGATCTGACCTCCGCGCTGACTGCACCCCGACTGCCACTCTTTGTTCTCTCTCTCCATCTCTGTCTTTTCTTGCTGTCTTTTAACACCATTAAAGTTGGTGCAAATGCAAAAAAAATTACGAGAGAGAGAGACATTCGCTCTCATTTCACACCAATAAATATGGTGCAAATGAAAGCGGGAGATAGAGAGGAAAAATGAAAAGAAGAAGAAAAAGCATCTCTCCTTTCCTTAAGTGAAAATAAAGAGGAGGAGGAGATAGAGAGATAAATAGAATAAAAGGGGGAATATAGGTGTAGAGAGAGAAAAGACGAGGAAATCAAGGGGTAAAAGAGAGAGAGATAAGCAAGGGGAAGAGAGGGAATCAGACAAGACAAAGAAAGAAAAAGAGAATGAAGAGCAGAGGGAGAATCAGACGAGAGAGAGAATCGGGTGAAAGAGAGACATTGATGACTCAGTTGTTCACAAGCCTCACTAAATTCACTATTTCTGTCACGAAACAGGAAACGGAGGTTGACCCAAAAGACGGGCAGACGTGAGCGAACCGAAGCTTTCAGCCCTCTCCCCCTTGCTGGCACCGGGCTCCAGCGCCACCCTCTGTTCCACCGCAAGCACCGCCAAGAGCTAATGAACGCCGCCGCCGATGACGAGGCCCCGGAGCGCCAGCCACAACAACACACCTTCACCCCGCAATTAACTCCACACACAGCGGCCGCCACGGATATGACCAGCCGTCACACACCGAAGATTCTAGAAGCAGCCGAATAAACAAAGGTGGGTTTTACACATCACTGCGTTTAGACCCAATGTTAGTCTGCTGGCTTTTTACGAGAGAAAAGACACTCGGGAGTAAGATCGCTTTAGTAGAAAAGCGAACAGGACTCTAGTCCAGTGGCTCCAAACCCACTCTTTTTGTAGATAAAAATATTTTCAAAACCCCCAAAATATAAGGAATGGTAAGAAAAACCAGCTCCACGTAACTCATAATTCATTGCTTATAATATCCATAATGAATTACAGACTTCGCATTAAAGTGTCAACATTCCCAGCCCTAATTTGAAGATATTTTTTCAAAATTGCCTGTCTTTACAAAAATGGCTTTAAAACTTTCACAGCTCCCTGAGAGGAAAAAACTAAAACATGAACACTCTTAGTTCATTTCAAAAATCATTCATTTACCGTGTTGTGACCAACCTCATCCCACTGGTTTTGTTATAGAGACACTTTTCATAGGGTTACATGCACTACCGCTAAAGCTGTCATTCCCTATTTTGGCCACAAGAGGGTGTTAAAGAGAACTGTGCTATTATATTTCTTGTGATTAGCTGGTTCCTGTCAACAGCGAGATCAGCTGAAACGTCATTTATCATTTCTCCATAAAAGCATTACACACTGTTATAGTTTCAGTCTCCAGTAAAAACGTGTGTTAATGAATATTTTAATGTGGTTTCTTAACGAACCCTTTGGAGAGTTTTGTGCCCCTTTAAATAACTTCTGTATTTTTGTCTCCTTGAAGATTAATCCAGTTGCGTTGTAAAATGTACACTAATGTAAACTATTATTTGGCTTAAATAATACCATGTAGAACTCATTTTACAAAGACTATGCCAATCAAACCCACATCAACAGAACTCTGTACAAAGCAATGAGGCACACTTGAGTACTTAACACATGCAAACATATGAAAATTGAGAGATTTACATTGAGAATTAAACTAATAACGTCTCCCGCCCAGATGCACGATGCCGATCCCTCCCCGTGAAACTCCTCGTAGTAATTTACTTTCTCAACTTAAATTACCTCGTGAAGTGTTTTCATTTAATTTTTTAATTATAATTACACAACTCCATTAGTGCTCCGAGACGTAAGAGGGGAGAGAGAGAGAGAGAGAGAGAGAGACGGAGCTGGTGATGTTAATGGTAAATAAATTGTAAATCATTAGCCGATTGCTGGGGGTGACACTCGGCATTGTTGTAAATGGTAATGCAGGACGAGTGCAGCGGATATTGTGTTGTTTCACGTCGGGGAGGGAACGAGAGTGGCTGACTTACTCAATTACAAGTTTACACTAGTAACAGCTGATAGTAAGACTCTTACTGACTCACACATTTACATTAGAAGGCAAGTGGTTTTAAGGTAAACTACCGTCTCAATAAGAAAGAAGGAAGGACAATCTGTTAACAAATTTACATTGATGACAACTGATTAACGCATAAGCCTCAAGCTCAGAGAGAGAGAGAGAGAGAGAGACCTAGCGAGCGTCTTACTGGCTTACTTACAAATCACACAATTAAATGTGATTAAGTTTTAAGGTGTTCCACAGTCTGAGAGAGAACAACATAAAGCATGAACATGACTCACTCAAAATAACATGCTTTTATTCATTCAAGATTCTTTGTCACGTACATAGTTACACAAGTGCAACAAGAAATGTGTAATTTTATAAATATTATTCAAGTTTCAATGTGTGTGTCTGTGTGTTTCCTTAGGTGCTGTATTTGTGAAGACCTCACTGTTCGCTAAAAGGTAAGAAAACCTGAGATTTGTCCTTTTTTGTGTATTTGTGAGGATAAAGTACTTGAAAAGTACAACAACAAAAAAAAATAATAATAATAGTAGTTATGATTAATCAAAAAATCTAAATAAACAGCAAGGTTTTTAGATTCCATCAATAACACCAACAACGATAATAAGAAGAACTACTAATGTAAATTTAGGTTTTAATATCCAAGGGGAGATTAAAAAATAAGAAAATATATATATTTGTTATAAGGATAATTTGCATGTGTTAAAGTAAACAATGCTCGTCATATTTATAAGATTTAATACAGTTTTATTGGTTAATAATGAATAATGTCCAGCCAGTTCTAAGCAATAACAATCAGAAGTGCTGTTTAAATACCAACGAAGACATGAGAAACCTTACCACTTACGGGACTAACGTTTAGTTTAAGAATATAGTGAGAGTGTAACAGTTAGGGAGTTGGTCCTGATCCGAGGGACATTAGTTCACATCCTGGACCAGTAAAGAACCCGTCTCCAAGGTGCTGCTCCCTCAATTCCCTGAGAGAGACAATTTAAGTGAATTAATGAGAGTGATGATTTTTCATTGGGAACACAGCACACACAGTGCACCACAACAAAAATACCTCTACATCTGACCCATCTGTGGAGCAGCAGTGAGCAGCTGGGGTTCAGAATTCAGGGAGCAGTAGCCTAGGGACGGTACCTTCCTCACCAGCACCTCAGTGGTATCTTTACCAGTCTGGGATTTGAGCTGATGACCCTCCGCTCAGGACCAGCTCCCTAACTGTTACAGTCTCACTGCATCTTTGGGTAAAGTGCCTCTTTAAACAAAAAAGTAGTATGACAAAGATCATCTGTGGTGCCTTCATCTCATCCCTTTATCATCAACTCAGCTCAGCACTTCTGATTTTTATTGCTTATAAACGGCTGAGATGGACACTGGCCAATTCATTATTAATCAATAAAAACTGTATTACAGGCATTAAATTATATAAATATGACAATCATCGTTTACTTTGTTTAACCCTGTAAAATACATTCAGCGTCTCTTCCCAATATTAACTATGTAAAATATTAGAAATAATATAGATTTGTATATAAAAAAAAATGCAATTCAGGGTCTACAACTCAGTGCACATAATAAATAAAAACAGTAACTGCTAAATATTGTAATTTTAAAATGTATCAACAATTATTTCCAAAACATTTTTTGAACTGCACTTGATATATACCTTGATATATTGTCCTAAGCGACGTTATGTATCACAGCTACACAATGTCATTAGCACAGGTAATTAACTAACTACGGTTACTATGTTCAATTTAACTGATGAATTCTAAAATCTTTAAACAGACCTTTATTGTTTTAATTCAAATTCGTTCATGCATTTTAATTACTATTAAAGGTGAACATGTAGTGTGTTTAAAGTCAGTTCCTTCAAAAATAGCCTATTATTATTAATAAAAATGTAAAAACGGATGAGTTGTAGAAGTTAACAGCTACCTGGGTTGCGTGTGTGTGTGTATTCACTGTTTGAAGCTGTGTTCCTGGATACAGTGACAGTGAGTCGGGGGAAGAAGTCAGAATTCGGCTGAAACTCACCACACATGGGTCACACGAGTGTATTCAGAACCCAGATCACAGCAGGTAAATACCTCCTCCCCTCGCTCACACACACACACGCCAGTCGTGCTAGCAGAGAGAAAAAGAGAGACTGTCTACAGGTTTGTGGCAGATGGCTGTGTCAGGCAGCCAGAATGCAGCTTCCTCTCACCATTTATAAGAACTCCTTACTACACACACACACACACACCCCCACTGTAACATACACCACTGCATTTACATTCAGACTACAACACGCATCTCACACACACACACATCCACTGCTCATATAAACTAATCCAACATTCACTGCTACACACTTACACAGTCTTACACACTCCCTGACCAACTCACACTTAGACACTTCGTGACTCCCACACGCAGCCCTGTGCCGTCTCACTCTGGGGTGTGTTTCACAAAAGCACAGACACTATGTTAGTCGCTTACCTACACTGTCTCAGTCGCTAACGTACACGTAGTTGCTAATGTACACTGTGTTAGTCGCTAACGTACACTTAGTCACTGAGGTACACTGTTAGTCGCTAACGTACACTTAGTCACTAAGGTACACTGTGTTAGTCGCTAACGTACACTGTGTTAGTCGCTAACGTACACTGTTAGTCGTCAACGTACACTGTGTTAGTCGCTAAGGTTCACTGTCTTAGTCGCTAACGTACGCTATGTTAGTTGGTAATGTCCACGCAGCCCTGATCAGGTAAAGGCGAGTGCTGTGTATAAAGTTCTGCTCTGTTCTGGGCTGCGAGTTTGTGACTTCGGCCCATCTGCCACATAGCTGCTCTGAGTTGGAGCGATCAGGGAGGGAGAGAGGGGGGAGAGAGAGAGAGAGAGAGAGAAAAGACTGGATACATGAGTGTTTTAATGACAGGCAGCAGCGCAAAAAAGATTTAAATGTTCTCACTGTCCTGAAGCTCATTACCTGCCAAGCATGAACGAGACAGACGCGCACACTCTCCTTCTGACTACCCTGTGTGTAAAACCTCACTGTTAACTGGAAAAAAATGATTTTAAATTAGAGTGTAATTTTTAAAGTGTGTGTTTTTCCTCAGGCGCTGTATTTGTGGAGACCTGACTGCTCCCTAAAAGGTAAGAAAACCTTGCGATTTGAGAGCACGAGCCTTACACACGGACGTTCCACTGCGGCTGTGTGATGCGTTTGGGGGTATTCACGCCTCGGTGTTGTTGGGGTCCTAATGACTGCTTCAAGTAGGGAGGAATATGAACGTAGAAAACAGAGTTTAGACGTTCTTCTCCTCTCTCTCTCTCTCACTCACTCACACACACAATGTGGTTTTAATTAGTTACAGTCCCAAAAGTGGGCAGAAAGCATTCAGAGCTGTCCGCCTCGTTAACAACGCGGCAGAGAAATGTGTGTTTTCGTGTGTGTGTGGAGATCACGCTCCGAACAGCCATGCAAAAACCTGTGGCAAGCTTTTCTCTTTCTTTCTTTCTGGGGTTTTTTTTTTATCTAAAAAAGAGAAATGTAAATAATCTCAATTCTTAGCCGGGGGCTTCAATGAAAGATTGTACAAGATAAATACACTGTCCAAATCTGCAAGTAACTGTAGAAACATGAAAGAGGTGACAAGGTGTGTGCCATGTGCTGAACGGATAATTTCACCACACACACGGAGAACATGTTAGGAATTTGTGGACTCAGTGAGGGGAGAAAGGGAGGGAGAGAGAGAGAGGGAGGGGGGCAGAAAGGAAAAAATAATATGTTAAAGAATATGTGAAGAGAAATACAGAGAAAATGGACAGAGGGAGAGACAGACAATCAGAGAAATGGACAGAGAGAGGCAGACAGAAAGAAAAGTATGGCAGGAAGAGCAAGACAGACTGATAGAAGCTTTTTATAGAGACAGAAAAGAGTAGATACACAGATAGATAGATAGATAGATAGATAGATAGATAGATAGATAGATAAAGTGTGGGATGAAGACAGACTGAGAAGGAGTGAGTGTGAGGGAGACACTAAGAAAGAGAGACAGAAAAAGAGTGAAAGAATGAAAGTGTGGGAGAGAGGAAGACAGAGAGATGAAGGGATGCTCTCCACATTGGCTGGCACGTGGCTCTTGTCATTAACGAGCTTCAGGATTGCTGCGTTCTCTCTCTCTCGCTGCCGCTCATCTGGACTCACTTAACGTCTTGTCACCTTTGATGAAAATCACAAAACAGGGAACCGAGTCGGAGCTCTATCGTAAACACTCGTCTTCTATTCAGACCCCAGCCCGTTTACGACGTGAAACCTGCACGTGGGAAAACACACAAGAAACCTGCACACAGTCAGTGATTGTCATAGTGAACACAGCACAGCACACCACAACCAAATGTGACCGCTGCATTTGACCCCTCAGTGAAAGAGAGGTGGGCAGCTGACATGGGCAGCGCCAGGGAGCAGTGCTTGGGGACGGTACCTCGCTCATCATTATCTTTACCAGTCTGCTACATGGACAGGCGACCTAATGATCACGCGGCCAACTCTCTAACCGTTACGCTACCAACTGCCCCCGGAACAGGAAAGCTGTACAGTTGATGGCGCAACGGTTGGGCGTTCGACCCGTGATCGGAATGTCGCCGGTTTGAATGCCAGGGCCGGTAAAGGTACCACCGAGATACTGGTACCGTCCCCAAGCACTGCTCCCCGGGCGCTGCCCATGTCAGCTGTCCACTGCTGCCACTTCATGGATGGGTCAGTTGCAGACGTTGTGGTGTGCTGACGTGTGTTCACAATGACAAATCACTCACTTTCACTTAAAACCTGCATGTGGTGAAACCTGCACGTGAGAAAATTACATTACCTGCATGTCCATCTCCTCATCACCTGATCAGCAGCTGTTGAAACAGACTAATAAACTCAAGCCTCATTTTGCAGATTTTTTTCTGACGTTTTCCTCACAGCGTGTGATGTAACGGTGGGATGAAGTGGGTCTGAGCCGTTTTTAGCGGGACATAGCGAGAGAGCAGAAGACTGGAATGATGAAGTATGTGGAGTGTCTGCCTCTTCCTAAGAGAGGGAATGACAGACATAGTGGTTAACGGCAGGTGGGGTTTGTCCTCGCGCTCGGCGGCGGTGACGGTGAAGACTCTCTGCTGTAGCGAGTAAAACGTTGCAGAAATATTTTGTAGCGGTGGAGAACGTGAATAATTGATGCAGCGCGGCGCCGACCCGTCCTGCCGTCTCGCTGCCGCTAACACGTTCCCCTTCCTGTAAAGAGACGAACACCCTCCTCCTCACAGCCCCGAAAAATACAGTAACACGCAGCACAATTACTAACTTTTTAACTCCCACTGCCAGAGGTTCCAGCTGAAACAGGAGGAACTACGACTTCCTACGAGCTTTTAGCTCAAACAGAAGTGAACGAGTTACACAGTATTTTCCTTGAAAATGAAAAAGGAGGGAAAGCGGGTGAATTCATTAAAAAAGACATGGAATCTGCTTTTACATGAATGATAAATAGCTGAAAACCAGGTCAACATGAAGCTCAAACAGGTATTAATGAAGGTAATAATTATAGCTACAAAAAAACTACCTTTGAAAAATTGATCAAATTAAATCTAGAAATGTCCCAAAACACCTATAAATCCCCAGCAGCGGTCACTTTACAACAAAAAGAAAACGTGTTATAAGAAACAAAAGTTTGAAATATAAAGCGTTCCTAATTTTTGCTGTGCTATTGAACGTGTTTGTTTGCTTTTTTTTACCAGAAAACTAAACAATTCCAAAAATTAAAAATGACTCTTTCCCTCCTTTTGTCTTTCTGTCCATTTCATTCCCTCTTTGTGTGTCTGGTTATGTACTGTTTCCTCCCTCTCTCTTTGTAGAGAGAGAGATTAAAAGCAGACTGAGAAAGAAAGAAGTAACCAGACACAGAAAGACAGAATGAACAAGACAAAAGGAGGGAAAGAGTTGCTCTTTTTGAGTAAAAATGTACGATAGCTGGTGCATTTGAGGTCACAAGTGATCCTTCGAGACGGGCGTGCAGGAGCGTGGTGTTGGAGGGGAGTCTCCCACGCCGAGGTGATTACACCTTGAGGTGTGTGTGTGCGTGGTTTTACCATGAGGGTGGCTTTAAGTTGCAGGAAACTTGCTAATGCCCAGCAGAGCTCCAGCGCCGGGCCGCTCCGTCTCCCCAGACTCTTTTAACTGTTATTTCGCCTAAACTCGGAAACGGCGCCTCCTTAATAAGAAATGAAAGGTAAGAGCTTTGAAATGCATCTCGAATCCAACGCATTGTTCCCCGGAAAGAGAGAGCGAGCGAGCGAGCGAGAGAGGAGGAAAAAACGGAGGAGAAATCTCTTTCAAAGGAAAACTCTCACTCAGAGAATTGTCCTCCACTTTTTATTAATTTATTTGAGGCTGAAAGAGAGAGAGCGAGAGAGAGAGCGAGAGAGTCGTTTTCACCCATGCAGTGTTCACACAAGGAGTCTCCCTGAGTTCTGCTTTACAAGTGGGGCAGCTTTCTCTCTCTTCCTCCATCACTCTTTCTAAATTTGTCTAAATGTTCTCTCTCCATCACCGTTTTATCCCCCCTCTCTAATTATCTTTCTCTCTCTAGCCCTCACTCTCTCCATCCCTTACTCTTTTTCATTTCTTATCTCCCTCCTCCTCTCTCTATCCCTCACTTTGTCTTTTCTCCCCATCCTTCTCTCTTTATCTAGCTCTCTCGCTCTCTCTCTCTTTCTTGTCCATCTCTTTTATACTCCTCTATCCATCCCCATTACCCTCTAACCCCTTTTCTCTTTCATTCTTTCATTTTTCTTTTCTTTTTATTCTACTTCCCGTACCTAACCTGACTCTTCTCCCTCCAATTCCCTTCTTCGCTCTATTTTTCTCCTTCTCTATTCATTCCTTTTATTACATACACTCTTTTATTGCGGTCTTTTAACTCTCTCGTTGCGTACCTAACCCCGTCCTCTCTCCCTCCATCTCTCTGCGGTGACTGACGTGAAATGAGTCGAGTGGTGAGGAACGCTAATCTCCACTGCAGTATGAGTTTCACTATCTAATCCCGTGCCCCTTTACAAACGAGTCGCTCCCTCGCTCCCCCAGCCGCTAATCGGTGAAATATGAGAGATTAGCAGGTGTTAAAGCCTTCTCACCTGCTCCGCCTTCGCTGCTTAAACGCCTCTTTGTGCTGGTCCTGTAAAGGGAAACGGAGCAGATTCCCACACAATGGCGTCTTCATTCCCGACGTTTTCAGTCGCCTTCAGAGCTTAAAGGACAGGTTCTCCTCCACGCTTTCAAGCAGCAAACACAATGTGGCTTTCAGGGCATCGTCAGAAGACAGGCAGCTCACCGCCAATGTTCCTCGTCTGTCTCTTATTCAGGGGATTTTGACATGTTGGCAGGCTTTGTTGAACCGCCGAGGACCTGTTCACCTTTTGGGGGAAATGAAAGCTTAGAAATGTTCAACATCTTTCATTCATTCAATCAGTGATTCTACACTTGCTTTGCAGCTTGTTCTTTTTTCTGCTATAATTCTAGTGCTGCAAGTAATGCTTATTTTCTTATTAATTAATCATTCAACTCTTTTATCGATTAGTCAGTTAATCTCAACGGTGAATTGTTCAGCAGAGATATACATTTTCACCAAGTTCCTTTAACTTGTACCGTTAGTTATCCTGATCCCAATTATACATACATACAAATGTGTTCGGCTGTATTTTTGCCATATAGTTCCCAAAGAAATGCATTTAAAATAATTTGAAAAATAAAATAATTCTGTAGCAACAACCCCAATTCATGGAGAAAAAATAGTTTTAGCCAAACATTGTACGGCACATTTAAGGTATATGTCTTATGGCTTTAATAATGAGTGTTTTAGCAGCTACAAGGACTAACATAAAAAAATCTCCTATTAATGGTCATTTAGGGTGATTTTGTCTTGCGGGGGGTTTGTACTGTGTGTCTGTGTGTCTTCTCTTCAAACGCTTGTGCATAGCGCTGCTGCTGCTGCGGTATACGTTCAAAACTAAAGACAATAAATGAAATGTCTTTTTGTTTTCTGAGAATATGAAGTTCGCCGCTGCTTTCGAAACCTGGGGTCACTGGAAACTTTTTACACGGAATCTCTTTTGCGAGCAAGTTGGGCCAAAGGTTTCTGAAGAAACCTTATTTGTACTACAATTATTTTCAGAAAAGTTAAAGTCAAAAATGTTGATATTGACACACTGCAGCTTCATCAGCTAGTCGAGGCAGCCCTTTATAAATCGTTAGCTCACCAGGATCCGGCACTTTCTCACAGACATGAGTCTCTATATTGTCCTTCTTTAAAACCCATGGCCCGGTCCGAGGAGCAGTTCAGGTGTGCCAAGACGCTCCGACGTGGCATAAAACATCTGCATTTTTCATGATTGGGAAAAAAAGCTCAAAGCAGAACCTACATATTAGTCACTTTAGTAATTAAAAATGCATATTGCTCAGTGCAGCCTGGCGCCGTGCATTATTCAGGGGGACACGTTACCTCAGCTCCAAAGGATTTTTAATGTAAAACAGACTCTCTTGGCGACGGCGCGCACATCTCTTCTCCCCGTTGGGTGTTTTGCTGCCGAGGTTCCGTCAGACATGCGCAGGGGTTTAATACGGGCGATGAAACCGTTGATCGGGTTCAGGAGGAAAGCGGCAGAAAGTGTGTCAGCAACAAAAGGAGGTGTGCGACAACATTCTGAGGAGAGAAAGTATGCAATTTATGTAGTGCAATATCATATAAGGAATAAGTGTAGAAAATGGTGAAATGCCAGAAACAGATTCCACTGAGACTTAAGACAAGCTCTGGGAAATCTGCGTTAACAAAGTGGGAAGCTGAGCTACTAGTTATTCTGCAAAAATAAAGTTACTTGAATGCGTTATACCAGAGAAATGAGTTTGTTTATAGCAGGAACTAGCAGCCAAATGCAGCTCAACTGTAACTGTGCCATTCAGCAAAACCTAACAAAAGTTATGTCCAGATTTCATAAAAATAAAATCTTATATTTCAACAATTATGCCAACTGTGTGTATATATATGTAGTAATGGAGGGGGTTGGTTCTGTGATTGGTGGACACAGGCCCTTAATGATCTGGGTCTTGAACCTGTGACCTTCCGAACAGGTTTTTTTGCACTGGCAGCACCTATTTTTAAATCAAATTCTATGAGCTTCGCCGTTCAGAGTGTTAAACGCCTTCAGCGGGGGAAAAGGGCAGCGCTCAGAGTGCTTCAAGCTGAAATCCGTTTAGAACTTTGAGAACAGCACTGGGCTCGTCAATGTCACTTCTCTCTTGCTAGCCAATCAAAATCGAGGAAGGGGCGGGACATACACAGTCAAGAACTCAGTAATAGTAAAGATCATTTCTTTATGTCGGCTAAACTACCGATCTCAAAGGAACACGTTACAGTGTTTACATGAAATAGGAACGAACGCGGAAGTGCCCGATGATGCTTTTCGTAAATTTTACAGTAACAAGCGCTGAGAGAAGCGCCGAGAAAACGCCAAAGAAGTGAGGTTTTGACCACTTTCAATGCAAAAAACGTGTTTGGTGGACACAGGCCCTAAAGGTACCATTGAGCAAGGTACCATCCACAAATACTTCCACAGATGTACTGTATATAAAGTCCTGCTAGGGCCAGTTTCCGACACTGTGATTAAACCTATGCCTAAACTAACGTGAATAGTGAATCTCTATTGGTACTGCAGTTTAGTCCAAAACTAGTCTTAGTCCTAGTTCAAGAAACTAGTGTTAAGTCCTAGAGCTTAGTCCTTTTCATCACTGTGTCACTGCAGCAGTGCTAACTTCATGTAATGGGAGTTAAAGGTTTCGAGGTTTGCGGGATGTGCAGATTGTGGGCTTCTACAAATGTAAATCTAGATTTAAGGGTTGATATTTAACAACACGTCAACTGGAACAAACCACATCCAGGCAGAAGCCGCCCCAAATCCAAGCTGAAAATGCTGTCACTCCATCACACTCGAGTTTTGATGTGACCCTCTACATATGCGTTTACAAACTGATACAATAATCACAATGTTCACTCAGGGTGTCCCATAAAAAACGTTGCGCTTTCATTTGAAATGATGTTTAAAATGACCTGAAATAACAGTGGGTGTATTTAAAGTCTTGTCTGGTCAATATAAATTCAACAGGATAATATTTTGTTAAACCACGATAACTTTAAGCACATAGTTTTGAGTTTTACATAAATTTCTGCTGGGTTTCTCCCAACAACAGAATGCTGGCTTTTGAAGCCGGGCAGTTCTGCTGAAATCTGTTTTACTCTCACTGATGGAGACAGAAAAAGAAAGAATGTAAATTGTTCAATGAGATTCTGATTGTTCACCGTCCTACTGAGCTTCACGAAATCTGGTTCCGATTTGCAGTTAATGTGAGAAAGACGATGAACATACACAACAAAAGAAGAAAAACTTTTCAGAAAACTCTCCCCTCTCTCGGAAAACCGCTAACCACAATGTTTATCAGTATTGAGCATTGTTTGTGGAGTAAAGTGCGCTCTTCAGTGTGGAGTTTGGTTCGGGTTATTGGGCAGTACAAAGCATTATTATTTCATATAAACCTCATGTCCCGAGAGCGAGACAGATGGAGAAAGTGTTGGGATCAAAGCCACGTTAAGGAAAATGTCCCCTATCAAAATTTGATCACGAAAGGTACTTAACAGTACAAGCCGTTTTCTCTTTTTGTACAAAACAGCCATTACTAATATTTTTGCGATCCGCACATGACTTAAGGCTTTTCAAATTTAATCAGGCCGATGAAATAATTCATAAGAACTCATGCATTATTCAAGGCCTTCCAGGAGAACTGAGAGGTGCTCAGGGTAAAGATGTGCTCTTCCAGGTACGCTGCTCTTACTAAATCACACGGCTTATTAAAAGACGGAACAGACGCTGCTCGAAAGAGTGATTTCACTGAAAGAGCACGAGGATAAATGAGGCCAAATAGGCCAAGAGGTAAAATAGAACTTGGTAATGGTAGAGACGTGAGAATCCAGATTCAGCAAGTCACAGTCCGCTCAGGTTTTCACCTTAACAGCTCAGTTAAACTGCTGAACTGTTTATGACATCACAACCCACCCAGAGTGGTGGAAGAGACCGAGAGAGAGAGGGAGGGGAAGAAGAGACAGAAGGAGGGAGGGAGGAAGAGAAGGAGGGAGGAAGAGACCGAGGGAGGGAGGGGAAGAGACCGAGACAGAGGGAGGGAGGGGAAGAGACCGAGAGAGAGGGAGGGAGGGAGGAAGAGACCGAGAGAGAGGGAGGGAGGGAGGAAGAGACCGAGAGAGAGGGAGGAAGAGACAGAAGGAGGGAGGAAGAGACAGAGAGAGGGAGGGAAGAAGAGGGGAGGAGTGAAGAGACCGGGAGAGAGGGGAGAGAGAGGGAGGGAGGGGAAGAGACCGAGAGAGAGGGAGGGAGGAGAGACCAGGAGAGGGGAGGAGGGAGGGGAGAAAGAGACCCAGGAGAGGGTGGAGAGAGAGGAGGGAGGGAGGGAGGAAGAGGACCTGAGAGAGAGGGGAGGGAGGAGGAGGAAGAGACTCTGAGAGAGAGGGAGAGAGAGGGGAGGGAGGGAGGGGAAGAGACCTAGAGAGAGGGGAGGGAGGGGAGAAGAGACCGAGAGAGAGGGGAGGAGGGAGAGACTGAGAGAGAGGGGAGAGAGAGAGCGAGGGAGGGAGGGGAAGAGACCGAGAGAGAGGGAGGGAGGGGAAGAGACCGAGAGAGAGGGAGGGAGGGAGGAAGAGACCCCAGAGAGAGAGGGAGGGAGGAGGAAGAGACCCAGAGGAGATGGGGGGAGGGGAGAAGAGACTCCCAGAGGGAGGGAGGAAGAGACAGAAGGAGGGGAGGAAGAGACAGAAGGAGGGAGGAAGAGACAGAGAGAGGGAGGGAAGAAGAGACAGAAGGAGGGAGGAGGAAGAGACAGAGAGAGGGGAGTAAAGAGAGGGCGGGAGAAGAGGGGGAGGAAGAGGACGAAGGAGAAAGGGAGGGAGGAAGAGAGCGAGAGAGAGGAGGGAGAAAGAGAGGAGCAGATAGAATGAGAAAAAGACAGAGACCAGTAAAAGAAAGAAGAAAGAGAGGTGGAGGAGGGGAGAAGGGGGAGGAAGAGACGGAAGAGAGAGGGGAGGAGGGAGGGAGGGAGGGAGGAAGAGAGCGTAGAGAGGCGCAGGGAGGGGAAGAGAGCGAGAGAGAGGGAGGGAAGAAGAGAGCGAGAGCAGATAAAGAATGAGAAAAAGACAGAGACCAGTAAAGAAAGAAAGAGAGGGAGGGAGGGAGAGTTTGGTTGTAAAATCTTCAGTGTGAGGACTGGACACACTGAGTCAACGTGTCTTGTGTTTGTCTCCTGTTCTCTGGATGTGGTTGTTTTCCTGTATTTTCAGCTGTTTAACTGCAGATACAGGATTGTGGTTGGTTTGGGCATTTGTTGGCCTCCCTGACTGTTTGAGGGACTCGTCACCTGCCTGTCTGTGATGATCGTGTTTGCTTCTAATAAACTGCACTGTGTGGAACTCCACTTTGAGCCTTTTCACCTTCTCTTATACTCTGTAAGATGAAAGAGAGAATCACTCTTCCTCTCGGCAAGATCAAATCAAGACGTTAATTCATCATTCAGCATTAGGGAAAGACACGTAGAAAGAACGAGCGAGAACAGTAGAATGAGAGAACATAAAAAGAAGAGAGAGAGAGCAGAGAAATGAATGACCAAGAAAAGAAAGAGCAATGAAGAGAGAAAACAGTGGAGAAAGAGAAGGATATATCTAGACCAAAAGCAAAGAAATAGAGATGCAAAGAACAAGGAAAGAACGACAGCAATGTAGAGAGAACATAAAAAGGAGAGAAAGAGCTTTACAAAGAGAAGACAAAGTGCTGTGTGAGAGAGAGCTGAGAAACAGTGACGGAAAGACAGAGACCAGGAAAGAAAGACAGCAGTGGAGAGAGAGAGAGAGAGAGAGAGTGCTGTTCACTCGGCATCCTGCCTTTACATTGTTGTCTGTTATTAATGAAATCTACAGTAAGATCCTTATTAACAACTGTCGTTAAGTAGAGAAGAGACGTTCAGACTTCAATGAAACCACCAGCAAAACGCTCAGAGAGGCTGAAAGATAATCAGAGCAGCAGTAGAGACATCGCTCGGACTGAAAGGTGCAAGACACCAGTGAGTTGTTACTGGAACCCAGAGCCTGCCTCTCTCTCTCACACACACACACACACACACACACACACTGTAGTGCTGAAAACTTCTCGAGTTTTAATTAAACAACTTTGTAAAAGAACTTTAATTAGAACAGCAGATAGATGGCAGTTGCTCTCGATATGAAGTGAAATAAGAATATTGGATTACAAGCCAGTAATTATTTCCCCCAAAAAATCCAGTTTGTAAATACTTATCAGCGCTTAGTGGCTGTCAGCGGCAGCGCGCCGTCGCTCCAGAGGCGTTCAAAAGCGCGCGCGTGTGTGTGTGTGTGTGTGTATCATCGAGGGTGAAGAGCTTTTATGCTGTCTCTTTTAGAACAATAAACCTCACATTTAAAAATGCATTCAGAACAATCTATTAGAGCCTAAATGGAGTTCTAATTGAGCCAGTGTCAAAATGGCAAACAATGACGCGTCTGTTGCAATTAATAAATTACTGACAAAATCTATGAGGCTTAATATTAAGTTTCATTCAGACCGAGTCCATTAAGCGGCGGGGCGCGGGGGTCCCGGGGTGAAGGCGGTGCCGAGGGGCTCTCTCTCACACACACGGCAGAGCTGGAGCGTGTTTTATTTAGCCGAGAGGAGCGGCAGGAGAGTGAGTTCACGCTCAAATATAATGAAGATGAATAAACAGCATACCTTCGTTATTGAGGAGGGAGGTCAAGAGGAGCACAGAAAGGTCAGAGAGGAGGAAGGAGAGACAGAGATAAAAAGTTAAAAAAAGAGATGTATAGAGAGAGAAGAGAGATGGGGGATGAGAGAGAGAGTAAGAGAATTTTTTTTTTAAAGAGACAATGATTTAGACAGACAGACAGACAGACAGACAGACAGACAGATAGATAGATAGATAGATAGATAGATAGATAGATAGATAGATAGATAGACAGACAGACAGACAGACAGACAGACAGATAGGAAGGAAAGGGACAGAGAAAGAGACAGATACTGAGATACTGAGATTGAAAGAGATACAAACAGAGGAGTGAGAGACAGAGATGAAAAGAGAAAGAATGAGACGTATAGAGAAAATGAGACGTATAGAGAAAATGAGAGATAGAGAGGTGTGGATTGAGGAAAAAAGAGACGGAGCAAGAATAAGAGAGATAGCAAGTCAGATTAAAAGAAAGATATAGAGAAGGTACAATTGAGAGAGAGAGAGAGTAAGAAACATGACAGAGAGAAAAAGAGGGAGAGATGTGAAATTAAGAGAAAGATGTAAGTTTGAGAGTGAGAGAGAAAGACATGAGACGGAGTGAGAGAGAGAGACGTGAGACTGAGTGAGAGAGAAAGATATGACCTTGATGAAGAGAGGTTTGAGACTAAGAGAGAGTTATAGTGAGAATGAGAGAGAGAGAGAGGGACAGAACGAGAGCGTGAGTTTCAGGTAGAGAGTGAGGAAATGACAGAGCGGGATGTGTGAGTGAGAGTAGTGTAGTGGGTCTGATTGAGAGAGGTGGAGAGAGGGAAAACATCTCATTAGAAGAAAACAACAACAATAAAAAAGATGGAGAGCAGCTAGCACGCCGGCTTTGTGCGGTAGAGGCTAAATGCGGAGAGGTGATTAAAACGGCGGCGGCGGCAGCATAACGAACGCCGCTAATGAAATGGATATGCTAATGTTGCCATACTTAGCAGATGGAATTAAAATTGCTTATTGTAACGCACGTGTTACGCCGCTATTAACACGACGTGAAGCGACACGGCGTCTGCACTAGCGCCTCAACGCTGGAGGTACAGCGGCGGTCAGACTCGGGCCCTGTTGTCCAACAAACACAACCTTCAGAGAGGGGGAGAGAGAGAGAGAGAGAGAGAGAGAGAGAGATATGAGTGGTGCTGTGATCTTGGTGGAATGGAGAGAGCCTGAGGGAGGAGGGGAGACATCAGACCACCACCAGAATGTTTTAACTTATATCTTCTACCTCCATGCCCTCAGTCCAACAGCCTGAGTGTCTCTTGGAGTGGAAAGAGAACCGTCATATATATATATATATACACACATACATGTATAAAACGGTTAACGTGACGGTTCGGGAGTTGGCCCTATGATCAGGTCACCAGGAGTGCAAAAAAAAAAATCAAAACGAATCACGATTCTTTCTCTATCAGAGTCATTTAAAGTCACCTTTCCTATAAACAGCTCTCCACCTTAACCTTTAATTAAAAACAAACTAAACAGCCTTCCGTTATTCATCTTATTTTCACGACGGCATGTCTCTTATCTCTGCTTCTACGTGGTCGTGTGTTCATTAATCTCTCTTGCTCTCTGTACCGCGCAGGGCGGAGTTCCGTTCCGACGCATGCGCACACTATTTGACTCCTTGTGATTTTTTGTTGATCTGCCACAGTCAAATGGGAAAAGTAACTCAAAACAGTTGCGGTGCAGTATGTAATAATCACTCACCTAAATTCACTTCCAGCTAAATTCCAGGAGTAAAACTGTGTTCTGAATTCTGCATGTTACTATACTGCACAGTCTCCTATATCTCCTTTTCTACCTCTAGTTAAGAGTTTTATGGATTATATTTTTATAGTCTATGTATATGTACTTACTCTACGTGCCTTATTTGTTCTTTGTGCTGTAGAAACTGGAGCCGCGTCGTTTCGTCTCGTCTCTCTGTATAATTGTACAGCAATAACAATAAAGTTTACTTTGATATATATTCTAGATATATATTCTATACATGCCCCACTTACCTCACGTCTTTGCTATCATCATATGCGCTCTAAATCTCTCACGAAAACCACTGTAAGCACAACTTAGGTGAAACACAAGAACACACACACAGAACCTGTCTGATGTAACTTTCATCAGATCATCACTTTGGCCTCCCAGTTTCTCTCTCAGACACACGCGGGTCCAGACGCTTCTTGCCTGTAGCTAATGTAAATACAGTGGATGCAGAGAGATAGATGCTGGTCTGTCTGGTGGTGGCTAAGATCAGACTCTTAGACATCCCCTACAGCTAGCCACACACACACACACACACACACACAGTGAACGACTGAAGTAGACAGAAACAGACACCCCCCTTTTGTCTGACTCCCGAGGTTTTGTTTCTGCAACAAAATCAAAAGAAACTGAATTTCAGGTGAACACAAACTGCCTACTCAGCAACAACATTCACACCACCACACACACAAAACAACAAAAAATGGGACGAACATTTAAAGCTTAATTTTATACGAGTTGTTACGAATGTTAAATATTTAACATGTTCTATTGTAGTTACAATTTCATGTAATGTATGTGCACATTTATTGATATTCTCAAAACAGAAGGTCCTAATTACGTGTATGGAGTTAGAGGAACAGTTAGAGATTTGATAATAACAATAGATATAATTCATATTCTGTGGAAGAACTTCAGTGGTGTTCACACTTTTCTATGTAAAAAGTCAAAGTAAACTTTGTCATCTCTTCTATATATTGTACAGATATACAGAGAGACGAGAAGACGTGGCTCCAGTTTACGCAGTGCAACAAGAAATAGAGAACAAAGAACAGATAAGGCACATGGAATAAACAATATATAAATAAATAGGGCACAAAATATACATTTTAGGCTAAAAGTGGAAATTGACTGACAGTTTTCAATATGAAAGACTACGATATCCAGTCTATTAGTAGAAGTGTATTCTTAAAAAGTCTGAGTGAAATTTAAGTTTGTACAGATATTATAGCAGCATTGGAGAACCATTCTGTGCAATACTTTTCAATCATTTGTGCAGATATAGTTAGTTAAAAAGTGACCAGTGACATACGTTTAACGGCTGTGCAAATAGTAGAGGCAGTGCAAAAATTGTCCAATATTATGGCAATGTTGTAGCAATAGTAATACTGTACAGTTCGTAAATATAGACATTTTTCTTATTTTTCCACATCTTTTCAGAGAGAGTTTCAGTGTAACATGAGAGAGATAGTCCATATAGCAGCAATGTAAACATTTTTTGTTAAAATCAAGAAAATGCAGAGTCATTCAAAGGGCTAGTTTTAATTTTACATGCAGTGATTGTGTCTAGGGGTGATGAAATCAATCACATAATCGATGCATCGCAATGCAGATGTGGATGATTCTGCATCGACGCAGTGGCAGACCATAATTGACTATCACAATGACACTGCTGATTTTCTGTTTGCGGCATAAAAATTCTAGTCAAAAAGAAGACCCTTATAGTAACTACGGCGGCCAGATCTGTGATCCAATCTGCGTGAAATGTGCAGTAATGTAGAAAAATTGATATGATACATCATGATGCATCAAGACATCGCATGATTGTAACTAAACAGAATCGTGAGACCAGTGAAGGTTCACACCTCTAGTCTCTATAACTTTGGTTAGTAAAGACAAGATGGATCTTGTTTATTGCCGGTTCTTGTCTAAGAAATGCTCTCTGTTTGCTGGATCAGGCACATTTCCTTTTTACCTTCCACTTATTGGAAGGAAAATCTCAACAATTAAAAACTAAACTCTCAGGTTTACGAGGTGCAAAAACCCTACCATAATTCTGTCCCTTTTAAAAGCTCCTCTCTGGCATCAATCTTGAAAACAGTGAACATTAAGAAGACAAATTAAAAGTCCACAACAAGAAGAAGAAAGGATAACGGCCGCTTTTAGCGTGAGTCGCGCCACGTCCGGCTCGCGTTAACAGCCCACATTAGCTTTCCTTCTTAGCCAGGCACGTTAACATCTCCTCAGCGCGTAAGGAAGGGGAAGAAAGAGGACACGGGAATACGGTAGCATATGCGCTAATGTGTCCTAAAGCTGCCAGCCAGTCATCTACCTGTCATCGGCGCGGCGCGGCGAAACGAGAGCGGCTTACTGATGGCGCGATGAGCGTCGTTTAGTTGATGGCCCTCCTAAATGAACTCGCTGCCATTCAGATGACGCTTCCCCTCATTTCGCCCGACGCCCAAATGATACGTGGGGTCCTTAATTATGCCACGTCTCATGAAGAGAGAGAGAGAGAGGGAGAGAGCGCTTTGTCCCAACTTTTATTCAAAGATAATAACGCTCATTTTTATTCCGCCTTGAATTAGCGCAATACACTTAGCATAAAGACGAAGACGGTTTTGGGGCCCCTTTTTTTCTTTTAGTGTGATTTACAATCTTATGTTGTCGCACTCAATAACGGTGTTAATGTTATTGCCTATTACCTCACCGTGTGGCTGCCGTCACGTTGTGTGTGTAAGGATGTGTGTGGGAGAAAGAGTGCGCGCGGTTTCACTTTGGTAATAGCAAAACATGAAATCAGACAGTGGCAGGCCAACAATGCCGAACCGTTTAACCTTCCTGAGCTTTCCGGAGCCGAGGTAAATTTATGACCTAGTGATGAAAGCACTGGCATGTAGAGTCAGAAGCGAAAAGGCAGCACAGGACACACTCAGAAAACAAGGGCTTCAGTGTGCAGCGGGCCGTTACGTTTGCGTTATGTGTTTAGGTGAATGGGTGGAGTGGTGGGGTGGAGTCGGGTGTGGTAGGGGAGGGCCCTATGCACAGTGTATAAAGAGTGCTAATTACTGTATGTGTGTGTATGAGAGAGAGAGAGAGCGAGATTCTGGCCTTTTGTCCTCTAGGGAGCAGACTTCAGGGGAATTGGGCTGACACTATTGGCACTGTGACCTGAATTTTTGAGAGCGGGGTTGTGACAGTGTGTGAGTGTGTGTCAGATTTTAGTCGCAAGGGACTGACTGTCCACCAGAAAGACAGGAAAACATACGATTCACGGAGTTAGAGTTAGGATTAGAGGTGTAGCTGCAGCATTATTTACATTAAGTCAAGGACCTCAGGAAAACAGTAAGACGAGACAGTGTGCGTGTGTGTGTGTGTGTGTGTGTGAGAGGGTGGGAGACCTTTTCCCTGCAAAACCAGGACATTCACCTCAATCAGTGGGATCAGAGCGTAAGATCCGCCCCGGCGGCGACGCGGGAGCATAGCGACCCCCCACCGCCCGTGCCTAGGGACCGGGGACTAGCCGACCTCCCCAGTAATTAACCAGCGAGAGAGAGAGATGGAGAAAGAGGCAGTTCAGAGTGTTAGGATTATTCTCTCTTTCTCCCAAGAGAATACTAACCCCCTGTTTTGTCCATTTTGTTCTCTCTCACACACATTCTAATATTACTATTCATTGACTCGTCTATTAATGATCATAAATGGTGTTGTGAGCACATTTAACACTGCCTTTAACCTCACACACCAAAACATAAAATTGTTAGATTTTCCAAGTAGCTCAAATGGATTTGGAAAAATATACCAACTAGCCATAACCTTATGAGCACTGGAGGGGAATAATATTGATAACCTCATATAAGGCACCGGGTGATGTATCAGGAAGCAAGTCAACATTTTGAATTTGATGAACATCAAAAATGGGCAAGTGTAAAGATTCCAGCAACAAAAGCCAAATTGTGATGACTAGACGACATCTCCAATACTGTCAGGTTTTCCTGCTCTGGGAGACAGTCAAGTTCTCGCTAATACTGGAAAACACCTCTCTGCGCACACACACACACACACACGCACAGAGCAAATTATTTCATGTAAATTGTTATGAATAATAGCAGCATAGCGATTAGGGAGTTGGCCCCGCGATCGGAAGGTCGCCAGTTCAAGTCCTGGATTGATAGAGGTATCACTGAGGTACTTGTGAGCAAGGTACTGTCCCCCTAAGCACTGCCAAATAAGCTGCCCACCGCTCCTTCATGGTTGTGGTGCACTGTGTGCTGTGTTCTCAAAGACAAATAATCACTTAAATTCACTTAAATAGTGAAGTGATTTGATGAATTCTGTTTAAGACCAAAAATTGGACATATTATAGTTTTTCCCTATCTTCTAGTGAATATTTTAATACGTGCCCACAAACACACACACGCACAGCAATTCTACCACCCGTTCACTCTGATGTCCCTCTGTCTCTGCCCCGTAACATGGCCATCTCTCTGTGAGAAATGTTGATTTCATTCCCTAATTTGTTAATTGGTTTTCCACCATTAACTCCCCCCCACCCCCACCCCACACACACACACACACACACACACACACACACACTCAACCCACCCTCTCTCAGTCTGGTAATACTGCCGGACACTGCAAGATGGAAATTGGTTAAAAACGATAATGAAAGATAGATATTGAAATAAATAAAAGTGGAACGTTCCCCGAGGATGTGAATGGAGCGACTTATCTGCTCCGTCTGCTGATACTAAATAATTAAGCAAATTACATGAACAAAGGGCTGGCAGGCCTTTTTCTGAATGCTGTATCTCTCAACCTGTGGGTAAATACAGCATCCGTTTAGATATTATTACACACACACACACACATATGTAGCGGTGATCTTGTCTGTTAGTGGAAATGTGCTCAAAGGCTCTGTATAAATGTCAAACATTCAGTATTTAAATGTCGGTACCTTTTTCAGACATGCAGTAAAAAGCAACCTTTTTGTGTGTGTGTGTGTGTGTGTGAGAGAGAGAGAGAGGGAGGACTGTAAGAGCAGATGTCAGTAAACAGCAGTAAGCTAATCATCAGTGGGTGATAGAGAAAGTGCCCACAGTGCAAGTGCTCAAGTCATTTCTGGCTTCAGTGAAGACATCACGAAACAGAGAGAGAAGAGTGTGTGGCCTAGAAAAAGAGGTAGAAAATCAGTACTTTCAAGAGACTGCAAAAGAGAGGGGTAAATGAAGTGACAAACGGTGAAATTAAACAGAAAAAAAGGAAGGAAGAGAGAGAGAGAACAGTAAAGACCAGAAAGAGAGAGAAGTAAATGATGTGAGAAACACAGCACTGAAACAGAAAAAGAGAGAGGGAATAGCAGAATACACCAAAAAAGAGTGGTAGGCTAAGAAAGAGAGAAACTTTAGAGAACTGGGATAGAGAGAGAGAAAAAGAGCTCATTTTAAGAGGGAAGGATGGAGAGAGAGGGGAGAAGGAGAGATTGAGGGAGGGATGGAGAGAGAGGCAGGGGGGGAGGGGGAGAGACAGCAAGGGAGTGATGGAAAGAGAGAGAGAGCAAAGCAAGAACAAAATGAGAGAAAGGGGAGAGATGAGCAGTACGGCAGGCGGACCTGAAAAGAGACATGCAGATAAAGTGTGATGGAACAAAACAGAAAGAGGGAGAGAGAGATAAACTAGAAGAGAGAAAAGAGAGAGGAGAGCGTAACAATCTTTAACAATTCAATATGCTGCAGTCTGATCTTGGATGACAGTGGCGGTTTGTCTGTAGTTCAGGTTAATTAGCTGCTCCTTATTTTTAATGAACTTCATGCCGTTGTTTGCTTGTATAATCAAGGCACAGAAGCAGAACCGCCAGCTAAGGTGGCAAAAATAAGCTGACAAAAGCACGGGGCCCCCCTCCTCGCCCGCCTCGCCCGCCTCCGTCCTAATGGGAAAGCCAACTGCCTGCTTCATAAAACTCGCTTAGCTCACACTCGAGCAAAATGGACTGTAAAGTTCGTTAGATGGAAATATTAAAAAAGAATTAAGCTAATGGAGGTAAAATTAAAAGAAATGAGGCAACAAACATATCACACCAAAAATGGCAGCGCTCTGACAGCTAAGATTCCTAATGACGGAGTACATTCGGAAAAATTAAATGGCATTCCGTGCTTAAATTTCTTTGAAAAGTAATGACCCGTGAACGATGCACACTCCAGGCGTTTTTCCCCCCCTTCTGCGGTGAGAAGAGGAGGGGAGGAGAGAGAGGGAGGGAGGGAGCGGGAGAGAGAGTGAGAGTAACAATGAGAAATGTCTTGCAGTAAGGGTTAGGTGATTCCAAAGAGGATGTGCTTAGCCTGAGGGAACAGGGAGAAGGAAGGAAGGAGGGAGGGAGGAGAGGGAGCGGGAAAAGAGAAAAAGAGTGAGAGAGGGAGAGAGAGAGGGAAAGGGGGCATAAAGGTATTTGGGGGAGTGTGGAAAAAGAAGATGCAATAGAAGTAGCCTCAGGTCGAAGGGAAAATAAGATACTTAAATTGAAGGAAATGAAAGGAAAAAAATTGCTGGAAAGTGGTGGACGAAGTGGCGGGATATTAAAATAAAACATGAAATAAAAATGGTATTCAAGGAAAATTTATGTTTAAATCAGTACGTGTCTGTAAATCTCACTGTATCTGTCACTGATATCAATCCTCACCGTTTTGTAAGTCTGGCTTGTTAAACAATGTCTGCTGGACGTACGAACGTCAGTACAATGTGGAAGATTACTGCAGTCTACAATGTGAAATACCACCAAGGTTTCCTCCAGACTGTACAATCTAACCCCAATCTACTCCTAATTTTACCCAAATCTAGCACCAGTCTAACCCTAATCTAACCATAATATAACCTCAGTCTAACACCAAAGTCACCTAAATCGAAGCTTCTCTCAAAAATAACCCCGACCTAAAAGTAAATAAACCTTTTTACTAGCCCTCACTTAGCCATGATATAACCTCACTCTAACCCAAATTCACTAAAACAGCAAAAATCTAGCACTAGTCTAAGCCTTAAATAACTTTAGTCTAACCTTAATATGACCTCAGTCTAACTCTAATATAAAACCATTACCCCCCGAATGTAAACAAACCTTAATGTAAATCCAGCCATAATCTGTCTCTAACCCTATCACTAAACTGATGCTAAACTAACCTTAGTCTAACCCAAATATAATCCCAAATTAACTTCAAACATAATATAACTTTAACCCTAACCCAGTGCTAAACCAATGTTACCCCTAATCTAAACCAAATTTAACCTCGATCTAACAATAATCTACAGCTAAACCTTACAGTAATCCAACCCTAATGTAAACCAGACTAACCAAAATATAACCTGACTTTAATCTCACTCAAATTCAAACTGGGATCTATGTCTAATTGTAACTAATCTCATTGTAAACTAAACCAAATCCAAACTCCAGCCTAAACTAAATCCTTGATAATCTAATCTTAATCTTACCCCAATCCTGACGCCCGGTTTTCCCTTTATCTAAAATTTTAATGAATTAAGAGGCTAACGAACCTTTGAGATTTATTAAACTCATGGTCACAGGCTGAAATGAGACAATTCACTACTGAAAATATCAGCACCAGGCAACGACCACGTTGTAAAACACTTTGCTTCTGCAGAGCCGAGCCCCGACCTGATTGGGACTTGGGATAAAGCCAGGAAGGAGACGAGCATTCGCCATCCAACACTCGCTCATTACGCTGCATGGTTTGTGCCCAAAACTCCCCTCCCCCCGCACACTGTTCTCGTTTCACATTTGGCGAAGGAGTTTAGTCAGATCAAACGCAGGAGCAGCTCCTCGTTTCCAAGTTTCTGATTGTTCTAACGAGGTCGGAGCGTTTGCGGGGCGGATGGGGCGCCGCTGCACGTTACAGGAAGGGTTCAGTCAGCGGAGGGAGCGAGCGAACCAAATCCTGGATCCTGCGAAGGTCTTTTCGTCTGCGTTCGCTAATCTCCTCAAGGAGGAACGTGAGATGACAATGGCAAAGTACCTCCAATAATTGGGTCCAACAGGCTTACGGTATTAACCTAAAATGAGTTCTCTACCCCTTTTAAGTGCGATCCATTATTTCAATCCCCTGTAAAAAAAAATAAAAAAATCCCGTCTTTGAGAATATTAATAAATCCCAAATTCCCCAAGACGAGAACAAAAAAAAAAAGAGAAAGAAAACGGGGTCGCCGCACCTGGCTCGCTAGTCGAGGTCTCGCCAAGGACGGGCCTCATAAAAGTGGGAGTGGGGAGGGTTGGGGTGGCGTCGCAAGCTCCGAATCGCCCGCTCTTCCGCCTCCGTCTTGAAGAAGGCCTCGTCTCTGTCGCGGCGCTCTCCCTTGAAACAAAACAAATAGAATTCTGGCCTTTTGATCGGGGCGGAGCGGGGAACCGGGCGTCGTTCTTCCACCGCCGCGCGGCCGCCTTCGCCACTTCACAGACGCCGGCGCCCGCCATTGAAGTGCGCAGACATCTGAAGAGTGCGACGTGCGGGTCTTAAGAGGCCCCGCCGTACTCTGAGTTTCTCCCCCAAAACCCCCAAAACTTTGGCGGGTGACAAAGGAAGCCCACCACGACTCGTTAAAGTTAGCCCGGCGTGGCGGGGGGGAAAGCCGCCAGCACCGACCTGGTCACTGAGGGACTTCACCATCATCCCTGATAAATGAACAGTTTCTGGGGTTTTGGTACAAATGAACTAACCAACTTTTTTACTCTGACACTGTAAAGTTGAAACTCAATCTTGTTCTTCTATGACAAAATGCTTAAGTTTACTAAACGGGGAATTTGAAAGTGATTATTTGTCATTGTGAACACACCACAATGAAATGTGACCTCTACATATGACCCATCCGCGAAGGAGCAGTGGGCAGCACCTGGGGAGCTGTGCTTGGGGACATGAGTACCTCACCGCTACCTTTACGGTCCAGGATTCGAACCGACGACCTTCCGACGACGAACCGACAGGATGAACTCTGTAACCTTTACACCACCAACTGCCTCCTGAAGATACTGCGTGATTGTTGTGTGCGGAAAAAAAGAGAAAGGGCTGAAGTGATGAAGATAAAAGGGGAAATGATTAAAGCTTTTTATATCTGTTTCTGCTGATCATAGTTGAGCTGTTAAACGTGATTAATTGCAAGCCTAAACTGATGCAGGCGCAAAAGTAATCTTCTGGTCTGCTCCTGATCCCGATACCAGATATGTTATCAATATTAAGAGTCAACCGATAATTGGCCAGGCTGATATTAGGAATTTTGCTGTTTACCGGCATCGGTGTTTAATTTTGACCATCACCGATATTGAGTAACTACACGGTGCGCTACTGTGGCTCCGCTGCCGTCTCTTTTCTCTGTGCCGTTTGCTCTCGACTCGTTGCTTCATTTAATGTCCCTTCCACAACAGTCTCTGATTTGCTACGTCACGCGAGTAGTAGCCAATCAACACTGAAGCCTTGTTGTCGCTCACGCCACGCTCACACACACGAGCGCAGCCTGAAGCTCAGAGAAGGAGGAGAGTTGCACCTGAAAACATTCAAAACATTTGGACAGATTTTCTTTTTTTTGGCCACGTTAATTAACAATAATCAGTATTGATATCAGCCCTGAAAAACCAATATCGTCAACCCATAATAAATATATCTTACAGTCGTCTTATACGCAGCAATTAATTGTGATTAATCATCATAAATCACAATCACAATTAGTCACACAACTAATAGCATGTATAAAATACGTGATTGATTCAGAATTACGATTCACCGATTACGATTGATTAGATCAGGACTAGAATGAATTTGCGTGTTTAGTGTAATAATTTTTAAAATAAATTTCCAGTACTAGTATCGACATACACTCAAGTAATTTAATATGACGAGCAGGATCAGACCAGAAAAAGGTATATGGTGCCACCTCTATAACACACATGCCGGCCTCGCTTCTGTTTAAGCTGCTCACGTGGTTTTTTTTTTGGTTCCAGTTCGCAGCCAGTTTTTGGCAAACAATAAGAGTGTTTTCCCCCCACCCCCCTCCTCCAACTGTTATCTGTAATTCCCCTCCACCGTGCCGCCAGGGCGAGCGCCAGCTCCCTAACCTGCCGTTAGTGCCCACCTCGCCAGGCGCCGAGTTCCCACTCTCGTGCCGCTCCGCCTCCCTCACCTATCATTACGGGCCCGACTACGGCGGCGCAGTCGGTAAACAAGCGCACCGCTTCACCCGGCAGCCGATTAACCAGATGAGGTGTTGCGTGTGCCGGTAGAGCAGGTAAACGAAAGGGTAGGGAGAGTGTGTGTGTGTGTGTGAGCACTCCGGAGGGTAATCAGGCATGTTGTCTGCCGAGGGAGAGGAAGATAGCGAGTCTTCCACACACAGGTGCCTCTCTCAGCTCCGCTACATCGCTTAATTGAGCAAATCGCTTATTTCAGACCCTCCTGTAGCTCCAATTAACTCGCTCAGCACAAAAAAGCAACAAAAAGGCATGCAAACACAAACACACACACCTGCACCCCTACCAGGAAGAACACATGCCAACACATACACACACCCACACACACACATCTGAAAGTTCAAGATCACCGTACACTATATTCTAATATAAACCTAACTTTGAACTTTAACCTGTACCTCACAATAATCAAGACCTAGCCCTAAACTAACACACAATCTAATCCTAAAACCAACCATAAACAAGTCCTAGATCTATTAAATCATCCTAACCCAAAACATAATAATCCTACTCCCAAACATGACCTTAATCTTACCCTGACTCGGAAATAAACCATAATATAATTCTAAGCCTAAATCTAGCCTTCCCCTAACTCCAACCTTGAAGTGAACTCTAGGGGCTGGTTTCCTGAACATGGATTAAGCCTAGTCTTGGACTAAACTGCAGATGTAATGGAGATTCACCAATGAAATTCAAGGATAGTCTAAATTTAGGCTTAATCGTTGTCTGGGAAACTCACCCTAGAGGTTAACTTTTTCATTATCTAATAACCCTAAACCTTACAATAATCTTAACTCTAACCTATTCTTAATCCTAACCCTAGTCCTAACTCTAAAACTAGCCATAATCAAAGACTTCGCTTAAACCTACATTAACCAGTTCTTACCTAATACCAAACAATAATCTAATTCTAAACCTAATTCTGGCCTTAAACCAGCCCTAAAGTGAAGCTAATCTTAAAGCAATAATCCTAACCTCAAACCTGTTCTTCACTTAACCCTAACCGTAAACTAACCCTGACTGTAAAACTAACTGTGAGCAGAACAGAACACACACTAAAACAGTATCAGCACGTTACAGGGATTAGACGACAAATCCAGTAGATTCAGACTCTGCAGAAGGAATCAGTCCTGACGTTGTTCACACACATCAACACATCCACTGCCTCTCTTTCTGTTTCACCGCCTCTCAACAGAGTCTGTGTAACGATCTGATACACTTCGGACGGCACGCCACTTCCCGTTGCTAGCCCTTTAAGGAACTAGTCTACTAAACCAACTTAGTTAAAGTGCTGCCGTGCGTTTTCTACAGGTGCAGGTCAGTTTTCATCAGGAATGTTCTGATTTCAAGACAGTGTCAGCATTTACACATCAAACTATGACAAATCTGAGTAGTGCAGTACGTCCTGAACACAACAACATGAAGCATGCGTGGCTAACTTCTACACACTCACTGGAATAAGCCTAAAAACAAACTTATTACAGAAAAATGCCCCAAATTATCTCAAGATAAAGGTCAATACAAACTACAGAGAAAAAGTTGCTACAAAAGTAACAGCATCTCAGCCGTGGAGAGCATGAGGAGATGTGATGAGCGTGGACACGGCAGCCGATCAATTTCAACAACAGCAGCATCCTCTAGCTGCATCTTTAAGTAGTTATGTTAGTAGCGTCTCTAACTTCTCAACACGCTCGGAACAGGCAGAGTGTGGAATTCTCCCGCTGACCTGCCGTCGGCCTTCGGGTTTCACTCCATAAGAGGAGAGCTGTGCTCATCTGTTCACTAGTGCCCCTTCATATTAGCAGATCAGGACAAGGGGGGGAAAGATAATACGTTAGATTAAATATGTATGGGTGAATTACGCTATCTCAAGTATTATATCATTTAAATTCAAATCGTTCCATCAGGGAGGAACCCCCTCCTCCTCCTCCCCCCTCCTTCCTTCTCTCCGTCTCATTAAGACGGCGGGAATATTAACAGATGAAAACAGCAGAACGCTCCCTCGTGTTAGCCAGAGGCTCGGCTCGGCTCGCCAACTTCGGGCCAAGGAAGAGGACGACAGGGGCTAACGGGGGGAGTTTGCGGTCGGGGGTGGGGGTTCTAACAGCGCCCAACGTAGTGGATAGGGGTCACCTGGGGTCTCGCACAAAGAGCGAGATTGCTACGAAACGTCCAACACGTCGCTCAATCACCTCGTCGCCTCATCGGCTCGCTTAATTACGCCCGAATGTGGGCGTTTTAATAAAGGTTATAAATGTTCCTGTGGCGACGAGGCGGTGGAAACTTCCAGAACAAACCGAGTGCTGCTCCGAAAAAGAGCTTCAAAAAGGAGGGAAAAAATAAGAGAGGGGGGAGAGAAAAAATTATTTACTTCTTTGGTGGTGATTTGCTGAATTCCAATCCGAGGGGCCAATTATCTCGCTACTGCAATGCCAGGCTTCGAAATGGAACTGGAACAGTGTGTGTGTGTGTGTGTGTGAGGCATACAGAAAGAAGGCATCATATATGTGTGCGTGTGTGGGTGGGTGTGTGTGTTTTTGGGAGAAGGAGGAGGAGGAGAAGGGGGGGTGTTGGGGACATCGGGGCGGGTGAGAGGAAGGGCGACTGCGCTTTGATCCAAACCTGGAGGTCAAAAACGGGAAATTAAACCCAGCAACTGAAACGGCGGCGAAATAAACAGGGTGGAAAAAGTATATAAATATAAATATATATTCTGCTGCTCGTCTCAGCGTGTCTCGTTTTCAGAGTTTCTCCACTTTCAACACAAAATAAACCGAGAATCCGCAGAGATCCGTCTGGGGCCTTCCGCGTGCCGCTTGTAGTGTGACCCTACCGACTCGCCGTGCTATCGATTCTAGTGTTGTGTGAGACTTAGGTGTGTGTGTGTGTGTGTTTAATCTTTTGAGAGGATCAGTTGTGCTCACCATGATCTTGAAATTCTCACTGGAAATATGGATAAGAAAAACAGTAAAACACTAAATCTGGAAGAAAGAGTCTGAGGGTTTGGTTTGCAGTTAGAAAACTGGGGTAAGGTTTAAAATTGGGCTATGGGTTACAGACTTAAAGATGGTTTTTTTCAATGCATCAATAAATATTAATATTATTTTTACAAATTACATGAAGAACACATGGAAACCTGAGCTTGTTAATCCACCTGTGTGTGTGTGTGTGTGTGTGTGAGAGAGAGAGTGTGTGTGTAGGATTTTTGGCATTAGTGAGGACCTGACTGTCTGCACCTATAAAAGGATGGGGAACCTGAGATTTGTCGTATTGTTGTGTCTTTGTATTTTGGTATGAGGAGGTTGTTTCTCACATTAAATTAAGGAATGTGAAAATAATTTAAACTCTTGTGTTTAAATATTTTGAAATATAAATATTAATATAAATATTTTGTGCCTGTGTGAGAGAGTACCATATTTGGAGTAAAAAAGCTGTTAAGATTAATTATTTTAAATCTTAATAATAATAATAATAATAATAATAATAATAATAATAATAATAATTATTGTGTGTGTGTGTGTGTGTGTGTGTGTGTGTGTGTATATATATATATATATATATATATATATATATATATATATATATATATAATTTTTTTAATAATAATTAGTAGTAGTAGTGGTAGTAGTGTGTGTGTGTGTGTGTGTGTTGGGCAGGTTTTTAGGTATGTGTTACTACCTGACCGTCTATAAAAACAGAAAAATGTGTGTCAATGACATTTAATCATTAATTGAGTTTTTATTAATGAATAATTCATATAAAATATCCATAACTGTGTACATATGCAGTCCAAATCTTCACCAAGCTCTGTGTGTGTGTGTGTGTGATGGTTTTAAGGTACTTCAAGGCCCTGATTATCTCTTTAAGAATTTTTGCCAGGTTTGTGTGTCTTTGTGAGGACATGTTTGTGTGTGAGATTTGCTCCTGATGAGGAAAGGCTGCAGGTTTGATGTGAGTTTACTCTGGTATCTCAGGTTAAGGTTAGGCTCAAGGTGTAATATTATGATGCCCACAAAAGGTATAAGGCGATGCGTGTGTGTGTGTATGTGTGTGTAGAGACTCAGTCAGACCTGTGTCCCCTTTTCCCCGCGTCTCGAACACATCACTCCACTTCCCTGCCGGTTTCATCGCCTGCCCTCTTCTTCTGAAGGTCAGAGTGTGAGTGTATGTGTGTGTCGTGCTTTAACACTCTTGTGTCGAGGTGTTTCTGAATGCGTTTGATTGGCCGGGGCCCGACTCCTCCTCTCCTAAGGTGAGGTATTAGCAAGGCTTATTTATTTTCATTTCCGGGGCTTTTATTTGCCAGATTCCCCCGAGGTGCGGCTGATTTCTGCTGCGATTCCCTTCTTAATTTTAATACCCTTTTTGCTCGTCTCTCTCTCTCTTTCTCACACACACACACACACACACACACACTACTCTCTCTCCTTTTCTCTCCTTCTCCAGAATAAAGGATCTCCCATCCAGGCAGACAGGGCGACCGCTGGGATGACGGTAAACTCACTTCTTTTTCTTCGCAATTAATTGGTGTACAGCCATGTGCATATATGATAACAGATTTTTTTCCTCAACAAGGAAAAGGGAGGTTAATTAATGTAAGAGCCGTGTTGGGCGAGATGCTGAATTTACCGTGCGCCCTCCCTCTCTCTCCCTCCTCCTCCTCCTCCTCTCCTCGCTCACCCCGTTCTCCTCCCCCTCCTTCCCCGCGCCGCCTTAAGAACCCTGATTCTTCACTAATGACCTACTTCTTTTAATGAGCAAAATTAACCCCCGGCTACAGTCACCCAGGTCTTAATTGTCAACCGAGGCTGAAACAGGAGATCCACCCCCCCTTTACACACACACACGTGCCCCAGGTACGCTCCGTTACCGCATGTCATCGTAGGCAGTCAGGAATAAAACTGTCAGCAAGGTAAATGCGGCTGTAGCGGTGCTGGGGTTGTTATGCTTTTGCCCGCATTTATTTATTTATTTATTTATTGAAAGTTTCTTCCTTTCTTTTTGCTGTTAGTAAATATATTAAATGTGCATATTTATACAAATGTGTCTTCTCCTGATACCCACACACACACACGCACACACACACACACACACACCTGGTAAGCTAGGTTGTCACATTAGACATGCATTAAATTATTACAATCCACGAACAGAAGTGTCGTAATGTCAAGAATGAGTATATACTGTATTTATGTATCTAGTTATATTCATAACAATAATAATAATAATAATAATAATAATAAACACATTATATATAGATTATTATATATATATATAGATTATTATTTATTATTATATTACTACTACTACTACTACTAATAATAATAATAACACACAATATTATATATAGGTATATATATAAAGGTTATTATTATTATTATTATTAATATATAATATTATATATAGTGTATATATAAGGTTATTATTAATATAAACAATATTATATATAGTGTATATATAATAATAATAATATATACACAATATTATATATATGTATAATTATTATATATATTTTTAGATTATCATTATTATTATTATTGTGTATTATCATCATATACATACATTTCTTTTGGTATTTTTGTTTACATCTTTGTTGTTTTTTAGATGTTTGTTTTCTTAAAAAAAAAAATCTTAATGAGTCGTCTCCCTCAACCATTTAACTCCAGTTCCAATCCACAAATACACAACACCCACTCTCACACACACACACACACACACCCCCAGAATGCACCCGTGTGCTCGGGATCAGGCGCCGCCCCGCGTCGCAATAATTAGAAAACGCATGCGCCTCGAAAACCTGCAAACTCATTAGAACGGATTCAAACCGGGCCTCTTCATTTACCGAAAGCAGATTAAAAATTCTCCTTTATGTTGCACCCAAGAGGTGTGTTTTAAAATTCAAACACTGCTTTACTCTAAAGGACAATATAAAATGAATAGTCACGAAGGCATGTGTAATGTGGACATCTCATTAGAGAATATTCAGCAGCTCACGTTTCGAGCTAGGCGTGGAGCAAGTGCGGTCGGACGTCGGCCTGATGGAAGGCGGCGGCGTGAGCTACTCATCATCATCTTTGTCTTTTGTGTAACAGGTGATAAACAGCAAGTTTACTCACCAAGTTGACGTCTGCTGATCACAAATTCTGATGCGATGTGATTTCCTTTCAGTTCAGTTCAGGAGCCTGCAATCAATATGAGACAGAATCAGATGCAGATTTAACACAATCACTTCCACTCATATCAAATAACAAAAAAACAACTAAAATATCATGATATTTTAAATCTTAACCACATATTTTAATAAAAAAACATTCTCCTTTAATAAAAATCAGCCTCCTGTTTAATATGAAGGCACGTTACAATATGTATGATGTCTGATCAGTGTTTTCTTTTTTAAATCAGTGTTATTGACTGATTGACCACTGAAGCAATGTATCGATGTATCGTAAGCTTACCCTAGTAAATGGTCTTTTGCACACACACACACACACACACACACACAAAAGGTAGAGATCTTATGTAGATCTTAGGTAGATGTCTGATCTCTGTATTAAGTGTATGTATGTGTATGCCTACTAAGGGTCGACCAATTATCGGGAGCCGATAGTATGCCCACAACAGTCTCTGATTGGCTATAGGTCACGCACGTAGTAGCCAATCAACACTCCCACCTGAGCATGGCATGGGGCTCTGAGGAAGGAAGAGGAGGCTGCAGCTGAGCTTGGTGTTTGTAAAATTCAACATTTTGACAGATATCGGTTATCGACCCCGTTAACGAGCAATAATCGGTATCAATATCGACCCTGAAAACTCGATATCAATATACTTCTAAAACGTGGACACAAATATGCATGGAAATGCACACAATAATTCCCTACTCTCTCTCACACTCACTCACACACACACACACACACAGATAAATACACACACAGCATCACAGCACCAACAAGGTCAATGCAGTCGGGAAAAGACCTTTATCACCTCCAGCATCTCCACATCACACTTCCTCAACACCTGAGCAGAGAGACAGGTGTGTGTTCCCAACGGGAGCAGTTCAACCAAGCATACACTACACTCCACACACACACACACACACACACACACACACACACACACACACACAAACACAAACACAGAGTCATAAACCTTAAACACACCAGGTAACATTTTAGTGTCTTTAACGTCTCTGCTTGGCCTCATGTCAGAAACCCGGAGCTGGTTTTCTCTCCCTCTCTCTCTCGTCAGCGAGGATGGTGTGTGTTTTGTCTTCTGAAGGTTTTAAATGAGAGCTTTAAAGGAAATCTCCCCCTTGAATAGCACTTCTAAGAGCCTTCACGGTAAATTACGGATCGTCACGCCTCAGGAGCTCGAGAAATGTCTGAGCTCTGCCCTCTTAAAGAAGCGAGAGAGAGAGGATCTGCTCATTTCAGCCCCATCCTATAGACAAAACACAGTAAAAGAAATGCTATTCATAACCTCCCCGTCATCATCATCATCATCAACCCAGCCATCATCATCATCATCATCATCTTCCTGGTTGCCACGGCGCCGTGGTGAAGGCCTGCTGCAGCTTCTGGGGCAATATTGCCCCTCATCTGTCTGTTGTCAGTGCAGGTTACAAACTGTAATCTCCAGCTGCCTCCGAAATTGAATGTCTTTGATGTCCCTGCATGAGGGCTCCCTCCTTTACCTCTCTCTCTCTCTCCCCCTCTTATCAACCTCTCTCTCCCTTTCCTCACTCTTTCCCTCTCTTCCCTCTTACTCTCCCTCTCCACTCTCTCTGTTGCCCTTTCTTGCATTCCATCTCGCTCACTCTTTCTCACTCTCTCCCCCTCCTTGCCTTCCTCACCTACTTTATCGCTCTTCCTCTCTTCTCTTCTCCCATCATCCTTTCCATTTAGCTCTTTTCATCTTAACCATTCACTCTCCAACTCCCTCTTCCCCCTTTCCTCATCACCCTCTCTCCCTTTCCCCTTCCATCTCTCTCTCTCCTCACTCGGCCTCCTCTTTCCCTCTCTTTATTAACACCCTCTTTCACCCTTTCACTCTCTCTACCTTCTCTCACTCTCTCTGTCTTCCTTCCCTTTTCTGCTTCCATCCCTCTCTCTCTCCCTTCCCTTTCTCTCTTTCCTTCTCTCCCGGTCTCTGTCCCCCCTCCCCTTTTCTTCTCTCCCTCTATCTCCCCTCTTTCTCAGTCGCTGACTCTCGCTCAGTGTCTCTCTCTCTCCCCTTTCCTTCTCTCTCTTTATCACCCTCTCTCACTTTCTCTCTTCCCATTCCATCTCTCTCTTTTTTCTCTGTCGCTCATGCTGTCCTTCCCTTTTTTTTACCTCTCCTGTTCTACATCTCTTCTTCCTCCTATCCACCCTTTCTCTCTGTAGCTCTCTCCCTCTCTTCGTCACCCCCTCTCCCTTTTCTCTCTCTCCCCCCACTCCACTCCATTTCTCTCTCTCTCCCTCTCTTCCCCCTCTGCTTGCCCGGGGGCCCCGGCGATGCCACCGTCTCTATTTATTCCCCGTAATCTCGCTCTCATCTCAGGGAGGCTTTGACAGATGGTTATAGGCACACAATAGTATTAAGAGTTTGATTTTTCTCTCCCCCTCTGCCTCGCTCCCTCGCTCCCCTCTGCCTGCTGTACGACAAATAGCTATCAGATCCACCTTGTGGATTGTGTGTGTGTGTGTGTTTATGATGTAGTGCATGGGGGAGGTGTTAGTACGTGCGTAGTGTAACATGAACACACGTACACACAGCGTGGTGTGTGACCATCTTGGTGAGGTTCTCCCATCACTAGTGTTTAATTAGGTAAATGATTTGTTTATTATGTAAATAACACTACAGCTACAGCTCACACTGCTCTTCACCCCCGTAATTGAAGTGTTTACATCTCTTAGCTCCGCATAGCAAACTTGAAACTTCTCTATACAGCCTTCACACACACACACACACAGGTTATGTAGCTGGTGGTGTTCTAGTAGATTAGGACACTTGCTTCTAGATCAGAGTTGTGGGTTCCAATTCTACCTCCAACACTACCACCATTGGGTCCCTGAGCATGATCCTTGACCCCACGTTGCTCCAGGGGGACGGTCCCTAGCCCCTTTTCCACTGCTCTGGTTCCTGTGCCGGTTCTCAGTTTTGGAACCAGTGCCGCACTTTTCCACAGAAAAAATTGGTGCCGGTGCCCTAAAACTGACTCCGAACTGGCCCTAAACTTTGCTGGTCCATGGCGAGAACCCGTGTGCCCACGAGGGTGGGCGGGTGATAGGTGGCTTTAGAAGAGAAAATGGCGGAGAGGCAAAGTCCGGTCACTTGGAGTGAGGAAGAAATTAAAGCTCTTCTAGCAATAGGGACGTCCAGATTCAGCAGAAATTGGAAGAAGTGCACAAAGAAAGGAGAAAGGCACATGAAGAAATAAGGGGAAGAACCTTAAAAAGTTGCGGAAGCCCGTGCAACAACCCGTTCGTTTAGTGGCGTGACTTGTGGCCCGATTTTATCATCACGGCTCCTTCAAATCCCTGGTCAGTGTAAATCACGGGCGGTTCTCGCTGGTTCCCCAGTTCAGCACCGGCCGAGCACAAGACGGCACCTAACACCAGCACCAGTGTAGTGAAGAGGTCGTATTTATTAATTTATTAATAACTAGGATTATTGAATTCTTAACTTGAATATTACAGTTCGGTTATATAGCTTACAGATAAGGACTGCATGTGTGAAACGTATGAATAACTGATTTCTCCTTTTAAGGTTCACACAGAGCTAGAAAAATGTTTGTGAAGGTGAATCACGTCCACATTTGCAAAGATCAGAGCTGCAAGTGTAAAATTATTTGATATAAATTATTAATTAACAAAAATAGTAAATTCATGATTAATTGAGGCACCATGACACTTGACCCCACTACACACACACACAGGTCTGGTTAAATGGCTTTCAGAACTGCATATCGTCTCTGTCGGGCGGAAACCTCCCAAGTCCATTTTTGGTTGTTTTTATCTTTGGTCATAAAACTAATCTACTGGTCAGTCTTCATGTTGGCCTGACAGTTTTAGAGATGTTTAACCAATGAAGTGTTATATATTTATATAGAATCCTCATATATTTAGAATATACATTGTTCTTTCAGTTTTCATGTGATTTGACATAAAAAGGGTTCCATCAAACTGGCGGCGATATGAAGTGTTATGTATAAAATTACTTCATATAAATCTTGTTTATTAAATAGTAAATTGATCATTTATTCTCATTCTCAAGTCTAATCAAAACCTCCAGCTAATGTCTTCATAACGCCACAAACGCAACATTTCTAACCATCAACCAGATCCTCACAATCACCTAAAAACTTCACCCCACACACACACACACACACACACACCTATCTACCTGATCTCTCTTAACCGCCCCTCCCACCTCTCCTCCATCTCTCCCGTCTCGTCTTGTCTCGTCTCTCTCTCTCTCTCCAAGGTAAACTGCATTAACCTTGCTGACTGTTATTAAAAAGATACTGCGGATTTGCTAGCTTGGCCTTTTTCTTGACACGGCTGACACACACCCTCTCACACACTCCTCACACTGGCTTCCCCATCTTTTACCTCCAACCCCACCTCTCCCCCTCAGCAAGCCAGGCGTCCGTAAATATCCAGACGCCAGCGTCGGTCTGGCCGGCGATAATTTTTAATAAGGCGTCTGGCGTCAGCGCAGCGCTCCTGGATGATGTAAGTGAGCCAAACTGTAGGCTAGTGGCTCTCCTGCCACTGCTGCTACCTTTAGCCAGGGTGTGAGAGGGGGGGCAGCGCACGAGGTGGGGGGGGGGGGGTGGACTGGAAATTGACTGCACGCTAGATTTTCAGAAATTAGCCTGTGTTGTACAGCAAGCGGGCGCCATGCTGTGAAGAATCATCATCACCTTTTCCCATTCGTGCACAGCCAGCCATAACACCCCCCCACACACACACACTTACACTCCTGTAATTTGGTAATAAAGGGAGAGAGAGAGAGATAACGGAGGTGGAATACCCTGTAATTTATATTCCGACCCCTGCACAGGTATTTCCCCATAAGGGATTTGCATTATAACATTGCAAGCCTTTTTTACGTTAATAAATTCAGAAAGGGAAAGGAGGAGGAGGAGGAGGAGGAGGAGGTGAGAGCAGAATGGCCAGGCGTGGCGGCGTTCACTTTGCTGCCTCACTTAATGTTCCTGCGTGGCACTAAAATTTCAAGGCCTGAAAAATTGTTTGCTGATCCAGACGATGACCCCTAATGGCTGCCACATAAATAAATCAATATTTAATATTCTAATGTTCTCCCCCCCGTTTTGAATATTCATCGCCTCCCCAGCGCAATACCTGGGTATATCGGAGGCCGGGCTTTTAGGCTCGGCGGCGCTTTGTCATGCTTTAATGTTGCGGCGCTTTACCGTATCTTTTATGCGCTAATTTTCCCCGTTTATTTTGTTTAAGCGCCGACAGGAAAGGTCAAGAGTGCACGGCAGGCTCTGATTAAGATGATAACTCATGGTTTAGAGATGCTAAAACGCTCATTTTCGTTCTGGTTTGGGACAATCCCACAAAGTTGCCAATGTATATTATGGGAAAATTTGGTTCCTAAGATGTCAGTATAATGTCAAGTGTCTTCAGAATGACTGACTTCGACTGAAAGTAATTTCTTTCACAAATATAGCAAACATTTATAATTCCTTCATAGCGTTACTTTAAGTAAATAGGACCGCAACGAAACGATTATTTTGTTCATTGATTAAATCTGCCAATTTTTTAAAACACCACCAGTGTCGGATAAAAAAACTTTTATTTCAGCATTTTTAATAAACCAAGCAGAAAAAATATTAACTTTTGGGGTGCGTCACAACAACATGGAGACACGCGTCAGAATAATCACTGAAAATATCAAGTAAATGTCTGTATTGTGAGTAGAACGCTGGTTGTTTTTTGTTATCAGCTAAAAATGAGTTTTTTCTGTAATAAATGAAGATTTGATTGAACTGGAACGCTTTAGTTGAATGACTTCCCTGAGAGAGTCGTGAGCGCTAACAAACTGCACGTGTTCACATCACGAACAATGTCATTCATGTGTTTCTACGCAATTACTTCAGTTTTAGTGACGGCGAGACACGGCGCTGGTTCTCGTCTCCTTCTTATTCTTCTTTTATGGCGGTCGGCGTCCGGCTTAATGCTGCTTTACTGCCACTGCGGCTTTGGTTATCTTACTGACCCCACATTAGGGAGTAGCTACTGTACGTGTGTGTATAATAACGTAGACCCAACTATCGATTATTAAAATAGCTGCCGTCTACGTATTTTAATGATCAATTATAATCAATTTAATCGATTAGTTGTTGCAGCCCTAAAAATTAGTTTTAGTAAAATTCTCAGTAATTATCAATACATTTAAAAGAAGGGTTGGTTGGAACTGTGAGTGAGTTACTGATGTTTCTACTATAAACATATGGTACATAACTTACCTATCACATTGACATCATCAAAATGTTACACATCACGTGATAAACCAGCATAAGGCAGCAAAAACGATACTTACTCAGAACAGGGCTGTGCTACACGACCCAAATCCCATATCCCAGTTAAAGTCATTTCATATCTCGATAATAATGATATATATCACATTACAGTAGAGTTGCTCTAAATTCAGTGAAACTTCTTCAAGCAAAATCTCGTCTGCGCGCGCTTCTCTGAAGCCTTTGGCATGAGAGCAGAAACGTCTTCAAAAAACCGAACAAAAGTCTAGTTGCCTTCCTTTCGAGCCCTTAAGATGTGATTTGCAATGTTACGTTTGCATCAAGTGGCAGTAAAACATTAGCTAGGAACAGTGAGTCATTAGAAACAGAAGTCCACTCTCCCTTTACACCCGTCTTTCATCAACAGGCTTAATGAGAAGGCTGGCTTTTGGGCTCTTCTACTTGCCGTAGCCATTTCTAACGAAACACTGGGGAAGTCTGGAGCAGAGCTGATGTTAGCTTATCAACAGCAGCCATATTTAAAAGACGGGTCCGGCACTTTTCAACCTCGACCTTGTTAAAAGTGTTGCTGACAATCATTTATAATTGGCGACGGCACAATCTCACTGATAGTGTTAGTGTTGAGGAATTTACTGCAGCTGTGCATTTTTTAAAAACAGGAGCCAATTATACTGTCGTATCAGAAATGATGAAAACCTCTTCTTTTTCTTATCTTTTCTTTTCTCCTGAAAACAAAAAGACTTGGAATAAAGTTGGCGAAGTAGAGTAGAGCTGGCAAACTGGGGAGCAGTGCTCATGAGGTACCTCAGTGGTACCTTTACCGGTCCGGAACTTGAACGGGACGACCAAACCGCCACTCTACCAACTGCCCCAACACCAATTGTGATACACCAGTGTGATATCCGTCAATTTGCACCAGCGCTGAAGTGTGAAAACGTCTTGGTTTTACCTCTTAATCAAGCAGATGAGTCTTCAGGCTCAGGCCGATTTGATTTTTAGGGACGAAATTAAAACCTCAATCGTCTACCGCAAATAAGAAGGAGGGCAGTGAGATTGGGGTCACAAGGAGGTAAAGAGTGTTATCCCCCACATCGCCCTGCGTGGACACAGAGCTGGAACTCATCCACTTTTATTCATCTGTATAATTCTAGGTCTTAAAGATAAAGCCGGAATCAGGGACGTCAGAACGACTCGCAGACGTTAATGTGCTTTATAGAAAAGAAGAGCAGACGAGGCCTTGGTTAGTGTCTGTTGATTGCTCACCATGAGTCACGCTGTAGCTGGTCAACTTCGCCTTGGTGCCAGTACAGTTTTAAAACTGTATAAAAGAAGAAGAAGATGACAGTTTGCATGAAGATTTGAATTTGACAACTGATAGTTACAGACTCAAAACAAATGTACTGATATTTGTGTGTTATTTGCGTCAATGCAATTTTAGTTCCTACTGGTGCGTCACGGATATAAACTTGGATGTTGAAGTGGATCAGAGAATAAAAATGAAGTATATATGTGACTCTCTGCACAGCAGAACCAGTCGCTTGTCGCAACAGAGCTTTCCGAGAAAAACGAGCGTGGGGTAAAATTTTGGATTTTTTTGTTTTTAGTGTTTTGAAACAGTGGAAGGTGTATACTGTACTGTTGTGAATAAATTTCACTGAAAAACTTACCCTTTCCATCCTAAAAACGTGACTTTTTTTTTTTTTTTTAACCCACCACCACCACCCCTCTTCGGAGGACAACTTTATTTTTAATTACAAGTTTTAATTACAAGAGAGAGGGGGAAAAAAAAGAAAACGACTTTCTTGAGGTGAGGAATTCAGAGAGAAACGGAGAAATCTGCCTTTGAAGTTGACTATCGCCGTAGCACTCACAGACGCTTGGTGCGGTCGCGGCTACGTTTGCATTTACGGTAGCCTACGCTGCATTCACAGCCACACGGATAGCCTACCTGCGTTAGGTTAACTGAACTCGGGAGACGAAGATGGATTCTGGAGAAATATCTTCACGCTAGTCAACCAGTGGATTTACCGTAAATATTGAAGTAGAGCGGTCAAAACAGAAACTTTTAACATTCTGCTGGAATTGAATTCCTCACTTCAAGAAAGTCACGTTTTTAGGATGGAAAGGGTAAGTTTTTCAAGTTTTTCTACACTGAAACAGTATAGACCTTCCACTGTTTCAAAACACTAAAAACAAAAAAATCCAAAATTTTACCCCACGCAACATAAACACTTGTTTTTCTCGGAAACCTCCGTTGCGACAAGCGACTGGTTTTGCTGTGCAGAATCACAAATATATAATACCTAAAAATATAAATAGCAGCAGCGTGAAAACAAAATGAAAAAATGACTGAATGGTGTCTCAGGTCAGGCAGCGTGGCCCGGTGCAGTGTTGGATTAGAACGACTGCTGTGCTGGGGACATATGGCATTTGTCATCTCCCAGTGGGGAGGCCTGCCACCTCCTCCCGGGGGGATTTCAGGTTCGGAGTGCTTTAGCTGTTTAGCCAGCTCCATCCCACTGCTCAGAGAGAGAGAGAGAGAGAGAGAGAGAGAGGGGAGCCCAAACCCTATTAGTGCTGACGGAGGGAAGGCCTGTCGCTTGCAGAACTGGACCTGAGACTTTAAGAAACTCAATCCTCTTGCTGGAGCTCGGAGCTGAGAGGTCAACAAAGACGAGGCATCCTCTCGCTGACATTTCCAGCTCACGCGATTGTGCTGACGGATTTTTTTCAAAACGCCGCTAAACGGCACAAGCCCTTTTCTCGCTGATCTTTATGTTCTGTCCGAAGACCAGCTTGAGTGACCCGGGTAAATAACGGCAGCTCTGTACCCCGACTCCGCGAGGTTACGCTCCTATCAAGCGATTATACGCGGCTCAAGCGGTCTTAGTGGAGATGACAAATAATAGGTAAAGGTGCAGTCTCACAGCATCATAAAAGTCTACTGTCATAAAGCAGCCACTACTGCCTACAGTGTGAGCACAAAACACACACTTGTATGCACATGATAAACTCTTAGTAGCACATAAAACTCCTCACATACACTTAAAACCTTATCATTATTATTATTATTATTTATTTGCTCAAATAAAGACTCTCTTGCAATCACTAAAAGTCAATCTGATACACACACAAGTTCGTAAAGATTATACGAACAGAAAAGTTCTCACAGAAAAATTCCCCCAAAACTTCACAAGTGTTCACGAAAGCACTGACATACAGAAATACAGACGCCGCTAGAGTGCAAAAATGCTCTGAAATATTCAGAATGAGCTCTCACATGCTCACAAAACTCATATAAACACAAAAAGCTCTCAAATGAACACAAAACTCATATAAACACAAAAAGCTCTCAAATGAACACAAACTCATATAAACACAAAAAGCTCTCAAATGAACACAAAACTCATATAAACACAAAAAACTCTCATATGAACACAAAACTCATATAAACACAAAAAACTCTCATATGAACACAAAACTCATATAAACACAAAAAACTCTCATATGAACACAAAAAAGACAAACAATATTCTCAAATACCTACAAAAAGCTCTCAAATGCTTACAAAAAGCTCAAACACAAACTCTCAAATGTCCACAAAAAGCTCTCATATGAACACAACAAGCTGAGATGAACACACAAAGCTCTCATATGAACACAACAAGCTGAGATGAACACACAAAGCTCTCAGATGAACACAAAATGCTGACAGAAGAATGCAAAAAGCTCTCAAATACCTACAAAAAGCTCTTAAACACAAAAACTCAAATGTCCACAAAAAGCTCTCGGATGAACACCAAAAGCTATCAAATGTCCACAGACGGGTTTATATGCGCGTGTAATTTCATTACGGCTGGAACTGAATTCTGATGATTATTGATATGACGGTTCAAACACTCGAATCAGAAACAATCCAAATTTCTGATTATATTTCTGATCGGGCACTCCTAAAAGGTGGAGACGTTTACCTCTCACTCTCACCCTCACCTCGCTCAGCCCTAATCTCCTCCAGCTTTTCCAGAACAAAGAAACAGTAACCCCACTTCACACAAGGGCTCACACAACCTCTGCGGCGTCCGAGCCGGGAGTGAGGAAGGAGAGCGAGCGAGAGGCTTCAACCGACTCGGGGTAAACCGGTGAAATATGAGCATAACATCCTCCGCTCAGCACATTCCGCCACGCTGATATGACATAGGTGGTCTTCAGTCCGGCCTGTCAGCTTTATTGATAGCTTCACACCGGGGGGCTCGGGCCAGAACGGGGGGGGAGAGGTTGTAATAAAAAGAAAAAAAAAAGGAGGAGGGAAAAAAACGGAGACGACGGTGAGAGAGGTTGTGCTGACGGAGCGATTTTCTTTTCCTTTCTGTCAACCGAGTGTGTCAGATGAAAGGAAGAAAACACACACAGGTACCACCGAACGGAGAGGAAGAGAGAGAGCGACCAGATGGGTAAATCACAGCGGCCTACTCTAGCGCGCACAAACAGCCCTGGGCCCTGCCACACACACACACACACACCCCACTCCCAAACCATCTCCCCTCTGCATTCTGCTCAAGTAAACTAATTAAAATAAGTCATGGTCAATAATTACAAAAAGCTCGGTCATGCCAGTGTAGGTAATAAGATGCAGCGAAGCGATAGGGAGCAGGTAAAACTAATTGCAGACGATAACGCTCCGGCTAAACAGCCGTTTGGGACGCAGCCTTCCTTTAGGCCACAACTGTCTAGCGTCTTCATGTTTAATATGATTAAGGGAGTTAAACGTTGAAAAAAGAAATTCCCACAACGCGCGGTAAACAAAGCCGTTTCCCCCGGAAAAATCCCAGATTGCAATCTCAATTTTAATCTGCGAGGTAAATTCATCTTGAGGTGAACTGTAAAAAGCTCTTACGTAAACCCAAAACGCACCGTTATTTACACAAAGAACACTCGTAAAAAGCTGTTCGTGATAAGCTCTTGAATGCTCACAACACGCTCTAAAATATACGGATGATATCAGAACTGCGTCCCAAGCCGCATACTGCACACTTAATAGTATGGTAGCTACGGTGCTCTTATCATACTTTTCTACGCGGTAGTGTGCATCTCGGGAAATAGCCGGGGTTGTAGCTTATCGGCTCTCTACGCACTATTTAGTGCACATGGACTGTCAAACGCGCCCTATTTGACTTGGTACACTACACAGGGCGGGAAGTGACTTTTTCTTAAAATGACGTGCACTGCGCTGAAAATGCTCCGCCCTCACTCAGCTCTGCTTTTAGGCTCTCTTGACTGGGTTATAAATGTCAGAGTTATGGTGTTATTTTTGTGCCAAAATTCGGAGTGTGCAGTGGGCGAGCAACATATCTTGTTTTTGCGTGCTCAACTCTGACTTCCTCATTTAACAGCACTGGCAGACAGACGCGTGAAAAACAATAATAATGGTCAAAACGGCCAATAACTCCTGTATCGTTCATCCCTGCTAAAATAATCACAAAAATTCCTCAAATGCTGCCATGATTCCCACAAAAAAGCTCTTACATACCTCTAAAATGAAAACAAAAAGCTCTTGAGTCCACAAAAACGCCCTCAGACACAAACAAGCGTTTCCAAAAGCAGTCTTACTGATGGAAAATCAGCGATAAACAATAAATACAAAAGGCTTGGTCAGCAAACAGGACGCAGCGATGCAATGGGGAGCAGGTACAACTAACTGCAGGTAAACAGCCGATTGTGGTGGTGCTGGTCTAGTGGTGAGGATGCTTTCCTCTGGAACTACCACCACTGGGTCCATGAGCAAGACCTTTAATCTCAAGTTGCTGCTTAAACGATGTCACTGTAATCAGGAAATGGAAGAGGCTCTGGATAAATGCTGTGAATGTCAAGGAAAATGTCTGAGACTGAGTCGTTCTTTAGGGCAGAAGTGTCTAGCGTCTTCACGTTTAATATGATTAAGAGAGTTAAACAAACATCGGGAAAAAAATCCCCCAACACACAAAAATGCACCCAGTAAACAAACTCGTAAAAACTCCTGGCTGTAATCTTAATTTTGGAGTTTTTGAAGTGGCTAGAGCTTAGACACAGTCAGCCAAGTTGGGCCTAAACGTGGACGGCAAATGGATGTTTAGATATAAAACCAATATTACAGATTACGGATCGACCGGTATCAGTGTTTAATTTTGATCGTCACCGATATTGACGGTGCGCTACTGTGGCTCCGCTGCCGTCTCTTCTCTCTGTGCCGTTTGCTCTCGACTCGTTGCTTCATTTAATGCCCCGCCCACAAAAGTCTCTGATTGGCTGTATGTCACACGAGTAGTAGCCAATCAACACTGAAGCCTTGTTGTCACTCACACACGAGCGCAGCGCGAGGCCCGAGAAGGAGAAGAGGAGAGTTGCAGCTGAGTTTGGTGTTTGTAAAATTCAACATTCTGACAGAGATCTTTTTTTTGCATATCAGTTCCAAATATCGTTTACCGGCCTCGTTAACGAGCAGTAATCGATATCGGCCCTGAAAAAAACAATATTGCTCGACCGCGATTACAGATCAGCTTCGGGTGATTGTCTCGTTCACATACAAAAAAGCTCTCATGAAGCTGTAAAAAGCTCTCACAGAAACTCTAAAAGCGTCCATACTCAACAATAAATATAATATACACCAGCGGTGTCCAGTTCTTGTCCTGTGGGGCTGGTGTCCTGGAGGATTTCCATTCTACCTGGTGAGTCACTTCTGGTTGAGTTTCTTCTCGAGACAAGGCGTCAAGGTTCTGAACTGATGGAACACATTCAGGATACCAGACATCCAGGACCAGAACTAGACACACAAAAAACTCACGAAAGCTGTTAATACACACAATACGCTCCAAGCCTTCATTTAGTCCACAACTGTCCAGCACACAACCTGAACCGGCGACCCTCCCTAACCACCATATACCCAAAAACTGCTCGGCTAACACGAAGAACACAACACAAATCTTTCCCATAATCAAAACACAAACTCAAAAAGCTCTCATTCACCTAGAAATGTCTCATATGGATAAAACACACACAAAAAGCTGCATACAAACAAAAACAAAAACTCACTCAGACGCTCACAAAAAGCTCTCAAATTAACACAAGCAGCTCCCAACGTCAACATGTTCTCCATTAAAAAGCATAACGTTAGAGCTTAACGCAGCTAGCAAAGCAGGACCGCGTCGACGCGATGATGCCAAATACGCGTTCAGCTACAGAAACGACATCAGCGACGGGCTTGGGGCCGACGTGGGGTTAGCCGGCGGCGACGCGGCGGGGAAACCTGGTACGTAATTAGCCGGATCTGGTTCCAGCGCTCATCTCCTTGAGAGTTTGACCTTATTTGTTTGCGCGGAGGTAATTTCATTACGGCGTGCGATTCTCCCGAGTCCGCCCAGCTAAACGTTAAACGTTCACAGGAGAGCCGGGATTGGAATTTGGCAGCGGCGACGGCGGAGAGAGAAAGGGCAGGCTAACAATAACGTCTCTTTCACGTCGACAAATTCCATTAGCGGGCGAGAAGGCGGTGGGGGAAAATAAAAAAAGAGAAGAAGCCCTGTGTTTACTGAGCGTTTTATTTATGATGATGGTGCGACACAAATGCGAGCGACATCCGTCGCATGCCACCTATCACGCCGGTACCGTGTTGATGAGGCCCAGGCAAAGTATTTGTATTTTTGCGCGTCCTGTTTTCCAGGGATTTGGATGAAGACGTCGACGGAGAAACCTTTCCCTGGTCCTAAATTCACCTTTGAGCCTGAAGAGCAGGTCCAGTGAAAGGGCAGAAACTGATGACGCTGGTGAGGGAGCGATTCTGAAGTATAGCCACAAGATACAAACATTCAAGCATCTTATATATTTCGAGGCCTTGCAGTAAGTGCGTGTATTTTAAAATCAAGCCACTTGCTGTATGATTCATGTTTGGCCTACAGAGTAACCAGGAAGCATTCAGAGCCTCTTCATTTTTAACTTTGTTATGGCCAAGTCTCACAGGGCTGGCTCTTTTTCGGATTCTAGATTTTTCTTATTTGCCACGTCCACCAGTGCTACATGTAGTGAAATGTGACCCTCCATGGCAAAACCAGTCGCTTGTCGCAACGGAGGTTTCCGAGAAAAACGAGCGTTTATGTTGCGTGGGGTAAAATGTTGGATTTTTTTGTTTTTAGTGTTTTGAAACAGTGGAAGGTCTATACTGTAGTGTTGTGAATAAATTTGGCTGAAAAACTTACCTTCAGTTAACCTAACGCAGGTAGGCTATCCGTGTGGCTGTGAATGCAGCGTAGGCTAGCGTAAATACAAACGTAGCTGCGACCGCAGCAAGCGTCTGTGAGTGCTACGTCGATAGTCAACTTCAAAGGCAGATTTCTCCGTTTCTCACTTGGCGTGACAGGAGAAACCCGACTCCTTTGAATGTTGATATCTCAGTCATATGTCGTCCCATTCATTCCATATAGGTATCGTTTTGAAGCTTGATTTATGCCTTTTCATGAAAACATAACTCAATTTTGAAAATTTGCGACAAGAGACTGGTTTTGCTGTGGAGGGTCACAAATGTAAAACTGGTTCATGCCTAAAATGAGAAAAATAATATTAAATAAATGTCAAACCTACACCTCTATAAACGTAAACATTTAAAGATTAATTTTGTGTTCATATGTTATATCCATGTATTTAAAATGTTGCATGATGGACAACGCCCTAAAATTGGTGTGAGACAGCCGTCTAGACTCCGCTAGAATACAGACACTTTCCTTTGGTACCTGCTAATATTCTCTCGAGCATTTGGCTAACCCTAATTAACAGTGGTCAGTTGCTAATATTGCCATTTTAGCGAACAGAAATTAGCACTTGTTAGCAACATTAGCAAATTTGTGGAATGGACTTTTACATTCACAGCTATTAGCAATGCTCTTATCCACAGTGAGAGTGAAAGTGAGGGATTATTTGTCATTGTAAACACACACCACAGCTCAGCACACGGTGCACCACAACCAAATGGGACCTCTGCATTTGACCCATCCGTGAAAGAGCAGTGGGCAGCTAACGTGGGCAGCGCAAGGGGAGCAATGCTTGGGGACGGTACCTTGCTCATGAGTACCTCAGCGGTCCTGCATTTGAACCTGCAACCTTCTGATCACGGGGCGAACACCCTACTGTTACCCCACCAACTGCCCCAGAGTGACGTACGACAGCGCACAACAATCTGTTCTGCTATCTGTAAACTTAAATCATCTAAGTAAGTTACCGCCAGCCATGTTCCACACCTCAACTAACCCCGTTAGAGAAAGGTGAGAAGTACGTGCTAGTGGGTTAGCGGCAGTTCTGACGGCATCAGGAAGTGTGATCCACCACTGGGGAGCCAACACTGCAAGGAGACTTGATGCACTGAGCGCACGAGGGCTAGATGTGTGCAAAAACATTCAATCGAATCACGATTCTTTCTGTCGATTCAGAATCGATTCATGCATTCCAAAATATCCGTTCACATTTTTCAACGTAATGGCACTAGTTGACTTCTTCCCCAACACGAGTTCAGTTCGCCAACTTTATAGACGGTGCAATGTAGAAAACTTCCCCGATAGACCTCCCTCGCGTGAGCATGAAGGAAATGCAGTCGGTCTGCGCGATGCAGGGACTGTGTGCAAGCAATGGAAAGTGTTTGGGCACATTTCAGATTTTACTACTTTGATAGGAAAAAGGAGCTCGATTAGACGCAGGCAGTGCAAAGCGAAGGTTTGGAAACACTACAAACATGACGACTCACGTCACTCCGGAGATTAAAGACGCAGATGAACATCCACCTAAACTAAAACACACTGCAGCCGACCAACGCACTAGGTATTGAACCGTGAATCGAATCGGCATCGAATCGTGAGCCTAGGAATCGGAACCGAATTGTGAGATTTTCTGAATCGTGCACCCCTACTGGCAACAGAGTACCTCAGTGGTACCTTTACCAGTCCGGGACTTGAACCGGTTACCTTCTGATCACGGGGCCAATTCCCTAACCCTTATGCTACCAACTGCCCTGAGGATGAAGGTAAGAAGTCGCATACAAAGCCAGAAAAGACGCTCAATGTGAAATTCGCAGGAATCTCTACGGCATCAAGGATCCCCAAGAGCACAGTGACGTCCATTAAACTGAAGTTTGGAACAACAAAGACAATGTAGAATAGGTTTGTCGAATATTTTTTCCCATTAAACTTTCAAGGAAAACTGAAGTTTGAGTTTCATGATTTCTTTTTGCTTCAGGACTTTTCCCCAAGGTCTGGCAGGATTCTCCTTTAATCAATTATTAGTTTCACATTTTGCTTCGCCGTGGAGTTTTGCGTGTTTAACGAGGCCGAGTTCTTCAAGTTCCTCCCGTCCTTTAGCTTTCAACCAAACAGAGAGAGGGAGAGAGAGAGAGAGAGAAATGGAATGAGTATGGAAAGATTCTGATGTCAAAGCTGAAGGAATAGAAACCACATTTGCGGCTCTGGCAGCGAGGCCGGCGTTTTAGGCCGGGGCGAATTTACGACAGAGGTCTCGGGATTGCGTGTTGCCGAGCATCACGGATAGCCTTTATCCTCCGCACATAAATAGCAAACGAGGGCGAGCGAAAGACGAAGCCGACCCGCTCCAGAACAGGTTGTACCTATTAGGACAGCTTAGTAATTTAAGAAGCAGTAATTTACCCAGAGCAAAAAGAAGGAGGGAAAAAAAGACGAGCGGCATCACTTATGGTCTCTCCCGAAAAGTGGAATATGTGAGCGCTGTATGTGAGGATGGAGTCAGAGCTGCGACCTCATCTCTCCCTGGAGAAACACTCTGGAATGTGGTTGATGAAAATAAAAATTTGACTCTACACCCAAGTGTGAGGAACGGCTGTTTTTCCGACTCCAACTAAACTTTTTGGCAGAGACATTTTTAGGTAAAGTGAAAAAGTTAACACATAATTATGAATTTCATTATTTTTGATTGTGTTGCAGGACAAAAAATGTAAAAACTAAATAAATAAGAAGAGAAAATAAACTTTCAGTAAAAAAAAAAAAAAGTTTAAGCAAAAAAGTTTAAATATCAAATAACATAAAAATACAGTTTAACAATAATTTTGGGTAAGGATCGCACCGATCTGATACGAGGATCGGGTATTGGTCCGATAACGGCTGGATCGGGTGTCGGTGGCATTGGGCTGATCTATGGAGCCGATCTGTAAACCTGTGCACGCTCAGTTGGTTCTGCATGGGGACGTGTTACTGCGGTAAAGCTGGTTTATTGTTCGAGATGCACGTTAATTCCTACATATTGATATGACAATGAGCAGAACGAGCAACGCAACACACTACAACCCCAAAAGAACATCACACCATTATACTGTTGAATTTCCTCAACACCACCAGCTCTCACTCACAATCTCTGTGTTCCTGATGGTTTCAGCGCTGGAGGATTAGGGGCCGTCACTAAATTACACAACTGTGTTTAAAGGAATAACTGTTGAGATGTTATTGTAATAATAAATAATTTATCATGTACATATGGGTGTGTCATTATTACACTGTTCAAGTTATGAAAACAGTATTTACATCAAGTATTTAATTAAGCAGAACAGAATAATCTCAGTCACGTATTCAGACATTTTTTAGAGCACTGTTTATCGTATCGGCAGATCTACAAATTTACAATATGTTTAATATGGGGCAATATCTTTTCTATAAAGGACGACAGTAAATTTCAATCTTAATTTTTTCAGTAGTTTAATCTGTTAGATATTTTTTTGTCACTTTATAAATAATAATATTAACATTAATATTTTTTCAAAGATTTAGAACTTTTGCCATTTAAATGTTTTTTGTATTTCCACAAATAAATGTTCTTACATCCTCTCAGGACTGTATCAGTGTATTTGACTACGTTACACTTGCATAACCACTGGTGTGACAAATACATCGTTTTAAGGGTGTAAAAACAGGACTGGGTTAGGGAGTTTTAGGACTGTCGTAATTGTCTAGCAAAATATCAAAAAGACGGAGCATGTTTTGCATCTTGAGGCCCGCCGTCCCTTTAAATCCCGTTCCGTCGCTTCTCGTGATCTGATTTAGCCAAAGCGGAGCCGCTATTATCCCGAGACGATGTGAGGTGAAAAGTATGCGGGGAAACTGAATCCCGTCAGTTAAATAGTTAAGTATTTTTATGGGGAAAACGCTTCCAAATGTCTTTCAAAAACTTTCCAGACCACACAAAACAAATGTTGTAGCAATATTGTGTTTCACCTAAAGTCGGCCGCAAGATAGCCTGACTTCAGTATAATTGCATCAGAAAATTGAGCATAAGTCTTTTCCTGACATGGAAGGAGGGTGGGGATAGAAAACAAAAAAGCATGTTTCTTTCATTTTCCCCGTCTTCTGAAGGTATCGTACCTTTGCTTTGAAACTGGGCGGCTTGGGGCAACCGGCGAGCTCCTTCTTACAGACGCCGGGTCCGTCTCGGAGTGATGACCTCAGCTAGCCGACGGGCGCTAATCTGACAGACGCTGAGCTGCAGCGAAACACCCGTTCTCTTTAATCTATTGGAGGGGGAAAAAAGAGGGCCGCGGTTACCGGATCCAAGTGGAATTTGATGGAATTGGGGCAGTTGGTAGCGTAAAGGTTAGGGAGTTGCCTCATGATCTGAAGGTCGCCGGTTCAAGTCCCGGACTGGTAAAGGTACCGCTGAGGTACTTGGTGAGCCCAAGGTAAAGGTACGGCCCCTAAGCACTGCTCCCGGGGCGCTGCCAAAAAGCTGCGGACCGCTCCTTCAAACGCATTTCATTGTGGTCCACTCTTTGCTGTGGTGTGTTCACAATGACAAATAATCACTCCCTTAAATTCACTTAAAAGAAACGGAGACGAAGAAGTATAGCAGCGAGGACGTCGCCCCTTTGCTGCCGCGTATCTCTGAATTGATGTTTGTAATTTGGTGGTGTCCATCCTAAAACGTCCAAAACAGGTGTGCAACAGTCAGACAAACAAGAGCAGTGCTTGGGGACAGTACCTTGCTCATGAAAACCTCCCTAACCACTCCACTACCAGCTGCACCGTTTAGAACAGAACATAAAAGGTCTTTTCACACTTTTCAAATTGAAAACTCTACACCACGCCGGTCTACATCAGGTCTCAACGCTGGGCGTAAAAGGGCAAAACCCATGTCACGACATCGCCGGAACAAGCGGAGGAACAGCGGTGAGGACGTCGCCTGTTTGTCGCCTCGTACTTCTGAACTGATTTGCATAATTTGGTGGCTTACGCCCTAAAATCAAAATTCCGTCCTTTACGGCCGCCGCTAAGGCTCTTAATTTGCAATCAGCAAACGCTACAAAGGACTTTCGTCAAGTGCTGCGAATCAGCCGAATGGGAGACGGATCTTGAGAAATGAAAATGATTTTGATACCCCACCCTTCTTTCCGCTCCCTCCCTCCCTCCCTCCCATCTACTTGGCTGCATAATCTACTAAAGATTAAAAATTACTATCATAAAACAGGCATTCCCTGAAAGTAATCCCCATCTACCGGGAGGAGGGGGAGGCCATCTCTGCTGCTAGTTATGTCAGCCTGTATTTTAAACAGTTCTAATCATATACCTTTGTGGACACTTAATTAAAATTACAAAACCAGTTTTAATCTGTAGTCCAATTAATATGCAAATGTATGCAAATGTAGCGAAACAAGGTGGTGATTAAGTTAAGGACACTCTATTTCATGTCTCCTTTAAGTGTGAAAACAAACCGTCTTTTTTTCTCTGTTCTCCCTCTGATGGATTGTAATGTTTACAGGAAGCATGCTGAGCTGTGGAAAATAACCTTTCCAGCATCATCACGCCGAGAGAGAGACGGAGAGAGAGGAGGAGAGAGAGGGAGAGAAAACATATGCTGAGCATCACTAAGCATCCTATGTGTGTGTGTGTGTGTGTGTGTGTTCATCTCTCTGCGTATGTGTCCCTCTTCCTCGATCTCTCTCACTTTTACTCTTAACACACACTTAATTTGTGTTGAGCGAGTGAGGGAGAGAGAAAGAGGGAGAGAGAGAGAGGTAAAGAACCAATAGCAATAGAGCAAAATGAACATACGGACAGCAAAAGGAGAGAAGACAGAAAAGAGAGAGAGGAGACCGAGTTGGGAGTGAGAGGAAGACAGATGGAGAAGAGAAGGGAAAGGCAGGCAGACTCACACAGAAAAAGAGAGAAAGAGAGAGAGAGAGAAGGATGTATGGATGGAAAAAGACAAGCAAAAGAGAGAAACGGGGACAAGAGACAGTAATGGAGAAAGACAGACAGATGTAGTAGAGGGAAAGTTAACAAAGGAGAGGGAGGGAGGGAAGAAGGGAAGGAGACAAGGATGGATGGATGGATACATAGGACTGACAGAGACAGAGAGAGACACAATTAGCTTGAGATAGAGAAAAAAGTGAGAAAGAGAGAAAGGGGAGAGAGAGAGAGAGAGAGACAGGAGAGAGAGAGAGAGAGAGAGAGAGAGAGAGAGAAAGAAACAAAAGAAAGACAGGAGTGAGAGAGAGAGAGAGAGAGAGAGAGAGGGGAAAAGGATTTGATAAAGAGAGCAACAGAGAGAAAGGAAAAGTGACAGACAGGAGTGAGAAGGAGAGAAAAGAAAAAGAGACAGACAGGAGTGAGAAGGAGAGAAAAGAAAAAGAGAAAAGAAGAAAACACTATGGAACGAGAAAGGGAGAGGAAAATGAGGAGGAGAAGGAGAGAGAGAGAGAGAGAGAGAGAGAGAGAAGAGTGAGAAAGAGAGAAAAGAAAAGGGAGAGAGAGAAAGAAACAAAAGACAGGAGAGAGAGAGAAGAAAAGGGTTGAGAAAGAGCGACAGAGAGTGAAAGGACAAGTGACAGACGGGAGTGAGAAAGAGAAAAGAAAAAAGAGAAAAAGAAGAAAACACTACGGAGTGAGAAAGAGAGAGGAAAAGGAGGAGAGAGAGAGAGAGAGAAAGAGGGAGGGAAAAAGAGAGAAGAGCAAATGAGCCCACGTTCCCGATCCACACGTCACCAAAGTCATTTTATACTCATCACGGTAATTCCGTTAAGGTCAAAACAAAGTTAGACAGCGGCGGCGCCATCCATTTACTCGGCTGCTTAAAATGCAAGACTTAGTTTTTCCTGCTGGAGGTGAGAGTTGACAATTCAAAAGAGGAGGAGACGTTGTTTCTAATTAGGCCTTGGAGATAGTCTTTCAAAGTCATCTCTGGAGGGGCCTGTCCAAAGCAGGTAATGAAAAAAGAGCTGAACATCAAATAAGTTTTGTTGAGAGACTGACTGAGGCTGCGCAGAAACCGGGGGAAAACTCCACATGCGAATACGAAGAAGAGTCACCAGGAAAAAGTTTTGACGCTATTTGCCCATTTTGGTAAAAAAAAAAAAACGAGTCCCAATTATTTTGACGGAAATTCGAGGCATGACGTCTCCCGCCAAAAACGCTCACAGATCACGTCAAGCGTCGGAGCCTACAGCGGGTTACGTACATTTAAAAATAAGGGGGAAAGATTTATATAAGTTGAGGTTAATTAGAGCAATATCTGACGCAGCTGCCACAACAATCCCAACGCTGGTAAGGAGAGACGTTGAGGAGCGTTCCACGTTTTCACATCCTCAGCAACTTAATGCTGCACTGAGGCACCATAATTGCATGTTGTACGGTGGACTCCTTCCAATTAGTTGTGTTTGAGGAAAAGGCTTCATTTTTTACTTTTCCCTCTCGCCATTTTTTCCCTCGTCTAACAAACCACAAGGAGGGGGGGCCAAAAAAAAGGAAAAACACATGCAAATGGAGGTCTCACATCCCAAACACGGAGGCCGCGGCAAACGCCGGCTCAAAAATCAGCCGGTTAATAAGAAAGAGACAAAAGGCAAGAAAAAGAAATGAAGCTACTTATACCACGGGCCAAGAACTACTGTTTAGAACTACGGTAATAAAAAACCTATGGTGTTGGTTAATAGGTGACACGTCTGTAAGGACCGCGGAAGAAAGTAATAAGGCGGACGGCCTCGGCTTTTACTCAACTCTAATAGTGCTCAATGCCATCAACCCCTTCGTTAAAGTCGGTGTGTGCTGAGATTTGAGCCTGATGTGCGCCCTCCTGCCTGCATCAACGCTATCGCAGAAGGTTGCGACATCTCGATGCTATGGGAGACGATCCATGCTTCATTCACAAGGTATTTTTTAAAACGCTTAAGCCATTAAAACAATGATCCATTTAATTTGGTGAACGCTAAAGATGGCACCGATCCGATACGTGGACGGGATGTCGGTCCGATAACGACTCAGACAGCTGGACCGGGTCTCGGTGGCATTGGGCTGATCTATGGAGCCGGTCTGTAGATGCGTGCTACGCTCAGTTCGTTGTGCATGGGAAGTGGCACTGCGGTAACGCTGGTGTGTTGTTATTTGCGCTAACGCCTACATATTGATATGATAATGTAAAAAAAAAAGCAACGCAACACACTACGATCCCAAAATCGAATCGTGATTATACTGTTTCATTTCCTCAACAACACCAGCACAATCTCGTTTACCGCCACAGGCTTAGGGAGTGTTAGCAGAATAATGAGGTGATGTGCTTTTGTGGTTGAAGTGTGGTGTGTTGCTTAGGGACTGTCACAAAAATACAGAAATGTGTTTAAACTAATAATTTTTTTAGATATTATTTAAATTATAAATAATTTATCATATACATATGGGTGTGTAATTATTACATTGTTTTAGTTGGAAAACAGTATTTAAGTCAAGTATGTTCTTAAGCAGAACAGAATAATCTCAGTCATGTATTCAGACATTTTTAAAGCATTATTTTCTGTTTAAAAATACAGTATCAGATTTATATCCGATTCGATATATTTCCAAATTTACAATACCGGTATCGGACATAAAAAAGTGGTATCGTGCCATCTTTGGTGAACGTGCGATTAATTGGCGTCATTGCCATTTCTGATTGATGACTCAATGATAATTTGCACTTTGATTTAAATTTGTCGATTTAAATTATAACAGTTCATATAATTTACTGATTTAAAGCCATTATTATTAGGGATGCACGGTAAGGGAATAACTGGTCGATGCCGATAAATGAGGAAGGCAGAGTCGAGCGCGTAAAGACCACATATTTTGCTCAGCAAAGCTCCACTGCACGCTCAGAATTTTGCCACAAAACTAACGCCATAACTCTGACATTTCTAACACAGCGCAAGCGAGCATTAAAGTCGAGTGAGGGTGGAGCATTTTGAGTGTAGTGGACAACATTTTCAGAAAACGTGATTTCCCGCCCCATGTGGTGTACAAACTCAAATAGAGTGTGTGTGACACTTCATGTGCACTACCTAGTGCGTATAGAGCTGTTAAGCCACAAGTTCGCGTTCGCCAAGTGAGGCAAGCGTGCAATTTGGTTAGTTTAAAAGTTTTTCACGCGTGCAGGCAAAGGTGAGAGATTTTGCTCGCAAACGTTCCACTGCATGCTCAGAATTTTGGCATAAAGTAACAGCATACATTTTAAGACAGACGGCGCAGGCGATAGTCATTGTTTGAGTAGTCAGATAATGACCGCTTCTTTTGCTTTGATTAGCACAAACATACCCACGCAAAAATGTGGCATTGTCCTATTAGTAACTTTTTCATCATGTTTCCAACTGAAAAATATCAACTGTACAATGTTTCGTTTGTACCGGGCCAATATCGATCATAGTTGCTAGAGTGGTGATATAACTAGGCATTTACTGGAACATTTCTGACTTACTACAAATGATACAAATGAAATTTGTATGTTGACATGAAACATCTTTAACTCAACACCGTAATGCCACGAATACTGTCGTCATTCTGTATTTTTACCGCAAAGTTCCAGCACCGTAGCGCTCTAGTACACTGTCATTTTTTTGTGCGCGAAGGCCATTTTCACTCAGCAAGTCCAAACAACCGTAAAGGTGTGTGGCTGGATTTGTCTATCAGGCTCTTCTACAGCATCCAGTCAATCTGGCTCCCCGTGATGAAATATGACGGTGAAATCCAAGAAGAGCTAGAGCTGACTGCAGAGAGCAGAAACGCTGAACTCATCTCTGCACGGCTTCTGTTAGATTGGGCTTTTATTTTTGAGGGGGGTGCGGGATTTAGGGGGACGCCAGTTTACACCCGTTTCAATTCCTCAAATCAAACACCGCTGCATCAGATGTAATGCCAAGAAATAAAGAGAACGTCTGTAACATCTCACAACATCTGCATTAAGACAAAAACGTTCAACATATAGAGGCTGAACCAACATCAGAAACTACACCCAAACTAAAAATCACAAAATAAGCTCGGCGACAAGCGAGAAACATGGCGCTTAGATACATGTTCTAGAAGCAGAAAGAAAGTGTGTGTGTGTGTGTGTGTGTGGAAGAGGAAAAAGAGAGCCAGAGACACAGAGAGAGAGAGAGAGAGAGGAATGTGTGGTATTGGAGTTAGTGTCACTGTATTCACTAAACTCTACCAGACATTAATTCAAAGCGTGTGTGTGTGTGTGTGTGTGTGTGTGTGTGTGCAGCATTTCCAGCTCTCTCTCCAAACCCTGCAACACTCCCACTGCAGTCAGTAACAAGACAGAAAAGAGCTTACTGCTTCAGCACACTTTACACTCATCATCTGTAATCTCTCACTTATTACGGCACCATATTTCACTACTGCCTCATACTTTTAATGTAGCATTTACCGCTGTAATATTCATCAATTAATACATCAGTTAACAATAGTGTATGAAATTTGTACTGTAAAATATTTCAAAAGAAAAAAATGTATAATCTAATTTATTACTCTGACATAGTTCAGTTATTACTGCAGTATATTTCATTATTGCATTGTCCGTAATGGAAAAGCGGTCTTATCGGACAGTTTATACTGCATAATTACTACAGTGAGTCACCATTATGATATAGTGCCCATATTACTGTAGTACACTGCAATAATTACTGTATGAGTGTTTAATTATTAAAACTATCCTACTTCATTCATAAGTGATGCATTTTTTCACATATTACTGCAGCTTTCGTTTACATGTAAACAGAGTTTTAGCACCTCAAATGCATATTTTTGAAACACCCACCAAAGTAAAAAAAAAAAAAAATCAAAACGCTGGATTCTGTGGATACGTGAAAACGAAAGGTCCAAACGTATAAAAAATGTGTTTATAAAAATATCCGCGTACGTATGAACAGCCCCAAAGCATCGTTCCGATGATAAAGCAGTTATCAGCCGATTCTGATACGATTCCAATATCGTTGTGAATCCCTACAAATAATCACTCAAATTCACTTAGTTTGTAACTAGCGTAGCGCAACCTTCTGTAGTTCAACATGAATTCAACCCTACATCACTTACTGCTGTAACATACTTCAGCTCTTACTGCTGGGTAGCTATTATTGCATCACTACAATGCAGTGCCTACTCTATCATACTTCAGTTATAACTGCACTGGACTTCATTCATTAAGATTCAATAAGTTTCATATTGAAACTGTCGCTAACATCCAATGCAAAGTCAACTTCCACTTTTGTAGGTAATACTGCATCCGAACTGTCTCTCCTCTACCTCTAGTTCTAGTTCTAGTTTAAAGTTATATTTAATATTCCATTCCTAGTTTAAAATGTATATTTTGTATTCTATGTATATATTGTTTATTCGGTGTGCCTTATTTGTTCTTTATTTCCTATTGCACTGTGGAAACTGAAGCCACGTCGTCTCGTCTCTCTGTATATCTGTACAGTATATAGCAGAGATGACAAAGTTTACTTTGACTTTGAGATGCATTCAGATGCTAGAAAGTTTGCATGTAGAGATGACGGTTGTCTATAACGGGCTGAAAGTGAGATTTAACAACTGTAAAGTTAAAATGCAATGTAACGTTACAATACAGGACTTTTTATTTGATTGTTAACATTCTGCTGAAACAAAGTTCAATTAAATTGGGAATCTGCATTATTCAGTTATTACTGTTCAATGATGCTGTATAAATCTGTTAATACTTAATCATACTTCAAGTCTGTTATTGTACCGTACTTCATTCATTGCTGGAATATACGTCAGCTACTACTGTTGGATAGTTATTACCATGTATAGTTATTACTGCATGATTACTGTGTTATTACTGCATAAATCAGTTCAAACTCAATTAACACGTCAGTTACCACAGTTTACCGCAGCATACGGTTGCTCACTTATTTAATCTAGCACTCTTCAGTTCTTATTATACTGCAGCTCTGCTGTGATAAGCTTTAGTTATTACTGTTCTATAACGCAGCTATTACTGTTTCATAAACCTGTGTTTCTATGCACAGAGATGTTACGCTGCGGTATATTATAAGTGTGGACATTCTTCTTCTGCCGCAGTATTTGAGCAGTAACATTCCGCTCATGGCCTTTTCCTTGCTTTCCATTCTGCCTTAGAACAATGTAGTTACCAAGTTGATGCAAACTTATCTACTTCCGTATTATCTGCAGTCAATTAACGATTTTGGCTCCGACTCTGAAGAGCGTCACGCCACAAAAGACTACAAAGACATCTCCCCTACGTGCGGAGGAGATAACAGTTTAAAATAAAATCCCTCCTGCCAGAGCGCCAGACACCGATCATACCCAGGCCAGAATGATGAAAGGATAAGCGCAGGCACAAAGAAAAGAGGGAGAGAGAGAGCGAGAGAGAGAGACGGATGGTTCTCTGAGTAAACGAAAGGAGGGTAAGGAGGACTTGTAGAAAGGTATTACTGATGGCTCTAGCCGCCAGGCCCACAGAGACCTCCATTCAATAGGCAATTTTAAAATTGGATGAGGAGGTTTGACTAAGCAATAAAGGGGCCGCCTCCGACGGCAGGCCGAGGTACTTAGGAGGAATGCCACCAATTATCTTATTTATAAATCAACAGCAATTTCACTGATGACTTTATCTCAGATTTGATTAAACACAAATTTCAAAGTCAAAAATCATTTTTATCTAATTCCCTTTATTGGTAATAATCACAGGCGATCCCAGAGCTGCCACTAATCAAAATGCCCATTGATTTCTATTGAGTGCAGAGTGAGCTTTGAAGAGAAGGGGAGGCTGGAGTTAATACACTCTCGTACACTTGCGCGCACACACACACACACACACACACACACACACGCACGCTAATAAAGTGGAGATACTTGCTCATGACAATGGTAGGTGAGTATGTAGTGAACACACACACAAACTTCAAAGAAGCTGTAGCTGAACACACACCAACCATGTATACACACATACACACCAGGGGGCAGTTGGTCGTGTAACCACTGAGGTACTCATGAGAACAATGTAGTTACCAAGTACACTGCTCTCCGGGTACTGCCCATGTCAGCTGCCCACTGCTCCCTCACGGATGGGTCAGATACAGAGCGTTGGTTGTGGTGCACTGTGTGCTGTGTTGTGGTGTGTTCACAATGACAAATAATCACTCACTTTCACATACATGATCATCACAAGGGTTAAGTATAGTATACAGCATACACACACACTCCAAATCAGCATTAACACACACACACACACACACAGAGGTACACACTTGGTGTTTCTTATGATAGATACATTTTTTCAGCACAATGGTGAGTTTATATAGTAAACACATGCTCTACATCTGTTGGTGTACACATACACACACACACGCACACGCACACACACGCACACACACACACACACGCACAGTCTTGTTTTACTATCTTTGTGAGGTCTTTCCATAGACTCCCATAATAACTAAAGTACATAATTTTACACCTACACCTAATCCTAACCCTAACCTTAACCTCAGTAACCAAAAGCACGTCTTTTACCTCTTTTAGTTTCTCAAATAAAACAAGCGCATTTTCTATAAAGTCATATCTCCTCATGGGGACCTCTCAAATGTCCCCACAAAGCCCAAAAAAACAGATAAAAGTGATTTTAGGGGACATATTGCGATAAATACATGAACACACACACACACACCCACATTTCAATTATAGTTGGACATTTGGTCACCAAAATGTAGGTATACACACAATAGAGGTCAACCGATGTTTTTTCAGGGACGATATCGATACAGATTATTGCAAGTTAACGGGGCTGATAACCGATATTTTACAAACACCAAGTTCAGCTGAAACCCTCCTCTCTCCTCTTCTCCTCCTCTGAGCTTCACGCTGCGCTCGTGTGTGAGTGTGGTGACTGACACCAAGGCTTCATCGATGATTGGTTACTGCTTGTGTGACATATAGCCAATCAGAGACTGTTATGGGCAGAGACTGTTAAATGAAGCAGCGAGTCGAGAGCAAACAGCACAGAGAGAAGAGGCGTCAGCGGAGCCACAGTGGTGCACCGTGTAATGACTTAATATCTGTGATGGTCAAAATGAAACACTGACACCGATAATCGGTGAAATGCATATCGGCCTTCGATAATCGGTCGATCCCTAGTATATATAGACACATGCAGCTACAAACGCTCCACCACACACAGACACTTGCAAGCTGTCCAAATGTACTACAGCAACATATCCAACCAAGTATTCTAAACACACACACACACACACTCTCTCACTTCATGACGGCAGCGGTACAAACACACAAACCTGTACACACTAAATATTCATTCATTCAGTCATTATCTGAACTACTTAATGGCAATTGGGGTCACAGAGACTGGAACTTTGGGCTTGAGGCGCGGGCTAACCCTGTGTGGGTGCACTGTAGGACACACACACACACACACACACACTCACACAAACACACACACATTTAACTTAGAGTCTCCAAAAATTCAGTACATCTGTAATATGGGTGAACGTTGGTCCTTGAAATGGTGAGTATTTGTGTCACTCACACACTCATATAGACACAGTTTCTCCACTCAGTACACGAGTGACCGGCCATAACCGGTCAACACTCTGAGCACCTAAAAAGCACGCAGCCCAAATGTCATCGTTGCGTGGCGTCAGGGCTCTGGCGCGTTGTTGTGAGTCATTATTCCTGCACCGCTACATTAAACCGCGGCCGGATCGCCACGCTCAGCCGGAATAATCCCACTTATCGCCCAGATCCACTTCCCACCGCTGCACCGCCGCCGTCACTTCGGCCCAGCGTCAACCGCCCAGCCTCGCCCTCCTCCACGCGCCGTTCACTCGCTCACCCGCCACGCAGGTGGAGCCACCTCGCCACACGGCCCAGCCTCCGCGTGAGTGTAATCCAGCATAGACAAGAGGTCATTACTCCACATTAAAATCCACATTAGCCACATTACCACGGCCAGCAGTCAGGCGCTATCAGTGAGTCAACGGTGCTGTCGGCCTCGGCGATCAGCACTTCCACTTCCGTGCTACTGTACAGAGATGGCGAGAGAGAGAGAGAGAGAGAGAGACTCGCTTCCTGACGAGGACACGCATTCATATTTAAAGGGTCCAAATACGCTCAATGAACTCTAGTTTGCCTTCAGCTCCCCAGGGAAAAGAAGTGAGCGAGAGAGAGAATGAAAGTCAAACTTGAGAAGCAGGAGTTGCCCAAATCCCACGGCGATCACGCTTCTCGTTTATGCCGGTCTCCGGAGAGAGCGAGACGGCGGCGAGATGAAATATGCATAATGTGTTACATTTTTCACAATGCACATAGTTTTTAGTGACGCACCGTTAAGGGGCCGCGTACCACCCTGAGTTTACCACGCGATTAGAGCGGATTCTGCCTAGCCTAGTGACGCAGCACAACAAGTACACTCACAACAAACAACGCGACACGCAAAAGACGCTGCGGTCACTGTTGCCGTTTATGTATTCTCAGAACATTTATTTTTAACGGTGAACACAGCAGACTGGATCTAAGGATGTTCAGGTCGGAGGTTCGGCTATGAAACCCTCACAGGGTATCGTCCACATCAGGGTCATCAGGTCAGTCGTGGAAGAACGCATCGTTCAAGGCGAATTCTCAGACTGCTTCAGAAACACAGCTATGATATGTGAATAAGTTCTTTTTGACAAAATCTGAATTTGTTCACTTCCTTAATTTACACTACACTGTGAGTTGTTGAGCCTCCTCTGATTTTTGTGCAGCAGAAGCCATATGGCCTGCAAATGGATTTGACAGATTTATTGATTTATTCATAATATAGAAAAGAGATGCTTAGGTTTACAGACCTACTACCATTACTACTATTATATAAATGTTATTAATTAATGAAGATTTATTTAGAGTAATTCTTTATACATGCATTTGAACAATAATGCACATCTTATTACAGGACGACGCATCAAACTGTTAAGATTTTCCTCTTTCTTTTTGGTAATTAATATTCATAGTTTATAGTCTTTTGCACAACAAATAAAACCTGGCTTTGCGAGGTCAAAAGGATAAGAAGATGGATGGATGGACTGAAGGAACAATGGATGGACGGATGGATAGACAGACAGACAGACAGGCAGATGGATAGACAGACAGCTAGATAGATGGACAGAGAAATAGATGGATAGACAGACAGATGGATGGATAGGTAGACAGACTGATGGACAGGTAGACAGACAGGCAGAAAGATACATGGATAGATGGACAGGTAGACAGATAGATAGACAGACAGACTGATAGGTAGACAGACAGATAGATGGAAAGGCAGACAGACAGATAGATAGATTGATAGGTGAGAGATAGATAGATGGATAGGTAGACAGACAGATGGACAGGTAGACAGACAGACAGACAGACAGACAGACAGATAGATAGA
>JAVGVS010000495.1:0-122092 GCA_032718565.1 Distichodus sexfasciatus | reverse complement strand
TTGCGACAAGCGACTGGTTTTGCCGTGGAGGGTCACATATCAACTATAATAACACACCCGTGAGTGGCTCTGTGGCTCCAAACGTAGACACGTAGGATGACAAAGCTTCAAGAAAGTTCTTTCAAACACATCAGCACAGTTCGCGTTTCCCATCAGGTCCTTTCGGTTTGGACGTCTTTGTTTAGAGGCGGGCGTGAGGAAAAGCACGTGGCAGGTGAGGATGAGAGCCGCGGTAATGAAGTGAAGGTTAGGTCTAATGAGAGAGCCGCATCGTACACGCCGCCTGTGAAGCCCTGTGGGAAAAGGCTTTGTAGTCCAGGTAATTACACACTAAACACGCACTCTACCAGTAACCTTCAGCAGGGGCATCCGTCCCACAGACGCAGCCGGTCCAGTTACAAAGCTTTAGGTCATTACCCAAAACATTAACGCCCCATGCAAATATCAGTCTTTCTGCAGTCAAACACCGCTGGGGTGGCTCTGCTGATTTGAGCTTACCCAACACAACTAAAACTGACCCCCTTTATCATCAAGTGTTTACATGTCACCTCCCTGAAACATGAGTTTGTGTTACTTTTCACATATTACTTTATTGCTTCACCGCAACTTTGTAAGGAACGGCATAATGAGATGCTATAAAAGACTGCAAACGTTCCTGTGATGTTCGCAAAAATTCAACACATAAAATCACTGAGCAAGATAAAATATTACAGCATAGACTATGGAACTTTATGGTAATAACTAGGGATGCACGATATGGGAATTATCCGATGATGCCGATATCCGGTGTTCTTCACACTTATATCTACTGATGGCAAAAAATGAGGAAGGAGTTGAGCGTGTAAAAGACGAGATGTTTTGCTCGCCAAAGTTCCTATGCTTGCTCAGAAATTTGGCGTTGTGCACAGCATTTATGAAAAAGTGACTTACCACCTACTATGTGATGTACCAAGTAGGGCTGGGTATCGCTGCTGATTTCCTGAATCGATTCGATTCCGATTCACAAGGTCATGATCCGATTCAATTCTCGATTTGATTCAATATCGATTTATTTAGAGATTTCTTTGCGTCAATACTAGTTTTGCTTGGTTATAAAGTAACTTGTTTTAGAACCGAAGTGTTGCCCAACATCGGCCTTTAGGCCAGACGCTGATTTGAGCGGAGCAGCTTCAGCCACGGCTCTATTTGGTTTGGGTTTCGCCGGTCTCACGTTTTTATAGCTCTCCTTGCGCGGTCGCGAGAAGTAGTGCACAGCCGCAGGAAAAGATCGATCCGCGTATTTTTGAATCAATATCGTTTTTTTCGAACGCGAATCGATATTGATCGCTGAATCGATTTTTTGAACCCAGCCCTAGTACCAAGTCAAATAGGGCGCGTGCGACACTCACTTTCCGAGGCAAAATTGTGTGTGTACAGGCAAGAGATTCTGCTCACAAACGTTCAACTTGGTGCTCAGAATTTTGACAAAATAACTCCATCCGTTTTAAGACAGAAGGCGCGATTATCTGTCGGATTGCCTGTCAAATCCGATACCACTCCGATATCACCGTGCAGCCCTCGTAACGAATAAAGCTACGTTGCTGCAATGAGCAGCCTAATCCAAAGGCACAGTGAGTGTATAAATGCTGCATGATACTCCTACGTAGTGTAACTTTAATTCAACTTGGCACATATTTTTTGGGAGACTAGCGAGGGGGGATCAGGGGGAAGCACAGCTCCGGTCCCAGTTGTTTGCCGTGGTTTTGTGTTGAGGAGAGGATTAGACAATGGAGCGGGGGGAAGAGAGAGAGAGAGAGAGAGAGAGAGAGAGCTGCACGTCGTATTGACACAGGAGAAAACCAAGTGGTGAAAAGAGAGATGGAAAGAAAGAGAAAGCTGATCTTAATTATCATTCCAGCGGGCCTCTGAGCGACACCTGTGCATGGAAAACAGCACCGACGGGCATGTTGATGCGTAGATAAAAGTCTACATCAAACACACACACTGTAACAGGGATTAGGGTCAGCAGGTCTGATTATACATGCTAATGGGGGGCATCTTATTCATGTCAGGACTGCGGGGCATGACCTTTACCTCCCCCAAGGAGCATCTGTTTTTAGGCTTCGGGGACTCATTTCAGGATAAATCAAAAGGAAGTACGGTACTTTATGCTATTTAGGAGGGATATTTGCGTAAGAAGCAGGAAGATCGTGGGTTGGAGTGTGGCTCTATCCAACCTCCAGTATGAGCAGCACAACTGAGACAGTTGATGGCAGAAGGGTTAGGGCGTTCGCCCCACGATCGGAACGTCGCCGGTTCCAATTCCGGCTCGGAAAAGGTACCACCAAGGTGCTCGTGAGCTGGGTACCATCCCCAAACACTGCTGCCCACTGCTGCTTTACCAATGGGTCAAAAGCAGAGGTCACATTTCGTTGTTGTGTGGTGTGCCACTATTCACTCGCTTTCACCACCGAGTTCCTGACCACTTTTAACCGCTGCAGTCTTACAGAATTGCTATAATATTTTCTGACCAGCAAATGACACCAAAAATAATAGTATGGCTCTAAAGTATTCTTGAAGCACGTAGTCAATATTTATACTAGGGATGCACCGACTGTAATTTTCTTGGCCGATTCCGATTACCGATTTTTTTGTAAGTGTGATCGGCCGATACCGATTTTTTTCCCAGATAACAGAAAATTAGAGCTACTGCGAGTAGTCGACGACATTGACACAAAATAACTATTAAATTATAATTATAAGGTTGATAAACTATAACTTGTGTTTAATCTACCTGTCGCCGTCCCTCTTTCTCCGTAAAAACTGTCTGTAGTGTGCAGTCAATCACAAGACCAGGAGCCATCGGCCAATAGGATTCGCAGGCAGAAGCTGCCAAAACCCCACCCCAAAACTGCCAAAACCGCGCCCCCTTTCAAACCGTGAGGACATTTAACACATCGAGAGGAAAAAACACATTCGCGAGAGGAAAAATACAGTTCGCGACTTTGAAATTTACGCTCCCGAATTTTTTGCGGCAAGCCATTTTGCGCACTCTAGTTTTGGCATTGATGTGACGCCGTACTTACGCACCCAAAATTCATTTCGTCGCCGCACGATGTCACCCCATTCAAAGTGAATGAGAAACGCCTCCGTTGAGCGTACATGTGAACGCTGCCTGAATGCGCGCGTGGCTGTGCTGCAAGTAATGCGCATGCGCAAGATCGGTTTATAATCGGCAATACGCGTGAGTGATCGGCCGATCACCGATCAGGCCAAAAATCGTCCGATTCCAATCGCTGGCCAATCTATCGGTGCATCCCTAATTTATACCTGAAGTTACTGTCTTGTAATGTGGGAACAATGCACAAAATCCTAAGAAACCATTTTGGGCAGTTATTATTCACTTTTTACTTACTGTAGTACCCTTCAAATTCCCTCTCCACAGCTGGAAAATACCTATTTAAACCCAACTGTAGCACAGTAGGTAGACAACAATGTGTGTGTGTGTGTGTGTACTGTATGGTTTCACTCCGCATTAGTTCAGAAAGGTCCCCGTGCACCGCGTGCCCCGCACCAATATTGTCTTGATGTGAAAAGCATTTGATGGGATAAAGTTTGAGTGAATGACTCGGCCGTTCTCACGTCACACACAATCACACTCACTTAACTCACGGCCACATCAAAAGACGCGCCCCCGTATTTGCGGCCTGCCGCATGCTAATGCGAGGGAGCGCGGAGCCGAAGTGAGAGAGACGAAAAGGAAAAAAAAAACCACTTTGCAAAAAAGGCTGGGATAAACGACAAAGAGCAACAGCAGAAGAGAACAGTACGACGATTACAAATCAACGGCACTGACAAAAAGCTGCAAAGCATGTGATTTTTAATGCCGAGCCCCGTCATAAGACGAGTTTCCGAAACGAGCGCGCAATAACACGGCGTAGCTCAATAAAGACGCGTTACGGAGGTTTTTGCGGTGGCTTAATGAACGTCCTGGGAGCCGCAGAACGACTGCTGGGGAAGATCTGGAATCGGCCTCGCTGTTCGGGCGAAACGTTACATCTTGACTCACACAATTACAAAAGTCCAAAAATACCCAGTTTTTCCACGTTCTGAGATTTGAACTAAGCATCTCTTCAGGAAAAAAAAAAAAGAATTGAATAATTAATTATGTCAGAGTTAATACTTCTCCAATCTCTAATGGACGTCTAGTCCAGAGAAAGTAAAGTTTTAAATACTGCAAGTGCCTCGTCCAGGCCCCCAGCGAGAATCTCTCTCTCTCTCTCTCTCTCTCAAGCCCATTACCCATTACAGTTCTCACTCCAACAGGTTGGCTCTGGTCATTATGGGACCGCCAGCGTCCTTGTAGGCCTCCCACTTCTTCAGCGCTTTGAAATACGTCATGCCAAATAGCACAGATTCCCCGATCGCCCACTTTAGCAAGCGCGCCTCGAGTACGCTCACAATCCTCACCTTCCCCCTCACCATGCAAGGCAACTCCAGTTGGGGTCAGGCGGGGTCAGGCGGGGTCAAAAGCGGCGGCTAGCGTAAAAACTCTCCGAGGTCGGAGGAGGAAGAGGAGGAGGTTGGCTCCGTCCCGAACATCGCGCCATCTTCTGCGTCACGTGCGACGCCAGAAACCCCCCCAAAGGGCAAACGCGTTTAGTGGCGCAGGTGTCGGCGCAAACGAGGGCCGCGGACTTCGCCCTGGAGCGAGAGGGAATCTGGGGTTACGAGGAGGGGCGAGAGGTGAGCGGGCCAGTCCATGGGAGGACGGCAACAAAGAGGCGCTCAGAAACACCGTCGATTCTGACGGCGCTCGGCAATGCCAGGAATCCGACCGCCGCGCGGCGGCCCGGCCGAGCGCCCCGAGGAGAGGGGGGGGAAGGAACAGCGCAGAGCCTGTCAAAAGTTCAGCGCCATGAGAGCTCCCTTTGTCCTGCCAATTACGGCGAAAGAAGAATACGGCCCTTTCATTAAAGGGGAGCACTCGGAGTGAACAATACACACTGAAATGACGTTTCCTCTCGTACATCATGGCTCTAATGGCAGCTCCTGCGGGCAGCTGGAGGCCTTTCGGTGGAAAGAAGGGTGTTTATTAGCCCTGCGCTGCTTTACACAAAACAACATGTGATACCATTCAGTCACAAACAGTTCATTACAAGACGGATGGTGATTATTAGACGTCATAACAATAACGATAAATACTTCTCGGCCGTGCTGCGTGACGCCGGGCGAAAACGTACCGCCGCGTTCCTTTCTGCCTGTATATCGTAAAACAAAAATGACAGGATGTTTTTAAACCACATGACTCGAACGGCTCTATTTGGACAGAATGAGTCATTTTTAAAAGATTGGGTGGATGTCGTAGGCGGGAGCATCGGGATTGGAAATGATGGAAAAATCCATTTCAAAAACGTTAACTTCTGAAGACTTTTTGAGCATAAATTCTCATTCTCTCCTGAACGCTATCCAAGAGCCCTTAAACCAAAGTGATGGACTGATGTGCTCTTGTAGCTTGTATCCAGTAACAAAAAGCTGCAGCATGATGCGTCTGATTTCATTTGTCCTCTCAGACGCTGGAGATTCTGTTGTGCATCTGCATCTCTACTGGGGCTGCAACAACTAATCGATCATTAAGATAGTTGGCAGCTAATGTAGAAACACATGAATGACATTGTTCGTAGGGCTGGGTTCAAAAAAATCGATATGATTTGTATATATATTGAATATTGATTTGAGCGATCAATATCGATTCTCGTTCAAAAAATACGATATGGATTCAAAAATTCGCGGATCGATCTTTTCCTGCGGCTAGGCACCACTTCTCGCGACTGCGCAAGGAGAGCTATAAAAACGTGAGACCGGCGAAACCCAAACCGAATAGAGCCATGGCTGAAGCTGCTCCGCTCAAATCACCGTCTGGCCTAAAGGCCGATGTTTGGTTTTAAAACAAGTACTGACGCAAAGAAATCCTAAATAAATCGATATCGAATCGAATCGAGAATTGAATCGGATCATGACCTTGTGAATCGGAATCGAATCGATTCAGGAAATCAGCAACGATACCCAGCCCTAATTTTTCGTGATGTAAACACGTGCAGTTTGTTAGCGCGCACAACGCTCTCAGGGAAGTCATTCACTAAAGCATTTCAGTTCAGACAAATCATCATTTACTACAGACAAAACTCATTTTTAGCTGATAAATAACAAAAAACAACCAGCGTTCTACTCACAAAAGTAGACATTTACTTGATCTTTTCAGTGATTATTCTGACGCGTGTCCTCCACGTTATTGTGACGTGAGTCTCATGTGGAACACCATCTCCCAGAAATGAGTCAAACATGAGTTACAGCCCAAAATGAGTCCAAATTGGCTAAAAATGGCCAAAACGTCAATATTTCTTCATTTTCAATTAATCAGATATTTTTTCCTTTTTGTAATGTTGGAGAGTTAAAAAAATATATATAGAAAAATAGAAACACAGTTTGGTTTATTAAAAAATGCTGGAAATGAAAGTGTTTTTCTTTTTATGTGAATAATAATCAATTAATTGAAAAAATAATTGGCAGATTAATCGATTACCAAAATAATTGTTAGTTGCAGCTCTAATCTCTACTGAGTTTCGGTGACACAGACCTACTAAAAAAATATTAAAAGTAGTTCCACCATGTTTATTTATGGATTCTGTCATTTAGACTACGACTGTGTGGTATGACCAAAATCTCAATAAGTCATTTCACATCGCAAAAATGATATATATCCCAACACAGGACGTTTTCTGTAAATTCAGGGAAATTTTCGCAAGCGAAACATCCTCCAACGCCAAAGGTGCCACAGTTTGCTCATGTCTTTTACACAACTGACAGTAAAAAAAATAAACAAACAAAAAAAAACAAACAGGTTTTTACGCCATTTTATTTGTTAAAAGCGCTGTTTTATGTCTCGCTCTAATGTCCCGTCACTTTTTACGCAGTGGAAAACAACGCTTTTTGTGGCGCTCTGTGGTTAAACGCTGCTTTTTATAGCGTGAAATGGCTGTAAAAGGTGACGCTTTTTACGCTGCTCTAGTAAGGTGCCTTCAAGGCAAATTGTGGCACCTTTGACGTTCCACAGATTTGAGCGTGAGAAACACTTGAGTTGCAAGATTTTGCTTGCGAAAGTTCCACTGCGAGTTCAGAATTAAAGCCCAAATATAATGACAGGGTATTCTCTGTGCCCACATCCACCGGCTGCCTTCCACACCAGTGAAACACATCGCCGTAAACAGTGTATTCTGAGACACCACCAAATAAACAATCGAGTGTAATGTGAAATGACAGACAATTTAATTCCGTCACATCGCACAAATACGCCGTCGAGAGCTATTATGAGCGTGCCAAACCTGTAGACGGCAGTGTAACGAGAAGCATGAGAAGCTGGTGTGACTTCCTGTTCCGATAACGATCAACCAACTGTATACAAACGCTGACGCTAACGCATTTTCTGGTGCATACTGTGATGTCTGAAAACTGATAAGGTATTTAAGGCACATGCGCAATAAAACTCAACACGTCATCGTTTAAAGAAAACAGCGTTTTACTTGTTGACGCGTATCCACAGCATCCAGCGTTTTGAAAAAGCTTCCTCTTGGAGGGCGTTTTAACAGATATCGGTGTGAGGCGGCTAAAACTCCGTTCACGTGTCAATGAAAGGCCCAAACGTATAAAAAATGTGTGTTTATAAAAATACCTACAGACATGTAAACAGGCCCTAAAATCCTAACCACAGATACCATGCTGAAAATAAAAAGCTTGAAACGTGATGGTCCTGTGCTGCGTATTCCTGGAAAAAAGCTTAAAAAATAAAACTTTTGAATCTGTGTATCACTCGTTCATTCGTTTTTCCACTTGAAACCAAAATAAAAAAAACAAAAAAAAAATACGAAATACGAAAAACTACGAAAATCAAGTCGCCTTAACAGTATGGCGAACTTAGTGAACTACGCGGGTACAGTGAGAGCGCTATTTGAGAGCGGGGAAACGCATGCCGAGATTTCAGCAGCGGTTAGGTGTCCCCAAATGCTCGGAAATGTCTGTCGGACGATTCTGTGCTCAGCACCAACTTCAGCGAAAAAAAGACACACGTCTGATATAGAACTGGAAGCGGCAATAATTTATTAGAATTTTATAAGAATGGCACACGCGCAAAACAAATTGGGCAAACGGTACGGTTCAAATACGGACCAGCAGTTAAAACCATCGCTAATAAATTCTAAAAAATTTAAAAAATTTAAAAAGTAAGTAAATAAGTCAATAAATAAATTCATTTTATTTAGCACTTTCAGGCCACACCACCCGCACCCTTAGAGAAACCAAAAAGGAATAAGGGTGTGTTTTCCGTTTTATCCATTTTTGATTTGAGCCCAAAATCGGAAATCGAAAAACGAGTCGTTATTCGTTACTTTGTTTTTCGTTCCGTAAACAAATATTGAAAAAATGTGGGTTTTTTTTGGTTTCAAGTGGAAAAACAAATGAAGGAATGACGCGGATTCTTTTGGCCGAAAACAAAGCCTTTGTGCTCTCTGTCTCTCCCCAAAAATACCATTTAATTTCAACAATGACATTCCTTTTATAAAACACTTCATTTAAAGATTTTTCACTGACGCCTATGTTGCAAAACACTACGGAGATCTCACGTTTAACCCCCCACAGAACACAACCGACCCGTTCATTATCCAACTTGGGCATGAGTTAACGGCGCTTCGACACAGCTGGTCAAGACACCACGGGGCAGACAATTGCCCGATTACTTCCGGCTCCCTGGCTAAAAAGAGAGATTCCTTGACTGCCTGTCTAATATATGCTAAGTGGCTGCTGAGTCCTGACCCTAACCCTGTTGCCTGCTGGTCAGTTTCAGACCCCGGGAGGCCAGTCGAGCTGCTTTTCTTTAGCTGGTGGCTCACTCCCAACGCAGCGGTGACACTGACGCGGTGATATTTCTTCACGCAAGTAAAGGAGACGTTTTGCTTCCAATCCATTGTACACGAGTGACTCCTGCACGGCCCCTGTCTGCTTTTCCCGTTCGGAAAATGAATGATTTATGGCGGCGTAATACCTCCGAGAGTCCTTCTGGTGTCAGATGGTAACTGTAGATCACTGACCTCAGGACACACAATGAGATTAAAGCCGCGCCCTAATCCTGAGGAAATCATTTCTTATGAATATTCTGAGGTTGCCCATAATGTGAGAATGTTTGAACTTGGCTTTAATTCATTCTGTCTCTCTCTCTCTGTCTCCGTCTCTCTCTCGCGCCACTGTTTGATTTATATAAAATATCGCATCGCGATAAATTATTCATGTCAATTAGCTTTTCATCTTCTAAGATACAAACTCATGTGATCCTTTTAACAACTATTTATTTCACAGCGAAACACAGCTCTCCCCTGAAAGGCAGCCGGGTGGTGCCGGAGGGCATATTGCTTAAATAAAAGCATCAGATCTTTGCATACCTACCATTTGCATATTAAAGGGGCGGCGGGCGACGCGGGCAGACGAGGCCGGCCGCTGAGGTTTTGCGCGGCTGACAGGAATTCAGAGCTCCTCCGAGCCTCCCCCGATGCGGGGGCCGGGGAGACGCCAGCGAATTAACGGCGTCTTTTCAAAGTGGATTGTTTCGGAGAAGTCGCTCAGCTCACGCTGTTCCTCTCTGCATCTCTCTACATGTCACAGATGTTAGGAGAACTCCTGATCTCACTGCTGCTGCCGCTGCCGCTATCTCTGATAACTCAATTTCTATAATAAATAAATAAGTCGATTCATTAATTAAGAAACAAGCCCAAAGTACGTAACTCCAGAGCAACTCACTTTTGAAGAACAGGAAATTTCTCAATTTCTCCTTTCACAAATAAACAACGCAGAGATATATGGAGAAATATCTTCACGCTAGTCAACCAGTGGATTTACCGTAAATATTGGAGTAGAGCGGTCAAAACAGAAACTTTTAACATTCTGCTGGAATTGAATTCCTCACCTCAAGAAAGTCACGTTTTTAGGATGGAAAGGGTAAGTTTTTCAGCCAAATTTATTCACAACAGTACAGTATAGACCTTCCACTGTTTCAAAACACTAAAAACAAAAAATCCAACCTTTTACCCCACGCAACATAAACGCTCGTTTTTTCTCGGAAACCTCCGTTGCGACAAGCGACTGGTTTTGCCGTGGAGGGTCACATTTGTCATTGTGAACACAGCACAGCACAGCACACAGTGCACCACAACCAAATGTGACCTCTGTGACCTCAGGAGCAGTGGGCAGCTAACAAGCGCCCCGGGAGCAGTGCTTGGGGACGGTACCTTGCTCACGAGTACCTCAGTGGTAACCTGATTCGAACCTGCAACCTTCCGATCCCGGGGCGAACACCCTACCGTTACGTCACCAACTGCCCCAATGGAAACAATATTTTCTGATCAACTGAAAATGAAGTTCTCGGTAATTCTGAGCCAATTTGGACTCATTTTGGCCTATAAACCGATCTGCTTTTGGCCTCTCTGGGAGAGAACTACATTTCCCACAATTCTCTAACGTGTGTATCCTTTTTCATCATGCACATTACAACAAATAGACCTGTTTTGCAAAAGTATCAGAAATTTCCCATAACTGTGTCATATATCACTGGAACTGGGAGAATGTATGGTTTGACGGTGCACCAGTGCTGAAAATGTGGGTTTTTAATTAGAAATTTCTCAAAAACATGTTTTTCTGAGCCCGTAATTTTCCAAATCGTTGACGTGGCCTTACTCGGTCGGTACGTATAAAACATAGAAACGTCAAAAAATACATTTAGAGTTATCACATATATCATAGATAAATGGTGCACTGATGTTTTTATAGAAACTGAATTTACACACATTATTCCCCAAAAACACAACAGTTTCCCGATTTCTGCTTGGCAACAGCTCCAACTTTTCCCTCGTATTTTTTATTATACTCATTATCACACTGAGCGGCGATCCGTCGGCTGATTACGGAGGAGTGAAACCTGCTGTTGTGGAGTCGAAAGGAAGCCATCAGAGTGAAGCCCCGTCTCCCTGATAAGGTCTCTCATCTCCCGAGACGAGACGCGGGCCTCATCTTTTAATCAAGGTGCGACAAAAGAGACTTGAGTGGGCTCTCCTTCAGGGACCGGGACGAGGCGGCCGGAGAAATAAAAGAAGGTGAAATTTCCGAGGCCCCCGAGCGGACGGGGAGCCTGATTGAGCGCCCGATAGCGGCTTGGCGGATTCTCGGGGAAGATGGTGTGCGTTACTTTAAGTCGTTGAAGATTATTTTCCAGGGCGGCTCAAAGAAGGTCCGGCCCCGAGGGTGGGAATTGGGAGAGCGAATATTTCCATCAGATTAAGACAGATGTGAGAATATCAAAAAGCGTGGAAAGATAAGTTTTTAATCTTCACCGGCGTTCGGGGACGTTCAAGGTTACGATGCGTCGTTCCGCGTGGTCTTGAGTCACCGGACGAACGTCGGCCGCGTTGAGATTAGGTTGAACTGAAATCTGACTCATTATGAGACACGGTGAATCAAGTTATGTAGAGGGACACCGGTCCTGCCGGGGTTCTGGGGGTCACGTTTAAGGGAGCCACTGTGACGTGACATCATCCGGTGGATATATATTACATAGAACAGACATGCCTGTCGGTCACAAGCAGCCGGTCTTCACGTCAGCTCCCATCCGTCCTCGTCCGGAACGCCGGCCGCGCAAAAACTTCGTCAAGATCACACACTTAAGCACTTCTGATTGGTCGTCCCTTCGGCTGAACGAGCCACGATTTGCCCGGGAAAGCGCTTGTGGCTCCGGGCCCAACGCCGGCGTAACCGGTGACGGGGTCGTCCCTGTCGTCACATGACCGATCCGTACGCTCACCTTTGACCCGACCCAGTTAGCCAGTTCCAGCCGAGGAGGAGAGCGGGAACCGGGAAGCCACGTCTTGTTACGTTGCTCCAGATCGACAGTGACAGGCGAGGGTCAGGGAGGACGGCGCTCGGTGTCACTGCCCGACTAATTTCACACTCGGACCTCATCGGGTGAGCGGGAAAAGGAGCAGGAACGTGAGGTGGTGGTGGTGGTGGTGGTGGCTTTAATTAATGGCTGCCCTTTTTAAGTCCTTAACTACAGGTGTCTGTCACCTTGCCCCTCAGATCACATCAACGTGTTTTTACCACTCAATCCCGAAGAGTGACCTGCAGCACAATCGGCCAGGGTTTTCCGCTGGGTTTTTGAAGGTCACTTTTTAGCTTCAATCAGGTTTTAATGCCATTCTATAAATAATTAAATGTGACTATAAACTGTTCTAAAAAAAGAAATTCTTGACAAGCTCAGAGTTTTTGGGCCCAAACTGTTCCGCTTTAAATTGAGAAGGCAGCGATCCGATAGGTTGATGAGATATCGGTTCAATAACGACTCAAACAGATCGGGGATGCACCAATCCATCTTTTTCAGTTCCGATATCGATGCTCGATCCTGAGTGCCGACCCCATACCAGTTTTTAACCTTCACTTTAATTTAGAGAATTTGGGGGGTTTTCTATACCTTTGTTTTTAGGCTTATTCTAGAGTGTGTGTGTGTGTGTGTGTGTGGACGTTAGCCATACTTCAAAGCTTTATGTGGTATAAAAGTGCAGAAACTGTACACATAACTACTGTATTTATTTTTGGATTTATTTTTTAACATAATAGAATGTAAAAAAATTGTCTAATTGAAATGAAGAAATACTGAAATTCTGAACCAATCTGGACTCATTTTGGCATACATCATTTTTGTTGTGTTTGGACGTTAACTACGTTTTTAACACGATGGCGTTCCACATGAGAGTCGTCTGACACGATGGCGTTCCACACAACAATGTGACGTTTTAGTGTCTGTAATAAAGTGGAAGATTGGACTGAACTGGAACGTTCTGGTGAATGCTGGACTTCCCTATAAGAGACGCACGCTAACCAACACATGGAGGAACGGGCGAGAGCTGGCGGTGTTACGGAAATGAAACAGTATGATGGTGTGATATTTTTATGGGGCTGTAGTGTGGTGTTGCGTTGGTTGTTCTGCGTATTGTCACATCAACATGTAGGAATTAGCACGAACGTCGAACAATAAACCAGCGTTACGGCAGCGGCACTTCCCACGCAGAACCAGTCCACCTACCGGATCGGTGCCGTCTTTATTTCATACCTCTAGAGACTAGCAATTTCTAAAAGCAAAGCATCGCAACCTTAATAACACCTCTGCAAAACGTTCTGATCTCCAGAAGAGAAGAAATTAACTAGAGCTGAAACAATTATTCGAGTAACTCGAAAAATTCGATTAAAAAAAATGGTCGAGGCAATTTTTCTAGAATCGAAGCTTCGTTTAAGTCATTTAAATCGCTACAACATGCGCCGCTTGTGTTTCACACAGACGCTTATTAATGACGCACAAAATTTTCAGTGGCGCGATCAAGGCGAGAATAGATCCCTCTGTGTGTGAACGTATTTGTGAGATATTCCGTGCACAAAAACAGAAGTAAATGCATAAAAACGCATGAATGACTTTTTTTTGCGATGTAAACACGCACGCTGTTTGTAAGCGCCATTACTCGCTAAAACGCTCCGTTTCCGTCAAAACGTCCCCTTTATTACAGACAAAACGCGTAATTTAGCTGATAAATAACCACATCAACCAGCGTTCCACTCACAATACAGCCATTTATTAAGATTTTCCCATCAATGTTTTTTCATAGTTCGTTCCAGAACGCGCTGAACCCTTTACTGTGACGCAGCTCTGTGCCGTGCGCGGGGGATTGTGGGAAATGCAGTTCTCTTCCAGAAAGGCCAAAAGTAACTCATTTTATTGGCCAAATTGGTTCAAAATGACCCTTGAATTTCATGTTTCGTCATTTTCAATGCAGCCCTAAAACAAACAGTAGACAGAAAGCAGGATGAGGGTCACTCGTTTTCACAGCGTCAAAAATGCTTCCAACTCTAGTGGTATACTGTAACGGTGACTACCGATCGGGTCACGTCTCACACTCGCTAGTGACCAACCGCCCGGTCGCCATTTTTTTCCCCCCGCCCCAAACTTTTCCCAACCTTTCCCACGTCAGGCTTTCCTCTCGCCGCCACCGCACTTGTTTTGGGCGATAGGAGCCGGATGGAGAGATTCTTCTCTCTGGGGCGAGAAGGTTTGGCGGGCTCCAAACTCTGTTTTTCATGAAGTAAAAACAACACCCACACAAGCCTGCGAGTTTTTCAGCAAATTCAGAGATGATTACAAGAGAGCAAACGGAGGGTGGTCTCTGACTCTAGAGGAAGAGGTGCTTTATGCATATGTGTGTGTGTGTGTGTGTGTGTGTGAGAGAGAGGTTTCAGACCTTCCTATTTATTTCTGTTTATCACACTTCTGATCGCTATGATGCATGCTCATAAGCAGCGAGACGGTTTCAGACAAATTGCACACATCGGAAGAAAAAAAAAAGGGCAAAAAGTAAGTAAGCAAATAATCAAATAAATAAATAAAAGCACTAATGCCGCATTTATGCAAAATAAACATTTTTCCCCCCACGTAAACAAACCATGATTAAAGATTCCAAAAAGTGCAGAAATGAAAGTGGTCGACTTGGGCCAGATCTGAGGCGTCCTACCTTTCTGGACTTAAAAGACGGGCGGACTAGGAGATGGCAAGAAGCTGCAGATAAATATGCAACATTTGAAGTCGCTCTCCGCAGGAGGTCTGCAGATGATTACGAGAATGGCTGGCTTGTGTTTAGAGGCTGTCAAGTCTCTTAAATGGAGGGAAAATATTAAAATGACTTCCATCCAGGAGGCTTCCAATGGCGCAGGCTGAACACGTCAAACAGTCGGGCAACTTCAACACGTGTGTGTGTGCGGGGGGAGAAGGAGAATGTGTGTGACAGAAAAATAGAGAGAACAAATAAGATAAAGATGGTGTGATGGAGAGAAAAAACAAAGGAGGGGGGAATGTGTGTTCTGCATGAGATGTAAAAGAAGTGTGAGAGATATAAAGACAACAAATGAGATAAAGCTTGTGTGAATAAGGCATAAGACAGTATGAGAAAAAGGAAACTAGAGAAAGAAAGAAAGGTGTGAGTGGGTGAAAGAAAGAAAAGAAAGAAAGAAAGAAAGAAAGAAAAAAGGTCTGAGAGAAAGAAAGAAGAAATTGTGGGAGATAAATACAGAGGGACAAATAAGATAGAGATGAATGAGAGAGGAGTAAAGGAGAAGAAACATAGAGAGAGAGAGAGAGAGAGAGAGAGAGAGAGAGAGAGAGAATAGAGCAAGTGAGAATGTGAGAGAAACAGAGAAAAAGAATGAGAGAGAGAGTAAGAAAGAAAGCGCAAGCGAGAGCGTGAGAGAGCGAGAGAGAGAGAGAGAGAGACAGAGAGGATGTGAGAGAGAGAGAGAGAGAGAGAGAGAGAGAGAGAGAGAGGATGTGTGAGAGAGAGAGAGAGAGAGAGAGGATGTGAGAGTGAGAGAGAGAGAGGGAGGGAGGGAGAGGAAGATGTGTTTGCCGTTTTCTAAAGGCTTCTGCCAAGTAATTACTGGGTGAAATTCTTTAACTGACTCTCCCTTAAAAATTACTCGCACATGAAGTATGCATATAATTACACCAGCCAATAAGTTGGTAATTGAGCCTGGAAACCGTCCTTTTTCTGCGGGAACGTTTCCCACTTCCACCGCGCCATTTTACAGCTCTCACCGAGCGGGAGGGAGGGGAGCGGGAACCACAGAGCGACAGAGACTGTTCAAGCCGACGTTAGAGGGGGCAACGCGGCTAAAATCTCCCCCAGATTAAACTCTCAAGGCGGCAGTATGACCAATAACCCCTCGGCCCCTTCGGCTGTAGTGAGCGAGTGGTGAGCGCCGCCGCCGATCATTAGGAAAAGAAAATCCCGGAAACGAGCCGAGCTTCTAATTACGGCGAGCGCGCGAGGAGGCCGGAGCCGGTGGAGTCCAACTCGGGATCACACGAAATTAGTCTTCCGCAGCGGCTCTATTAATACATCACATGTAATATCAGGGCAGAGACCAACACACTCCAAATACTCGACAGTTCTAACACGCTTGCTTTATATAACGTCACACTGAGATGAGCGGGACGCGAGCGCGGGCCGCTTTACACAGACGCTACTCTCCAGAAAATATTATAGCCCCTCAAATAAACGCAGCTTCATTACCTTAAATCTTCAGCGGTAACGGCTCCCTAGCTTTCAATAAAATCCACCCAAACACGACACCGCATTCTCCTAATCTGCCAAATCGCCGAGGTGGGCTCTAGGACCTGGGGGAAACTTGTTACTAAATGGAGTACGACCGATATATCAATACTGCAGTATGTTTGATCCACACAAACTAATTCCAGGTAAATTGCGATCTGCATTTATAACAGCTAATTAATGATAAATGGACTTAATCAAATTTTGGATAATTTGATGCATTTTGTTTAACACACTACATAAAAGCTACATTCAATTTAACGCTATCTTGGTAAATAATCTTAAACGTCTACATCTTTCTAAATAATGTATGTAAGAAATAAAATTTTGATAAATATCAAATGATATATGTGACCCTCCACGGCAAAACCAGTCGCTTGTCGCAAATTTTCAAAATTGAGTTATTATGTTATTATATATGTACCTATATGGAATGAATGTGACGACATATGACTGAGATATCAACGTTCAAAGGAGTCGGGTTTCTCCTGTCACGCCAAGTGAGAAACGGAGAAATCTGCCTTTGAAGTTGACTATCGACGTAGCACTCACAGACGCTTGGTGCGGTCGCGGCTACGTTTGCATTTACGGTAGCCTACGCTGCATTCACAGCCACACGGATAGCCTACCTGCGTTAGGTTAACTGAACTCGGGAGACGAAGATGGATTCCGGAGAAATATCTTCACGCTAGTCAACCAGTGGATTTACCGTAAATATTGGAGTAGAGCGGTCAAAACAGAAACTTTTAACATTCTGCTGGAATTGAATTCCTCACCTCAAGATGTATATACATACACACACACACACACATATATAGATATTTGCACACCAGTGTACCATTTTTGGTAATTTCAGTGTAATTTTCACAAGCAAAAACTTCTGTCTGTGCGCGCTCAACTCTGCCAACACGCACACTCGAAACACTCAGCAAGCACTCATATGAAATGCCAAAGGTACCACAATTTGCCTATATTTTAACGCAATTGACAGTAAAACACCTGTTTTTTATGCTGTATTATTTGTTAAACATTTGTAATATTTGTTTTTTGCTTCTCTCTAATTTACTAACACCTCTGCTCGGTTTAAAACATCACTTTTTGCGGCGCTCTAACGAACTGTTGTCAAACGCCATAAAATGACTGTAAATGATCGGCACTTTTTACTCTGCTCTAGTAAGGTGCCTTTAAGGCAAATTGTGGCACTTTTGGTCTTCCACAGATCTGAGCGTGAGAAACACTCAGCACGCGTGTAGGCAGAGCTGAACTCCTTTTAATACTTAGGGAAGCACAAGGCAATACGGGGCTCTCATAAGTGAGTGATTATTTGTCATTGTGAACACACCACAGCACAGGACACAGTGCAGCACAATGAAATGTGACCCCTGACTTTGACCCATCTGTGAAGGAGCAGTGGGCAGCTAACAAGGGCAGCATCAGTCATTGCACATGAGTACCTCAGTGGTAACTTTCAAAATAATGTTCTAGCAACGTCTAAAAAGTCAGTTTACAAGAGTGATTTGTCATTGTGAACACACCACAGCACAGGACAGGACAGGACACAATGTAGTGGGCAGCTTACATGGAGCAGTGCCTGGGGATGGTACCTTGCTCATGAGTACCTCTGTGGTACTTTTACCGGTAGGCGACTTGAACCGGTGATCTTCTGATCACAGGGCCAACTGCCAGGCAACCAGAAATGTTTACTGACCGACCGTGACTAAATTTATTTAATTGATTTTACACCTACTGAAGCCAAAAAGAAATGAGCTCCGATGAACGATGAGGCGACACTGTGAGGTCATTTAGGAATTCTCCGGAGGGAAGTTTGACTCCCTTACTGAGAGTGCTAACCTTCCCCCCAACTGGCCCGGGGCGTTACAGGGAGACGTTGGGTCACTTCCCTCCAAGTCACAGGTCCTCTTTTTGCATGTCCACTATATAAGCTGCTGAGACACCGTCTGCAAGCGTGAGGCCTAATGAGACTGATAACGTGGCTCTTAAATGGGCCAGTGGTGTGTGTGTGTGTGTGTGTGTGTGAGAGTGTGTGTGTGTGTGTTTGAGTGTATGCCCGAGGCTGGACAATGGAGTCAGACTATTAAACATTCTTTTTCTTTCCACACCAAACATATAAGCGATATCTTCATAAAACGACGACACAAACCCCGTCTATGCTCAGGACACCTCAATTGAATCATAATTGTGTTTTTCCCCGCTCCTTCACGCCACTCTGTTTATTGTTCGTTGCCTTTTTTAAGCGATATTAATACGTGTAATTACCGTTCCGAGCATTAAGAGCGATCTTAAGTATAATTTGCGGTTCATGAACTGTTTTTAAAAATTACACTTAATATAATTAAGTTCTGTCATTAGGCCTAATCCCCAAAGGCTACGTGTGAATGCTTGCCTTAAAAAAAATTACATATAGTGAGAGAGAGAGAGAGAGAGCGAATGAGAGAGAAAAAAAAAATTACATACGTTTCAGTCTCGGGGAAAAGGTCTGAGTTCAGTACTGTACTTCCGTCTGCTGTAATTATCTGTTCTTTGAATGAGCGGAGCAACACTGTTGGGTCCATTAAAAACTGAGAAATAGGCTGTTCTCCGTGCATAATCACACACACCACCACCACCACCACCACCACACTAGAGCGGTATAAATGAGCTGGCAATGGTCCTCTTACCATGTGCCAAAGAATCTTCTGCGGGGTTAAAGGGTTAATTTTAGCATGTAAAATTCTAATTCCACGACTCCTTGTTATCACGGCAATCGCGTCAAAGCAAAAGGGAAAATGTACACGCATGAAAAATAAAGAAAATCACGCAGTGCTCTCTTTAATTATACCTTATGTCCTTGTTATGCTCTTTCTCTTCCGGTGCGTGTGATTAATCGTAAAAGATTTTGATGCATTAATGGCTGTTTTTGTGTTTCTGGGTAGAGCGTTCCCTTATGGTAGCTGTCTAAAAAGAGACATTTACAAGTGGTTTAAAGACTGAGAATCCAGCGGTAAACCAGCAAAAAAATTTCCAACTTAAACTCAGTGTAATGATCACATCACACCAAATCACATGCTTATTGTGAAAGTGAGTGATTATTTGTCATTGTGAACACACCACAGCAAAGCACACAGTGCACCACAACCAAATGTGCTCATCAGTGAAGGAGAAGTGTGCAGCTTTTTTGGCAGTACCCATGGAGTAGTGATTGGGGGCGGCACCTTGCTCTTGAGTACCTCAGTGGTACCTTTACCAGTTCGGGATCCAAACCGGCGACGTTTCGATCACGGGCCCAAATCCCTAACCGTTACACTACCAACTGCCCCTCGGCACTACCACAACAGCACTACCACCAGTGGGTCTCTGAGAAAAACCTGTAAGTCCAAGTTTGCTCCAGGGAGACTGTCTTTGTAATGAATACATTTCTGGATATGAGCGTCTGCTAAATGCCGTAAACGTAAATGCCCAAGTAGACGAGTGTCCCACCACTAGACCACAACCACCAGCCCCTTACTGACCATCAAGAACGGGCTAAAAACCAGCAGGGCGGAGCGCAAACCAGCAGCCCTGCAAACCGGTGTAATATTCAAATAAATCACGCTGGGAAACTTTCACCGTCTGCCGTACACAGGAGAGCACTAGCCAGCGGCAAGGAAGAAGAGGAGGAGGAGGAGGAGGTGGTGTCAGCACGTCGGCTGCAGCGGAGGTAATGAGACCTGAGCGAGCCGGTGGCGGGGGGCGGCAGTGGTGGGTGGGTGGGTGGTGGGGGGATCTGTGTCAGGATAACTGACCGCTAATGTAAGCCGATATGATTATACCTCCACTGACACGCTGCTGCGCGCTCACAATTACACTCCCCTGGAAACGCATAATGACTGATGTTCCTGCTCCCCAGCTGGGGCCCTACAGTCAAAACCATGATCAGGCATTCTAATCAGCCTTCAGCCTCTCCCCCCTCTCTCTCTCTGCATACACACACACACTCACATACACACACCAAGTGAATTTAAATCTGTGTTTGTGCATATCAAAGGCTCCACAAAACACACTGGCAAAACACATAATCACCTATCTCCTCCGGTAAGTGCCATGCCAAAATGCGTATTTAATTTGCATGTGTGTGAGTCTCTGTGTATACGTGTGTGCCGGTAGGTGTCGAGACAAGGTGAGCATGACCTTATTCACTGGCAGCAGGGGCTGACAGAGTGAAAATCACTTTATTTTTAGAGTTTTCGCCGAGCTAAATGCGACGTGACTGCAGCAGTCGGCCGCTGAGTGACTGAGGAGATGTCGGCACCTCGACCTGCTAAACCCTGCGGGCAAACAGGCTCGTTTCAACTTAGATTTTGCACTGAAAGATGGCTGACATGTTCAAAGTTTGGTTGAAACATCAACAAGTAGAGATGGCACCAAGCCAGTTCTCACTAGGACTAATAAAATGCTGGATCTGGGCACCGGGGAGGAAAAATAAGAAACATCTTTTGCTTTTCTGAGATTCTGCCATGATGTTACAGCACTAATTGCACATCGTTAGCCTTGATAATTAGATACAAACATCACAGTGAAACAGTAACATTATTATCATTTACCTCATCAGGATGGCTCTGTTGCTGACGTCACATCCTCCACTACGGTGCGCGTCTCAGAACTGGGCTGCGTTCACCTGAAGCCCAATGTGAAACAGCAGCAAAAAAAAGTTCATTTTAATTGGAAATATCGATGCCATTTTCTTTACATCATGTAAATAAATTTTGGGGCAGGTTGAAACGGGTTTCAACATGTGCCAACTGCACAGACCACTATATTATAATATTTATATTTTTAAAAAATAGTTAACGAATTAACGAGTGTTTGTTGAAATCAAATACACAATAAACCACCACATTTTTGACTGACTATATCAAAAACTATCAAATACACGCAACAAATGTGCTTAAATATTTACAATTATGAACCATATTTGCAGAGAAAACTAGAAAACATACCTTAACTCATGTTACACGCCGTTCTGTGTAAACATGGCGTTCAACCTTCACCGGAAATCTGAGATGAACGGCGCTTGTTTACGGTTTGCGTGTTTATTGATTTATCACAGTTTACAACATTGTCAACATCCCTGCATTGTCAAGTAAATACGTTTTTGGTGTGACTTTGCTTCAGAAAGACGCGTTTTGACACATTTTTTTAATCGGTAAAAACCGTTAATAAGTTTGCTGCACTTAACGAGCCTCGCGAGCTGTGGGCGTGGCTTAGTAGCGCAGCAAAGGGTGCGTTCAATGTCAACATTTTGCGCATTGTTTTTGCTGCGGTTTCCGGTTTAAACGACATTCATTCATTCTCTGAACCGCTTAATCCCAACTGGGGTGGTTTAAACGACATATTTAGTTTAAATAAAAATCTCGATACTTTATATTATTAAATTGAGTTAAAAAGGTTTGAGGTGCGTGTCACTGCCTGATATAGTGCGATTTATCTCGTCTTGGTGGATTAAGTGAAAGATTATTTGTCATTGTGAACACAACACAGCACCACAATGAAATGTGACCTCTGCATTTGGCCCATCCGTGAGGGAGCAGGTCAGATAACAAGCACCCAGTGAGCAGTGCTTGGGGACGGTCCCTTGCTCATGGGTACCTCAGTGGTAACTTTGCCAGCCCTGGATTCAAACCTGCAACCTTCTGATCACAGGGCGAACACCCTACTGTTACGCCACCAACTGCCCCAGCTGTGGCACATGCCTTACACGAAATCATCCTACTGTATTAAAAAGTCAGAACCCAATGAATTCTGCACCTAGAGAAAGTGTTGTTAAATTGCATTCATTGTTTAACTTTTGTATCCAATTCTCAAGTGTAAAGAGCTTTGGGTTTGAGAATAATCCCTATATAAGTGTAAGGAATAAATATGTTCAAAGACAATAACTGCTCATATTAATTTGTTTCATGATTTATTGAATGTGTTGATTTCAACCAGCACTAACTCATGTTTTTGAAAGCCCCCCCAAAAAATTCAACGTTATAATGTAGATGTTTATTCAAATACAGCATATTTAAACCCATTAGGACTGGCCCTGAAAATTATTCCCAAAAAGCAAAAAGGAAATCGATGTATTTACTATTAGCTATTAGTATTAAATAGTTTTTAATAGTGTTACTATTGCTATTACTATTACTAGTCAAGAATAATTTCTGGCCACCCCTTTATCCCACCTCACGCCATAAAAGGATGTGAGTTGTTGTTTGAAATTCTGTCTAATGTAGTGTAAAGGCTTCGTGAATTTTCTAATAATAAAATATGTATACAACAGCAGTTGGTAGTGTAACAGTTGCCGGTTCAAGTCCCTGGCCGGTAAAGGTACTAATGAGGTACTCATGAGCAAGGTACCGTCCCCAAGCACTGCTCCTTCATGGATGGGTCCAATACAGAGGTCACATCTGGTTGTGGTGCACTGTGTGCTGTGCTGTGCTGTGGTGTGTTCACAATGACAAATAATCACTCACTTAAATGATAATACAAATTGGCAATAAACCAGATTTCAACAGCAAGCTTCAATATATTATCATTGTACAGGTCATCGCTGAATTAAAGCATATTAGCTTAATTGTTATAGGCCAAATGTTTCTCTCATTAAGGGGGTTATTTAAACACTAAGCGAAAGCGCACTGTCACGTGCATGTGAGATGTAGTTTATGGAGTGTTTGGTCCAGTCTGGATCTCTGACCTTGGTGAATGTAAGTGTGTGTCTTAGTCCTGATGGACACTGCTACTCTCAGCAGAAACAGAAAAGCCAAATTCAACCATTCTTGAAATGTGAACACACACACACACACTCACTCACACGCACACACACTTCTCCTCTGCAGGGTGTAGTGGCGTCCCAGTAGGGCAGGTTTGTGTGTAATTTGGTTTTTCGTGTATTCTGAGTTCTCTGTTGGCAGCCGGAGTGACCACCTGCTCTGAGTCTCTCCCTCTCTCTCTCTCTCTCGCTCTCTCTCTCTCCCTCTCTCCTCTCCGGCCAGACCAACAGCTGGCCTCTCTTCTGACGCTGCGATTGGCTAATCCCTGCTGGTCATCTCCCCCCTTTACCCACACACACACACTCACACACACGCCACTCTCTCTCCAACTGTCCGACATTGAACTGTCTCTGTCTAAATGTGCCAGGTCTGAATCTCCTCTACACACACACATTCACACACACACGCACGCACGCACGCACACACACACACACACACACACCCTGTCCTTCCCCCGGTTGCAGAATTCCAGGCCCAGCATATGGACTATGTAAATAATTTAACGAGGTCAAAAGATTGGGACAGAGCGGGAGCTGAACTGGGGCACGCCATCATTTAGGGCAAGAAGAGGGAAAAAATAACACTCCAGTTCCTCGAAAATTCACATTTTTTTGGAACCAGGGATTAAAAAGCAAACGTTAGTTAAGGGCAGAACCGTTACTTTCGCGCTTGGTTCCAGGATTGCGAGGCCTCCCCACTCATTAACAACCAATTAGAAGGTTATTGTTTAACGGCTAACAAAATTCTTTATAAAATGATTTATATATCATAATCATAACCATATTAAATAAGCATTAGACAGTGTGGGTTCAGAGGCTTTTCCTTTAATTACTAACCAGTTAGAATGGTAGGGAGTGATAATTACATATAGATTTACATTTTGGCTTCATAAATGATTTATATAATAATCCTAACAAATAAGTAACAGAAACATTCTGATGAGCAGCTACAAAAACATCATCAACGCACATCATTCGGCAATGTTTGCAAAAAGAAACCCATCTAAAGGGACTATAAATAATGTTGTTTACCAGTTGTCTAAAATTGAGAATTGTGTTTTACTCTGGGAGATTTTCTTGTTCCGGTTTCTGACCATGTTCATCCTAAAATGTATTTATTTGTGGCTTTGGTTTTCATTGTTTTAATCATCTCATAAAATGATAATATTTCTTTAACAACTTGTTTATCTGAGGTCTAAGGTGTAGCTTGTTTGATTTGATATGTGATGAAGTTGTAGTACCAATGAAGATTTACCATTCAAACTCAAAGCTAGTCTAGGACTAGGCTTAATCCTTGACTGGGAAATCGGCCCTAAATGTCTAGTTTTGAACATATTTATTCTGTTAATTTTTTATTACTTTATTGCTTTTTGTAATTTCCCTTTCATACAATATTTCATAATTATTTATAATGAAAGTGAGTGATTATTTGTCATTGTGAACACACCACAGCACAGCACACAGTGCACCGCAACCAAATGTGACCTCTGCATTTGACCCATCTGTGAATAAGCAGTGGGCAGCTGACAAGGGCAGCGTCCAGGGAACAGTGGGACCTTTACCAGTCTGGGATTCGACCCTGCAACTTCCTGATCACGGGTGAACACCATAACCATTACGCCAACAACTGCCCCGAAGAATCAGGGGAGAGCGCGAAGGCAGCCCCCCACTACCACAAATGATGCAGTTGAGATTCCAAATTTGGGGAATTCGTAGAAGACAGTCAACCGGAGTGCGATAGCTGAGCCTCACCCTGGGCGACCCATCTCCTTGATCATGGTTTCAACCCCTGCCAGGTGACAAATAAAAAGTCTTGTATCTCAAACCACACTAGATTTTTAAAAAAGTGTGCATGGGCTAAACGTAGAATAAAAACTGGGCCCCGTGCTGCCGCTAATCATTTGCAGCACATCTCACGATTACACACAGTTGAAGTAAATTCCTGTATGTGTGATGTAGGTAAAGCCTCGAGTCGCTTGCTTACTTTGGCCTCGTGCAGCCGTCGCTCGACTGGAGCGCAGCGGTGAGTTGGAAGGGATTTTTTTCTTTCCAGGGGAAGATTTAAGGAGCGCTACAAGAGCCATGTTTCTCAGTCCGCATGTCAGAGAACACAGAGCCGAGCCAACGGCAACATGAGGTCACCCTCAGAGAGAGAGGGAAAACGTCTCGGTGAGTTGTTCAGCAGTGAATCATCAGAGAGAAATGACCAAACATACCAGGGCCAGTGGTCACACACGAACACACACACACACACAAGTTTGGCAAATTCAGACAGGTTTTAAAAATTATTTCAGTGTTGCATTCACAGTCGAATTGACCTTAAATGTGTTGCTACAATATTGTCATGTGAAAGGACCACAATCAATGATATTCTCATAGTTATGATACGAAAGGTCTGTTCGTGAACAAAGTCAGCGGCAGTTATCTGTTGTTTACTGTAATTAAAAATTTCTGCAAGAAAATGCCGATGTGATTGCTCGAGTTTTATGGCTGTGACACGGAAACCCACCGAGTAGAAAGAATAATATGCATTGACGTGAAAGGGGAAAGAACGAGGGATGATAAAAGTAATAAAAAGACGAGTGTGGGTCAAGATGTTGGTCATGACGTATAAGGTGACAAGAGCTGATGGTGAATATCAAGTTTTGTAGCGATGACATGAAAACTGACCGAGTAGAAAGGCTTTGACTAAAATGCATTGAAGTAAAAGGGGAAAGAACGAGGGATGATAAAAGCAATAAAAAGACGAGTGCGCATCAAAACAGATTGAAATGTGTGTTCAGTCAGGCGGTCTGAGGCGTCGTAAGAACCGCGTCGACTGTCGTGTGAACACAGTCGAAAGAGTCCCGAAAGTATTGTTTATGGGAGAAAACGAATGGGTTCCTACGGGGAAAAATAAACGACAGGAAAAAAAGGGATAAAATAGACGCCCACGGGCCCTCGAATCACGACAAAGTTGGTGGTGTTGCGAAGAACGCCGGCCGCGCAGTAAAGCGACAAAACTTCAGCTCCATGTTAGTCTATGGGACAAAAAAATAGATGGAAAAATGGACAGAACTTGTGAATGAGTGTGCGTTATCAAAAGCGTGTAGAACACGGGGTAAGAGTTGGTACGAAGTTTCTAGCACAAAAACTGTAGGACGGAGAAGCATCACTCCCCAGGTGCTGCCCATGTCAGCCGTCCACTGCTGCTTCACAGATGGGTCAAATGCAGAGGTCACATTTGGTGGTGGTGTGCGGTGTGCTGTGCTGTCTTCGCGATGACAATATGTGACCCTCCACGGCAAAACCAGTCGCTTGTCGCGAATTTTCAAAATTGAGTTATTATGTTTTCATGAAAGGGCATAAATCAAGCTTCAAAACGATACCTATATGGAATGAATGGGACGACATATGACTGAGATATCAACATTCACTTGTCACGGGCGAGAAACGTGAGCAGTCTGCTTTTGAAGCGACTATCGCCAGAGCACTCACAGACGCTTGGTGCGTGTCGCGGGTTACGCTTGCATTTACGCCAGCCTCTTACGCTGCATCTTCACAGCCACACGGATAGCCTACCTGCGTTAGGTTAACTGAACTCGGGAGACGAAGATGGATTCCGGAGAAATATCTTCACTAGTCAACCAGTGGATTTACTGTGAAATATTGGAGAGAGCGTGTCAAACAGAAAACTTTTAAATATCTCTGCTGAATTGAATTTCACCCCAAGAAAAGTCACGCTTTTAGATGGAAAGGTAAGTTTTTCAGCCAATTTATTCACAACAGTACAGTATAGACCTTCCACTGTTTCAAAACACTAAAAACAAAAATCCAACATTTACCCCACGCAACATAAACGTCAAGCTGAAACTCTCGCTGCAGCAAGCGATTGGTTTTGCCAGGTGGGAGGGTCACAAATCATCACTCACTTTCACACACAAACATCACCACCCAGAGCTACGTTTGCTCAGGATTTCGAGGTTTTTGAAGCAGACGGATGAGGACAGAGAGATAGAGAAGCGCTTCCAACATCGGACCTTCATATGAATAACATTTTTAAGTGCTACACGTCTAAATATTCTGTGGCGTTTGTTGGCTCCTCATTTGAAATTTTGTAATTCTTGTAACACACACACTAGTACAGTTTACAGAACATTGTGTGTGTTAGTGAACATCTCAAAAAATAGTATTTATACTCATTTATAGGCTCTAACTCTGCATCTTTTTCTATGGGAAGTTTAACCTAACTCCAGGCTCACACACACACACACACACACACACACACTGGTCATTGTCTTGTATTACTATCTTAGAGGTCTTCTTCCATAGACTCCCATAATGACTAAAGTACAATTTTTACACCTACACCTAATCCTAACCCTAACTCTTAACCTCAGTAACTAAAAGCACTCTTTTACCTCTTTTAGAGTCATTTTTCCTCATGGAGACCTCTCAAATGTCCCCACAAAGCCCAAAATAACAGATAAAAGTGATTTTAGGGGACAAAAAGGTCCCTACAATGCGATAAATACATGAACACACGCACACACACACCACACACACACACACATGTACTGAAGTCAACGCCGCGTTGTCGCGATATGCATGGGATGGAAATTCCACAGCTCTCCAAAACAATGACTGCATGATGTCACGCCAACTGGCGGCTCTACAGACGGGGAGAAGCTGAACTCATGTATGATTTTTTAATAAGAAATATAAACGAGCTCCTCGCCGAGGAGGAGCGACAGGATCGCTCTCCGATCCTCCCCCACGCCTCCCACCCGGGTTCGGGACCAGGAGGTGAGAGCGCCTGAGTTCGCCCGCTTCCAGGTAGGAATACATCAGGTGATGGGTGGATCGGCTGATGAGGACGAAAAAACGCTCTCTCTCTTCTAGCTGCTTTCATCCGCTGTGTTTGATGTTGATTAAATCGATGCAGCTGCTGGGGATAGGAGGAGAGTCGAAGTTTTCTCGCCTTCTGACTGGACGAAGGCCAACAGGGTTCCTCTCAGTGTGAGGAACTGCACCTGCTGCACTGACAGCATCATCATCATCATCATCATCATCATCATCATGGCAGTGTGTAAATATTAAACTAATTGGAAGTCAAACTGCCACATGTGCCGTATATGTCTTGGCACGTTCTTACAGTTTGAACACACACTCACAGAAACATACATAAAATGTGGAAAAGATTTTATTCATTTATATATATATTAGGGATGTACCGATACGAGAAATATAGACCGATGCTGATATCTGATGTTGTATCTGCTGAAACGCGTTTGTAATTTAGAGAAATTAGTTATCAATTGATTAGAATGATAGAGAAATGCAATATTTATATCTTTTTTACGTCTTTTATCAGTTCTAAACAATTAGATAAAAATGCATTTTGAGATGGTGAAGGCGTGGGTCGTATTAAAAAACGCCACCTCGGACTCTGGTCAGCTGGAAATATCAGGCAAATCTACATATTCTAATCTAAATATCGAGGCCAATTCCAACATGATTTCGATATATAATTCTGCACGCGGAGGCACAAGGATTAAAAGGTGGTGCGATCTAAAAAGGTGGACGCTGTGATGTAGCCACATGTATGAGACACGATATCCAAAATAATCTCCTCAAATGAGTTCGATACTGATGAAGGACGTACGCGATGCTAACCAGCAGTAAAGATGAAATCACCGGCAGTGTCGCTTCTTTAATTTGGCTACTTTTATTCGAGCATGGTCATTTCTAAAGAGGAATATAAATTAAAAATCAATAATACTTTTACAAAGACATTTGGTGGTATTAGTTTTTTTTTTCTTGTCATGATATCACACATTGTATTTTTAACAGTCCTCTTCATTTTTTTAATAGTTAAAAAACAAGATGAAGAAAAGGGAATATTTTTTCTTTCAGTCTAAAAATACAGTGTTCTCACAATATCGTATCAAAAGTTCCCAAATTTTGGAATTTCCAGTAACTGGAAAACGAGAGAGAAAAAAAGAAAAGAAAACAAAACAAAAACGAAACCATAAGCTGAAAAATTTCTACAAGTAATGTCTCAAAACACAATAAATGCCTTCTGTTTACGAAATTTGCCCAAATGATCATTATGTTTTATTTTTACTAAAAATATATCTATATATTGAAGAACTATAATATTGTACACTACAGTATGAAAATAAATAAAAATTAAGAAAATACAAATGGGCCATAAATAAAATAAAGAGCGAAACTTCACAAACAAAATGAACTAATTTACTTATTTTTTTTGTTGTTGTAGCGAAAATGGTTTGGTGTAATACTGACGAAAGGAGAAAAACAAAAGAAGATAAAAGTACAACGACGACGCATAACGAAGACCGTAACAAAAAATTGCAATGAAGGTGATGTAAACTAAAAAGAGGTGGGGCTGCCTTAACCTGCTAATACTGACATGGGCAAGCTTCCCGAGGAGGATCAGGAGGAGGAGGAGGAGGTGAAGTCTTTGAATAGCGATGCTGCTCTCTTCACTTCCACACTATACAAGGATGGCACTTGTAGAGAAACACAGATTAAAAGGTTTGCATATAAGGCTTTGCTCTTTCTTTAATCTTCTTTTAACACAAAAACAAAACGGAACAAAATCGACCTTACAAAGGCTTTCTTCTTCATTAGTCCCCTTCCCCGCCTTCAGCTCGCCGCCATCATCGTAATTCGCTTCACTGTTTCCAACCGGGTCTGTTACATCTGGTTTCAAGCCCAACGTGAGGTGAGTTCCTTCACGTAAAACGTCATGTCAAACGGAAAAATAAAAGTAACACTGGAGGCCTTAAACTGTGGCTGGGCGGAGTAAATACCCAGGACTCAAAAAACAAACGGAAAAAAACTAACGCATTTCCAGAGGACAAGGTGAGGGGGAGAGAATCTGCGAACACCGATCTCGGCGAACCTGCCGCGACCTCTGCGCTCGCTTTTCTTTTCTTTAACACTGTATAACTATACATAGGTAATACTTTTTTATTATTTTGTAGTGATTATAGTAGCTTAGCAATTTTTGTATGTTAGTCTTGTGCTATAAATACTATGTAACACAGGGTTGGACTTTTAGAATGGTAGCACCAATACATAATTTTTAGGCCAATACTGTACACAACTTTTAAAACGGTATTTCTTTTCATTTTGCATAATGCAGCTTCTTACAAAAACGCATAACCCCCCAAAAACTAGTTTCCTTTCCTCCGTCTCTAATCCCCACCACAGCGCCTACATCCTCCTTCGGCCTCGACAATCTAATTCTTCCTTACCAATACTAAACAACAACCGGCAACGACGCTGGGTCCGGACGCCTGTCCGGCTCGGGTGATTAATCGGCCCTCTTTTGTTTTACAGTTTCATCTTTTTCGGTTCTCAGTCTGTCGGAAGCCGGCGCCCCCCCCAACTTGTCCGTCCTGGTCCATTATTCTTTAACTTTATCGAGGCAAGTGGAAGGAAGGGGGCGCGTCTCGTTCCGAGTGAGAGTTAGAGGAGGAGGAGGAGCAGGAGGAGGAGACGCACTTCGAGCGCAGTCAAGGGCTTACATACGCCCTCGTGTTGTCTCGTGGTCGGATTTGGTTTCGCCTTGCCGCCCACCGAAAGGTCGCCATGGAGTGCTTTGGCTGCTTCGCTACCGCCCCGGCATCGGGTGTTCCACGCCTTGTTCAAGCTTCCTCCTCGCCTCTCCTCCTCTTCGAATCTCCTCTGCTTGCCAGACGCCGCCTCCTTTTGGGCCCGCAGGCTCAGTCAGCTGACGCCATGCTGACGCTGCTTCAAGGACGCCGACGCCGCCCCGCAGGATGGCCTCTGCTAAGGCCCGGTAGCCGGTCGCCCTTTCAAGTCTCGCAGGTAGGCTCGCTTTGCGAGAGGAGTTCGTGGGCCTCCAGGTGGCCTTTCTGCGTTTCCTCTCGTTACCACGCCTCGCCCGCGCTTTGCAGTACGGTAGCGTGGTCTGTGCTGCGGTAGCATTGCGCCCGAGGGAGAAGCGCCAGCCGCACTTGTCGTGACTGGTACGGCCGCTCGAAAGTGCAGCCGGTTGTGCTCGATCAGGTGTGCTGGTGTTTGAAGGCCTTCTTTGGGTAGATTCCGCACTGGTGCGTGCCGCTTGCCTGCGGAAAACACAAAACATACAGAGGGGCGCTTGAGCCGAAAGGGTCATCAGAAGGCAAATACACACACACACACACATTTATTTCTGTTACAGTACACTTGTAGACGCGAAGTAAGAAGCAAAAATCCAAAAACTTTTGTAATGACGGAGATGCTGGAATTTTTCTGACTGGCTTTAAATGCACTACACATATATAAACACACACACAAACTCATTTTTAGGGGTGCATTTGCTTTCTGAAATTCCCTTCTACAAGTGAAGCACCGTGCAGTGGAGACACACACACACACACACACACAATGACAAACACACATTTTGGAGTTCAGCAAGGGGATCATGCCACAGAAAGGCAACATAAACAAAGCAGCGCGAAAGCAATCAAACACACGAGAGCCACTGCAGAGGAACGAGCAAATAAAGGGCCAAATTGAACTGCAGTCTCCTATGGTGGCTCTCTAACACATGCTAATCTCTCTCTCTCTCTCTCTCTCGCTTTCTTCGTTTTCTCTCTCAGTGCTTTCGAAAGTTTGCTTCCACCCATCTGGGTGTGTTCTCCAAAAGCATAGTTGCTAACATTAACGTGAACGACTAACATAACGTTGCTAACGCAGTTTTGGGAAACGCCCCCCTGGAAAGTTTGTGAGGACAGAGGACAGTACGTACAAGTTATGGCTAGAGAGTTCGTATGTCCGTTAGATCACTACAGTAGGAATGAAAAGAGGGAAAAGCGGAGAGAGGGAGGAAGGAGGAACCAGGGAGGAGGAGAGGAATGCATACGGTGGATGGATTTGGAGTTATTGTCCCCAACCTTCCTCCTGTGAACTTTGATTGGTACCAATCCAGCACAATTGAGTATTAAGGCTGTATGTTTGATTGAGATTCTCTCTCTCTCTCTTACACACAATACACGCTGAAGTTGGCATTTCAGCGGGCTTGTGGTAGCATGAAGGGCACACATTTGTCAACGCCGATCACAACAGAACAGAATTCCTACCTTATGAGAGAGAGAGAGAGAGAGAGAGTGAGAGAGGTATGAATGGGGGAGAAACAGAGAGAGAGGAAGTAAGGAGGATTAGGATGGAGCCTGAGAGGGAGAGAGGGAGAGATAGGTGGGTAGAAATGGAGAGGAAGCGAATAGGAAAAAGGGAAAAGAAAGAATTTAGGAAAGAGAGCAGAAAGAAAGAAAGAAAGAAAGAAAGAGGATGAAAGATGGCAAGAATGAGAGAGAAGAAGGATGTGGAGGAAATGAGGAAGAGAGAGAGAGAGAGAGGTAGAGAGAGAGAGAGAGAGAGAATGAGAGGAGCACAGAGCAGAGGAGATGAGGGTAGTGATGGAGAAGAGAGAGAGGGAGCGAGAGAGAGAGAACGGACGGAGGGAATAAATGGGGGAGAGAGAGATGTAAGGATATATGATGCAGAGGACATAAAGGTGGGGATGAAGAAGAGAGAATGGAGAGAGACAGATAAAGAGAGAGAGAGAAAGAGAGAGAGAGAGAGAGAGGGTGATGATGGTAAGTTCCCCTGCTGTAGCCTCTCCATTACGGGCACCAGTAAGAGGTGATGCACGGAGTGAAAGAAAGAGGAAGAGAGTGAGTGGCAAGGGGCCACGCCACCAGACTCCTCACTCTCATCTTTAATCCTCATCTCCCTCTGCATGGACGGGGCATTAAGAGGCGTGTCACCTGCATCAGGAGGACAGCTCGCATCTCACACACACAAATACACACACACACACACACACACACACTCAGGTGAAGAGCATCGCTTCAGAAATGACACTAAAATGTGCCACAAACTAACAGAAGAGGGCTGGTGCAGCTCTCCGCTTTCTGTTCTACTAGATTATGCATGAGCCTGGGGGGGTGTGTGTGTGTGTGTGTGTGTGTGTAAGGCTGTGTGTGTGTGTGTGTGTAAGGCTGTGAGTGTGTGTGTGTGAGTATGTGTGTAATATGGAAGGTGAATGCAGCTAATTCCATTGCAGCGCATAGAAATACAAAGTCATGAGAATATTCAGTATCATTGCAAATAGAATTACATTTAGTTACATTTTCTTTCTTTCTTTCTTTCTTTCTTTCTTTCCTCTCATTTAATTTTCACTTCCTCATGAATTTAATTAACGCAATCATTATCTACATAAAAGGACAGTCATGAAAAATCTTTCTATCTTTGACTTTTTCTTTCCTCCTCCCTTCTTCCTTTATTCTCACTTTCTCTCTCTTTCCACCTTCCTTTTTCCTCTCATTTTGCTTTCTCTCTTTTCCTTCCTCATTCCTTTACTCCTTCCTACTCTTTTCTCTTCTGCTCTTCCTTTTTTTTCCCTCTCTCTTTCTTTTTCTCTTTCTCTATCCCTGTCTCCCTGCGCTCCTTCTGACCGTGTGACCCTGTTGACGGGAGAGAAGCACGTTAGTTTTCCCATTCGACATCCAACCCAAAGTGACAGCAAAAAAACGAAATAACCAAGAGCAGTAAGAGAGGGAGGGAGAGAGAGAGGGAAAGGGAAAAGAAAAGAAAAATCAACATAGTAGGGAGGGAAAGAGTGGGGGAGACGGGGTTTATTAGGACAAACAGGGAGGTATAAAGCATGTGGTAAAATAACTGTCTGGAACAGTATGTACCTGTGTGTTCATATTTGTGTCTTAGCAGGGAACTGCTCTTCTGGAATGTTTTGTCGCAAAGGTCACACGCGTACATACCACTTTCTGTCTTCTTAATCTTCTTCCGGGACAGACAGGCGTCTGAGTCTGTCATGTCATCCAGGCCGGAGAGATAGTCTGGCGTGCCGTCCAGCAGCTCCACCTGCAAGCGGTCAGCGAGAGAGAGAAAAACGGAACTTAAGAACGCTTTAATGACGTCTCACGCGGCGAAGGGGCAAGAACACACATCCCCCAACACACCGGCCTCACTAAGGAGAGTAATCAGCATTTCCTCCAAAAAGGAAGAACATACATATAAAACAAGCAGCTGCGTCTCAAAATATGATTTTTTACCCAATGCCTTGATGCGTCATTTGTACAACACTCTTTACAACAGTCATCGTCACAGCGCGTTTTACAGATATTTTAATGACTTTAAACATGCAAAATTTCACATTTATATCTATTGCGTAGTCGTTTCTTTTTACCATTCATTTATTAATAATAAAAAATATTGATTAAATATTATTACTATTTATAAAGTAATATTTATTATTTATTTTATAATTTATGATTAATACATTTTTAATTATTTTTACAATAAAATTTTTATATATTAATACTTACATATATGGATGACAAAAATAATCTTTATAAATCTATTTTAATCATTAACATTCGTTTTACACACCTATGTTTACATATGACAAATCATAATTAATACGATAAATTATAAACAAGTTCATATTTATCATTTACTTTCATATGATGAGCTATATAATTATAAGTACAATTTACATAATGCATATATTGCTCCATATGAGCATTTTAATGTTTATTTGTAAATCTGCTTTTTTGATTGCATATAAAAATAATTAGCATTTTCTTTCTAACTTTTTGATCTGATCGATTCTTCCCATTGCATTTTATTTAATAAAAAAGACTTTTTTCAATCTCAGGTGTGACATTTCATTTCACTGCATGTTGTACTTGTATAACTATGTAGATGGCGAAGAAAACAATCCTGATTCTTGCATCTTGCATATTTCCCCGCGTTTTTTCCCCCGGAATCTAAGGTAATGGATTCGTTACACGGCGCCTGAGAGTGAGAGAGAGAGGGAGAGGGAGGGAGGGAGGGAGCACGTCTCATAAATTAATATTAAAATGTTTGTGACTTGAAAACATATAAAAAGGCAGGATATTACAAATGAGCTCCCTCTCTCTCTCCCTCCCTCTTCCCCCAATACGCTCAATATTACCTTTCTCCATATATTTGCATTCAAATTTGGTTTAATTTTATACATGAAAGAGTTTTTAATGCTATATTTATCTGCTCTTCCTTTCTGGAGAAGATTGCCCCGATAGGCTCCCAACTTAAATTAATGGGGAGAAAATATTATTGCATTAGAGGGTCATAATAATAAGGGAACACTTTGGCGGGGCATATTGCCACAGTCGTCTCATTTCCAAGCGCTAACGATTAAATCAAGAGGTGCCGCAAATGACCGAAAATTGCGCAGTTGCCGTCGCCCTCATTAAGAGAACTTGCTCCGGTACGACAATGATTTTGCTGACACGGCTGCGCCCGGCTTTTTCTTTTCTCTCTCTTTTCTTTTTTTTTTTTTTTTTTGGAAGAGCGCTCCGCTATCGTTCCGCAATCAATTTGAGCTAAATGCCCTTAGCTGTATTTTTTAAATCTAATTTAATAACTTAGAATAGGAAACATTATTAATACTTTTTTATCAGAATGGTTCCCTCTATGTTAAACAGCCTTCAGCGCTAGGCGGTAATGAACACGGCGAGCGTGCATTATTAATCCACGTGTTCAAACTCATTTTCGGCTTTTCTCTCTTTGGAGATAGGAGAGTTAAAAAGAGAGAAAGAAGACGGCGAGACGGAAAGATGTGAAAGGAGAAAACGAGGAAGAAAAGGGCCATGGAGGTACTCGTAGGCGCGAGCTCTTTGTGAGCCTCTTTCAGGGTTTTCGGGGCGCGGCTTCCTCTTTCTGCTCATTGCTTGAGATCTCGCACCTGAGAGGAGAGGTGAGGTGAGGGGCTGGGAGACCGACACACTCCCTCTTTCACACACACACACACACTTACACCAACACACACACACACTCGCATGCACGCACGCAAATGGGCACAGATGCAGCTCGACACGGCGAGGAGCGCTCGGAGCATCTGGCATGGTGACGGTTCCTGCCCTCATCCGCTCAGACGCTCGGCGGTGGAGTCTGGCAACATGCTCCCGCCCTCGTAGTGAACGCTAAAACAGCCATTCCGCAGTGCTAATGCTAATGACGCGTGCCACGGGGGCTAGCGACGCTACAGGCCACTACACAGCTGTTTGTCTTTCCTCCCTCTTCTCTCTCCCTCTCACACTCTCTCCTCTCGTTTATCTCTCGCCACGCTCTTCCGGCGCTGGCGGCAGGCTGCAGGTGAGCTCTCGTCTCTTACTCTGAGCACCTTTTAATTAGCGGCAGAAAAGAGCCAGAGCGCACTACAGACACGCAGGCGACGATGGGGAGGGGGTAAGGGGAGGAAGTAAATAACTGAGGAAAGAGGAGGGGGGGAAGAAAAAATATATCGAAGGACCCTTAGGGGTGAGGAGAACGACATCTGGATAATTTACCTGGAACCCCGGTTTCCGCTGGTACTTTCTCCTCTGCTGCATCTCCGCAAAGCTGGCGGCTCCCGTGGTGTAAGTGTAAGCCATGTGAGGCAGGAAGCTCATCTGATCGAGCGCAGGGTAGGGCCGCAGCCCTGGGAGGCTGGCCTGCACCGGGGGCATGAAGGTTGCTGGGGGAAACGCGGTTTGAGGCGGCAGGGAGGTGTATAGAGGTTTGGCGGCGAAAGGGTTAATACCAAACATCGGGCTAGTGCTTTTCTCCAGGTTGGCGTTGCCGTTGGGGCTGCCAAACTCTTTCTTGGACAGGTAGGCGAGGTTAAGCGGCTCCTCCAGGTGCTCCCGGGGAGAGGTGACCGGGTTGTGGTCCAGAGGGACGCTGCTGGGTTTGGATCGGCTCTTGACGGATAGCACGTGTTTGGGTTCTTTCATGAGCTTTGGCAGCGAGAGGTCCAGCGGCTCAGCCTGCAGGTCCTCCGACGTGAAGCTGTTGGGCGTGTAGGAGCTGCTGTGGGAGTTCTTTGACGAGGCAGAGGACAGGTTGAGTGGAGAGGGCGTGTTGCTCCTGGAGTGGTCCAACTTCTCGCCAAGCGCCTTGGGTCCGGGAAACTGGGGTGTTTTGGGTAGCCTGAGGGGAGCGTCGCAGCTGTTGATGTTGTTGTGCAGCTCGCCGATGGAGGGCGACGTGATTCGGTCCATTGTCTTGATCAAAGACAGGGGCGAGCGAGCATTCATGGAGTCCTTGCTGGGTGTGTGGTTGGTGGCTGGAAGACCCATCTCCAAACTGTTCCTATCTAACGGAGGGGTCCGGGAATTGGCGTACTGGTACACTTTCCTCTGCTCGAACCACTCTTTGACAAATTCCTGAGGAAGACCAACGGCTATGGAGATCTTCAGTAGTTCCTCTGAGTTTGGCTCCATGTTCATGGCAAAGTAGGCCTTGAGCACTGACATGTGGTCCTTGTAGGGGTTGATGGGGCTGGTGATGCCCTTCTCGGACATGATGGACGAGAGAAGATGGCCGTGCTTCTCGGTGAACATTCCCTGCTTGCTTGGTGTGATGTTTTCGCTGGGCTGCAGGACTGCCTTGATCTCCTCGTTCATTTTGCACAAGTACCTCTCGTGCTGATGCAGAGGGATGGGACCCGGGAAGGTTTCTTTGCAGTATTGGCAAGAAAAGGGTGTAAACAATAAGTTGTTCTCATGCATCTTCTCCTCCGTACCTAAATCCATTATGTGGTTCGGCCTCTCCTTCTTGATATTGCTGATTTGTCTCTTAGAGTCTGTGGTCAAGCTCTGGAGGCAGGCTTTGGCTTCGTTAACCTTCTCAAGTGTGTAGTCGATGATGCTCTTGGTGGCGCCGTTGTGACTGACGACTGGAAGACCTGTCTGGGGGCCGGTGGGCGATCCCAACCCGAGCTTCTTTTCCTCAATCTGGGAACCCAGCTCTTTCATGTAGGCCTTGAGCTTTGAGATCTCTTCCGGCTTGCAGTCCATCTTTTGCCGGCACACTGTGTTGTCAACGATTTGAAGGACCTTCTGCACCTCGCTCAGGTTGTTGCCCAAAGGTGGGTACCCCAGCATCTGGCCCTCCATCCCCAGCCCTAAGTGCTGCAAGGGACTCTGTGAGTTAGGAACCCCCAGAGGGCTGCCTCCTCCCATGCCACCATTCAGGAAGGGGCCTGGAGTACCGTAGCCATGTGAGGCCATCATGAGCTTGTAGTCATTGAAGTCCAGTGGTTCGGATTTGATGTTGAGGTGGTTGGACTGGTCGTGCAGACCCAAGGGCTTGGTGTTCTCTAGTTTGTGCCTCAGCTGGGTGATGGCGGTGTTGGTGGGGGACGAGGAGGCCGAGGTCGGGGAGGAGCCTGACTTCATATTGCCCCTCATCCTCCCGTTGACCGTGATCAAGCCGATGCATTTTTTACTGCTGATGTGAGAACTGTAGGAGCCAGAGTGAGAGAAGCGCTTCTTGCAGTTTGGGCACTCGTATGGCTTTTCGCCTGCAAGGTGAACGGAGAGAAATTATGAAAAACTGGCACTTAGAACTTGCATTTGGATTACTGACGCACTGACTATGAGTTACAGTGGATAAAATATAATAACGATCAATAACCCAGAAGACTGAGAAAATCCAAAAATAACCGATTTATGTAATCATTAACTAAGTGAAGAGCCTAGCGCCCTGATTAAACCGCTCAGTTTTGAGCCCACGCCAACAGAAGAATGCAATTCATCTACTGAATGCAAGGAGAAAAAACAGAACGATCGATATTTGTACACGCTCTGAAGTTCAGAACAAATCTTAACCGGAGGTAATGAATATTCAAAGGAAGAGCACGAGCCCCTTCGCTACCCACCACTGTGGATCCGCAGGTGTTCCTTCAGATGGTGCTTGTATTTGAAGGCCTTGCCACATTCTGTGCATTTGAACTTGCGGTTGCCAGCTCCCTGGTTCAGCAGTTGGTGCTGGGGAAGAGAGGATATTTACATGAGCTCCTCACAAACAGAACAGGGGAAGAGTTCAGCGCCTAATCACAATCGGCGGCGGGCGCGACAAGCCAAATGGCTCCCGTTGCAACGCGGCATCTTGCCTTTCTAGTCGTCGGCACCGCCGAGCCAGCTCGAGTGTGGCCGCGATAACAGAGAAGCGCATACCTTTTAATTTCCTGACTCCCGTGCCAGCGAAGCGCGCCTTTAGAGTCTGGCAGCGGCGGGAAAAGAAATAAAAGGCTCCCGTTTTAAAGAGTTTTTCCCTCATTAGAGGAAGCAATCTGATCCACTTTTATTAATTTGGGATAATCACTCGGACGAGATCCCGCATATTTAACGGGCGGCGTCCCTCGCCGTACCTGGAAATAAAGTTAATTATACAAAAAAGGTGGGCTTTTCGGGGTAAATGTTACAATTTGATAATTGGAAGCGAATTTGCGAGAGCTGTTAAAACCGTCTTCAAACGCCTCTTTAATAAACGAGTACAGGATGTAGGCTGGGCCTTTCGTTTGCCGTTCAAAGGCAGATCGTCGGCGCTGCGCCCCTCGCATTTGCAATTCAAAGCAGGGCCCCCATGAATCATATAAAAAAATCAAAATATAATAGCGATAAGAACAACAACAACAACGGCGTCGACAACAATAAAGTGAGGAAGGAGTGGGGTAGAGGGAGGGAGGAGTGTGTGGAAAAGGGGGCGCGCCAGGCGTGCACAATTAATTCGGAGTGGGAGGTGAGTATGTTAAACGGCCGAGGGAACACAAAGGGCCTGCGAGGGAAGGGTGGGGTATGTGCGTGTGTGCATGTGTGTGTGTGTGTGTGGGGGGGGGGACAGCTTCGGCGAGAGGAGGAGACGCCCGTGATCCGCTCAGACAACTGGCGGGGGGATCGCGAGCTGGGCCCTGCATTCCGGCGGAGACAGATGGCGTAAGGCAGGACACAGGGAGGATTGTTCAAACAGCAGCAACCTTCACAGATCAAGCGGGGAGCGGAGCGGCCCAGCGCCAGGGAGGGACCCCACCACACGCTCGTATGTTGCTGAGTTGCATAAACAAATAGCAACAGCTGCTAAACCCCCCCAACTCGCTTCTGCCAAACCTGGGCACCGCCGCGCCCATCCCCCACCACACGTCCCCCCCGTACCCCCCCCCCTTGACGTGGACCCTGTGAGGGACGAGGTAGGGTTCAGTGCCACCCTTAATATGACAATCGCTCTCCGACGTTAATTGTAAATGGCAGCGGACAAGGCTTTTTTTTTTTTGTTGGTGGGGTGGGTGTGGGGAGGCGGGTGCCCCCGTATGACGAACCCCGTGTGTTTGAGCATGTTAGCCATGTTGTGGGCGGAGGAGGATTGGCTATTTGCATACGGTTGGCTTAGGGTGGGAAATCTGCTCCCGATTGGTTAGGTTGCGGCGAATTTGTACTGTAAACGGGGGAGGGAGAAAATTGGAAGACACGGCCTCATTGTTAGTGGCATGAAATTTATTGATATAGATTTTTAAAATTGCGTTTGAAATGAGGGCGTCTAGCCAACACATGACTAAACAGGAAATCCGATACTATAAAGAGCTTCTTGTTTGCCTGAAATAAAGGAGAAAAAAAAATCCTTCCTCTGCACCCCCCGCCTCCCTCTCTTCCCCCCTCCATCCACCAAACTCAGCCATAAGGCCTGTCCATTTGGACGAACACACACTGGTTTCAACACTATCAGATTTTAGCATAATGGCAAAAAATGAAGTGGGACCAGGGGACCGTTCAACAGGAAAGTCTTTCTAGATGAAGGAAGTACACAAACAAAAACCAACAAATAGGAAGTAATTTGTGGATTAGCGGCGTACATGAGTAGAATGGGCCATCTGCTCCTGTTTGGAGCAGACTGGAGGAGGCAGGTGAGCAAGCTGGCGGTCCACATTGTATTAAATCACTCCGTTAGAGCCAGAACATTATCTCACGCAGATAAAAGACAAGCGCCATGCGCAGCATGAGCCGAATAGCGAATGATTAAACGGAGGAATCCGATGCGACGGGGCGCTCTGCCGCCGTTCCCCCGTCCGCGGAGCTGGTGAAACGGGGGCCCGAGAGCGACGCTTTGCTTTATTTGACATGGAACGGGCCTAAATGTCGAGGGAAATAACCCCCCTACAAGCCACATTTAACCTGCTACTAAAGGGGGAAAGAAAAAAAAAAAGCCCGACTTTTTGCAGGCCCGCATCCGAACCGGCGCGTATAAATAGTGCCGGAAGCAATAAGGTGAAAACGATGTTAAAAGATGTTTACGTCTCCGTGTTTATGTGGCAGCAAAGTATCAACCGCGCGCCGCAATTTGCTGAAGTGCTGGTTTTTAAAGAACATTAAAAAATGGGAGTAAATTTAAAGAGCAGATGAAAGTTCTAAATTGGAAATTAAAACAATCATTCGATCGTGAACATAAGAGCGCGGAATCATATCGAGAGACCATCAAAAAGCCATTTGGGCCTCGATTAAGGCTATTACCAGAAAAAGATCAGCATCTTCAAAATGCCATGAAAAATTAATAATGATTGCCAATCAAAATGATATCTCTTCTCCGTGGGAATACGGTGCATTAGGAATAATGTATAAAGGCAGGCGGCGTGGATGTGACGGGGGGAGGGTGGTGGGGGTGGTGTGGTTGAGGGAGAGAGACTGAGTAGCAGAGGAGGAGTTTAAGAAAGAGAAGGCTTTTGAAAGATAACTGAAATATAGGTGTATAATAGACAAAAAAATGGATAGATAGATAGATAGATAGATAGATAGATAGACAGACAGACAGACAGATAGATAGATAGATAGATAGATAGATAGATAGATAGATAGATAGATAGATAGATAGATGTGATGAGGCAGGCAAAGTGACAGAGTAAAGAAAGACAACATGAATGGATGGATGGATGGATGGATGGATGGATGGATGGATGGATAGATAGATGTGATTAGGCAGGCAAACAGAGAGTAAAGAAAGACAACATGGATGGAGGGATGGATAGATAGACAGATAGATAGGTCAGAGAGGAAAGAAAGAAAATAAAGATGTACAGAAAGAGTGAAACAGACAGAAATAAATGGATGGATGGATAGATAAAGGCATATAGAGAGGAGTGGAGACAGAAAGAGAAAAGTAAAACCTGACTAAGAGATGCAGCGGCAGGTAAAGACTGTTTTTGGCGTGTGAGAGAGAGAGAGAGAGAGAGACTGAGATGGAGGTAAGGATGGAGGGATGGAGGGATGGAGGCGTGGTCTGCGTGGCGCTCACCTGCTCTCGTCCTGGCTTGTGTGTGACCATATGTCTCTCCAGCTGAGTGCGGTAGGCGAAGGTGTAGTTGCACAGGGGGCAGGAGAAGCTCTCTTCGTTCTTCTCGTGCCGATACTTGATGTGCTCCTTCAGCGAAGTCAAGCGCTTGTAGCCCCGGTCGCAGTAGGGGCAGGTCAACAGTTGGGCAAAAGCATCTGGGGTTCCAGGTGGCAGGTCTGCGCAGGAGAGAGGGCGAGAAGAAGGGAGTGAGGGAGGGGTGGAAGGGGCAGTGGGCCAAAAGGTCAGCAAATCAATGGCAGCTAACGGGCGCTACGCCCGGACTGGTATGGGAGGTATCTCTAACAATCTGCTGTACAGAGTGCCATCGTCAGGCCTGGCACTAATGCCCACACACAAACACACAGCCACCCACACACACACACACACGTACACACTTGAATGAGCACAGTTTGCTGAGAACAGCACATTAACTAGCCATATTTTAAAAACACTCAAAATCGGAATTTTGGTGACGTGAAAGTTCTAGACCTAATCCAACCACATAAACAATGTAAATGGACGTTTGTATTAATCAGAAATACTGCAAATAGTTCTGGCACATATTGAAAGTGAAAGTGAGTGATTATTTGTCATTGTGAACACACCACAGCACAGCACACAGTGCACCACAACCACATGTGACCAATCCGTGAGGGAGCAGTGGGCAGCGAAGATGGGCAGTGCCCGGGGAGCAGTGCTTGGGGACCGTACTTTGCTCATGAGCATCTCAGTGGTCATAAGCAAGTCTGGGATTCAAACTGGCGGCCTTCTGATCACGGGGTGACCGTTACAAGTCCTGGATCTACATTGATATATCGATACATCGTTTAGGTATTCATCCAATATGAAAACACTGATCAGACATCATATTGTAACATAATGTAACGTCCCTCACCGAGCAAGCGTCGGTTGGTTTCGTCAAAGCTTTTTGGAACCGTGGTAACACAGCTGATTAGGAATGTAGAGGTCCAAAAATATTTTAATGTTTTTTCGTGGTTCGATATGAAATCCGGATATGACATCGTGTCAAATCGACTCATGAACTGAATTCCAACATGACATACTTTGTGATATCAAATCAAATAAAATCATTGTCCATTTATTCAATATAACCATACATTACGCCCCTAATGTATTACAACATCCGTGTCTCCTCCTCCTCCATCCCATAATGTTTTACGTGGTAACCAGTGCTCTGGCCTTGGCTGCACCAGCTGCTCTCTGCTGGTCTTTTCCATGCCTAATTTTTCCCGCTTTCCTCACGGGGGAGGTATGCGCGGCCCGAATCCTCAGTTTGTCCGTCCGTCCGTCCCTCCCCGAGGAGCGGGATCTGATTTCAGCAGCCGGACAGCTGCACCTCCCTGGGAAGGTAAACACTCCGGCCCGCAGACATGAGGTTGGTTGGGGAGGGGGAGGAGGGTTGCGCGGTGGTCACGTGTGGGTCACTTTTTTTTGACTCACCGTTCTCCTCGGGCCCGGCGGTCTCGGGCGTGCCCAGCCGGGCGATTTCGTCGGGAGCCTCGGGGTAGATGATGGCCGTGTCGCCCCGCTGCAAGTATTCGGCGATGCTGACCACGTGGCTCTCGGGGTCGGCCAGCTTGCGCTTGGCGAAGAAGTCATCGAAGTCGGCCGAGCAGTCTACGCTCTTGCCTGCGGACCATAAGAGAGAGAGAGAGAGAGAGAGAGACGGTCTCATTCACCAAACGTTCTTAAGAAGAAATTTGTTCTTAAATCCCACTCAGAATGAGACTCAGAGAGCTGGAGTAAATCCACGCAATCCAGCCCGAAAAAGATTCTCAGCCATGCGTGTCTCGCGGAAGGCGACGGGAAACATGTTGGCGTCGAAGTGATAAAACAGCTGAAGAAAAAACATTAAGGTAGTAGTCGGGGAGGGATCCGTCTAAATTATGGGCTTATCTTGTCACCTAATGGCCACTAAAACAAGAAATATTGCTTAATCTAGCGGGAATGCCATCCGAATTGTAGGGAGAAAAAAAGCTTTTAACGATAAACCTTTTCCCCCCTCTGCTTTAAATGTATTAGGCGTCGAGGAGGGGAAGCACGGCGAGGAAATGATGTTTCCCACCAGCCCTGCATCACTTCTGATTCCTCTAATCAAACTACTAACGAGACGCCTTCTGATAATTACATTTCAAATTACAGGAAGTCGCGATATCGGGATTGCAGAGACGATATTTCATTTGCCGTTTCGCTCGTGACAAGCCAAGGGGCAGATCTGCGTTCGGAATTCTGGGGTCTGATGTATGCCGGTGGGGAAAAAGGGACCAAATACTAAAAATGTGAATGAATAAAATTGTAAAAAAATTGCACGTTTTTAAAAGTTTTTAAAAGAACTGGTGTAGCTTTATTAGTTGAATTACAAAAACATCTGCATTAATTTGGGTTTTTCATTTATTTTATTTTTATACTACTACAAGATTTAGGACCAAAAAAGCTCAAAAAAACCTCAATTTCTATATTTTGAGAAAATGTACAATTTCAACAAAATGTTTTGACCAAAGTTCCTGTTTTCAGTGTAAAACAAAGAAATAAACCAGACCAAAAATCCAAGTTTCTAAATATTTCTTTATCCATTTCATCCCATAAAAGCTGCGTCTCTCTGTCATGCTGTATATCAGAGCTCCTTCCTCTAACCGATATCTTCGCTATGTTTCTGCAGGGATTAGTGTTAGCGTCCTCGTCTCCTGTCCCATCTCGCCCGTCACTTAGGCTCCGAACGCCTCGGAGACAGCGACGCAGCGCCGGGAGATTTTATTAGCCACCTTTTAATTAGGCGGCGCGGAAAGCCAAAGGTAAACAGTGTACCGAGATTTGTCAGGCAGTAAACATTTTATGGTCTAATTTGCGAAAAGGTCAAGGTAGTGGACTGTGTCCGTGTCAAAAATGTCTCGGAAAATGTCAAAGTGCCAGCGGACCTTTTGGCGTGCCTCGTCTGATCCGGGGAACCCGAGTGTGTAAAAGCGGTGGCCTCGTTATCCGCCAGGCCTCTGCGCCGTGATTAAAATAAAAGAGACGCGAGGCGCCTCGCTCGGCTCGGACTCCGCTGCGTTGGAACCGAGCGCTAGCCGAGTGACGAAGCGAGCGGACGGACGGACGGACGGACGGACTGACGCGTTTAGCTGCTCATTGATGCGAGCTTTTTTCCCGGTGCGTAATCTAAGCAAATCGAGTTTATGCCCAAATTCGATTTCGGGCCTGAAATGAGATTTGGGAAAGTTACTGCAGCGAGACTGAGCCGAAGTAGAGTCAACATCTTAATTCTTTCCCTTTTCTGTCTCTGGCTCTGCCTTCTTCTTCTCTCCCTCCCTCTCGGACTCTCTTTCTCTTTCACAAGAAAGGGAAGAAGAGCATCATTCCCACATAATGAATGAAACCCGAGGGCTAAAGTGCCACTTAAGGGAAGGGAATTATTGGAATGGCGTGTAATCTGCCGCGACTCTCCGAGTGCCTCTGCTGCTTTCAGGAGTCTGATGTCATGGATGGAAACGGTTATTACGACTCCGTTGGCAGTGGTCTCACGCGAAGAAACAAGTCCACGTTCCAGGAGGCTGCGGGTTCCGGTCTGGCTCTAAACTACCTCCAGCACTACCACCAGCGGAACCCAGAGAGACCGTCCCTTTAATTACGGAATGTTAAGACGTTGTGGACAAGTGGCGTAAATGTGAAGAGCTGTGGTATGACAATGGACAGTCAGTGACCAGTAATGAGGCATCAGAGGATTGTGGGTGATATTCAGCATGCTGCATTTTAACACACTTTATCCGCACACTTCCTAATCACCGGGACAGTCTTTCTGGAGCATCCTGGGGCTAAGGGTCTCGCTCCAGGGCCCAGTGGTGGTAGAACTTGAGCCAGACTCAAACCCACGATCACTACAACAGCAGGTCTCAACTCATGAGTCGCAACCAACATTTAGGCAAGTTTTAAAGTTTTAAAATGAAAGCATTTTTACATTTTCTTGTTAAACCATCTTGACCAGTTTTCAGACTTAAAGGGTCAATTTCCCAGTCTCAGGTTAAGCCTAGTCCTAGACTAACTTTGATTTTGAATGGTAAATCTCCATTAGTACTACAGCTCAGTCCAAGCCTAGGCCTAATTCGTGAGGAAGAAACCAGCCCAAAGGGCCAATACCCCAGTCGAGGATTAAGCCTAGTCCTAGACTAGCTTTGATTTTGAATGGTAAATCTCCATTGGAGATTTTAGTCCAAGACTAGGCTTCATCCATATCCATGAGCATGAAACCAGCCCAGAACGTCAGAACGGCTCAATTCAACTGTCAAATTGAGGTAAGCGTGATCTTAATTTCGACCTACGCTTGATGGCGCAGCACTGTCACCACAGACTCGGCTTGGGTCACGTTCAGAGCCACTGCAGGAAGCAAACTCACCTGTACCGTTTCCAATCGGCTGTAAGGCGGCGTCGGGGCCCATGCTGTCAAAGTCATCTTTTAGTTCGTCTGCAGTGACAGAGAGAGAGCGAGAGAGAGAGGGAGTGAGAGAGGGCGGGAGAGAGAGAGAGAGGGGGAGAGAGTCAGTTCCAGTGGTCGTCACAGTGCAGCGTTTGAGAGAAAAGCTCTTGTAGGAATGAAAGACGGCGCTGTGCTCCTCCGCTCTCGCGCCTTTGTCCCGGATCCTTAATGAATACTATCGTCAGAAACAGACAGAGCCCTTATTTACCTTGCACAAGACGACAAGCTCGGAGAGAGAGAGGGAGAGAGAGAATAAAGGTTAGTGCCAGGCCAAGACAGGCGCTCGTCGCCAAACAAAGATTAATTCAAGAAAGCGCCGTCCACCTGAGCAAGCAGACAAGCAGAGAGAGAGGGGGAGAGAGTGAGTGAGAAAGATGGAGAGAGAGAGAGAGAGAGAGAGAGAGAGCCCACATGAAGAATTTTAACTCATTCCATGTCGCCCCACCAATCTCCTTAATGCACGCTGGAGCTGGAGAAAAGGCCAGACCTCAGGTAAAACACACATAAATAAAGTCCCGGCGCGCATAAAGCTCTCCATAAACAACGTGCAGCCGCAACTTCGCACTCCCGGGGGCAGATTTTCAGGCAGGAGGTGTGTGCGTGTGTGTGTGGGGTGGGTTTGACGAGAGGACGTCGGCGGACCGGGAGACAATTAACTTAGGGAGTCCTTCTCGAGTCCTTCCGTCTCAGCTTTAGAAATTAAATCTAGGTATTTCCGAGAAAGACGGAGACTGTAATAAATATTGCCATTGTGCCCCGACCTCCCGCCCGCCTTGTGACTGTAGCTAACAGCTGGAAGTGTTGCCATGGAGATCAATCCAAATCCCGACTTGCGGGGCAGGAGAAAGCGGCGATTTAAGGGCCGAAGGAGAACATCGGGCCGATTTTTTTTGGCGCATTCGCAAACCGGAAAAAGTGTTCATTAAAAAAAAATATATATATATAGCGCTTCTCGTAAAAGTAAGAAGGGGTTTCTTTTGAAGTTTGTGATTGGCAGCAACCGCAAAATTCCAATTGTTTTCCGAAGAAATTAAATCATGTTGGTTGCCAGTTAATTTTAATTTATGAGTCGGGAGAAAGAAACTCGTTTTCAAGCAGAAAAAGGCGAAAAAAGGGGGTCTGTTGTTTTCATAGTTCCTTAGAAACACAGTAGTTATTAAGAGACAGAAAGAGCGCGAGAAAGAGAAAGAGAGAGAGAGAGAGAGAGAGAGAGAAGGAGGAATGCAGAAGGGGAAAGAGAGCGAGAGAGAAAGAGAGAACGCTAGCGGGACTCGGTGCCTGAACAGACTCTGTTTCTGCAACAAACAGATAAAACAGGCCAACCAATCGTTTCAGAGAACAAAACCCCAACTCTCCTGAAGTTTCCCTCGACACGCAGGGCGACACACACACACACACACACTCAGAAAGAAAGACAAGAACGAGAGAGAAAGAGAGAAAGGCACTCTTCTCTTTTCTCAGTTCTCGGGCCCTTTTGGTGCGCCCACGTCTCGCGGTGATGACATCACGGAGGAGAAGACGTTCCCGCGGAATTCTGAGGGTCGTTTTCTGCGCTGGACGAAACCGCCGCGGTTAATGAAAGTCATATCTGTGTTTGTGCTTTTGCCTTTTCTAAGCATCTGTAGCCTGTGGCTATGTGGGCCTGAGCGAACACACACACACACACACACACATCACATGTTTATCTGGGCAGAGAGTTTTATAGTTGTCAGTGCAAGAGGGAGACCTGTGCGTCTGGCTCCCGTGTCTGGGCGAGTTAAATCAGTTTCGATACATCACCTCGGAGGGAGGGAGAGAGAGAGTGAACATGAGAGAGAGGTATGTACCTACTCTAGCCCTGTCTGGCTTCTCACCCTGACCCCTGGGGTGTCCAGTACCATACCTCACCCTTCACCTCCGCCTCCTTCCCCCTTCCACATAATGCCACACGGACTGTTTATTTTCCAAACACTCCCTCGCTTCTTTATGGCCGGGTAGCACTGGCGCTCCCCCCGCTCCGTAAAAACACACATCTCCCTCTGCGCGGTCCTGTTATTCTCCTCCCAAACCTTGGACTGGCCCTCACCAAAAAAAAGAAGAGAAAAAAAGAGGGAGGAGGGAAAGAAAAAAAGAAGAATGCAGGTGATTTATGTCAAAATTGCTGTCAGCGATAATGATGTCATGGTTTCCAGCGCGCCCCGAGCAGTGCATTGTGGGATGGAAGAATGTCAAGGACGGCGGCGGCACTGGTGGTGGTGCTGATTGCGGACCGCCGAGCTCGGAACCTGGACTCCTCCACCACCCAGACAGAGAGAGAGAGAGGGAGCGAGGAAGAGGGAGAGAGGAAGAGTGAGAGAAAGGGAGAGAGAGAGAGAGAGAGAGAGAGAGAGAGGAAGAGAGAGAGAGGAGGAGTGAGAGAGAGGGAGGGAGAAGGCCTTATCTCAAACTTGAGCTATGCGCTGAGGTACCAGAGCAGACATTTAGGCACCGAAAGTTGAAAAAAGTGGTGAGAAAGCGAGAGTGCCTGCGAGAGAGAGAGACAGAGAGAGAGAGAGACAGGGACAGAAAAGATAAAGTGAGAGAGAGAGAGAGAAGTGATGGAGAGAGAGAGAGACAGAGCGAGGAAGAGAGAGAGACCATGAGAGAGAGCATTTGCGATACAGAGAGAAAGAGAGAGACAGAGGGAGTGAAAGAAAATGATTAATAAAGATGGAAAGTGAGAAAGGAACAGACAGAGAGAGAGAGAGAGAGAGAGAGAGAGAGAGAGAGAGAGAGAGAGGTAAAGTGAGAAAGGAAGAGAGAGAGAGAGAGAGAGAGAGAGAGAAAAGTGAAAGAAAAAGAGAGAGGAAGAGGCGAGAGAGAGAGAGAGGAAAGTGAAAGGAAGGAAGAGAGAGAGAAAGTGAGAAAGGAAGAAGGTAGAAAGGAAGAGAGGGGGAAAGCGAGAAGGGGGAGGGAGGAAAAGATAGAGGGAAAGTGAAAGAAAAGAGGAGAGAGAGGCCATGTGAGAGGGGACAAACAGGGGGATGACAAACAGAGAGAAAGAGACAGAGACACACGAGAGGGCGACACAAAGGGAGAAAGAGGAGAAAGAGAGAGAGAGAGAGAGAGACAGAGAGAGAGAGAGAGAGAGACAGGAGGATTGCGCTAATGTGCAGAGTTAATAAGACTTCACTGGCTGTTCTGATACGTGGCCGACATTTTTATCATAAGACTTGCTCCACACACACACACACACACACACACACCTCACTCACACACACACACACACACACTCCACACACACACACCCCTCTCACACACACACACACTCACACACACACACAACTATCTCCGCATTGCAACACAGAGAATCACAAGTCCACGCTCCAGGGCTTTTATCAAATTCTTAATACACTGCAATACAGTATAGAAACAACCCTTGTTTATCTTTCATGATTTAAGCTGAGCTTAAACAAAAATGAAATTACACTCACAAGAAGTAACCCTCAAACTCTCAAATAACGTGTGTGTGTTAGGGCAAAGGAAGGGGGGGAATATTGCAAATAATGATCACAGATGCGTCTCTGAAGGAATTCTGAGTTAATAATGTTAATAACGCCGGTAAGGCCGGATCCTCTCGGTAAATGGCCGTATTATTTTGAGCGTATTAAATTTTTAGATTCCTGAGCGCTCCCTCTCTCCCTGCCCTGCGCGATGCTAGTTCGTGCTTGATGAATAGCCAACCCATTTATTCATCTCTGGGCTGTCTCGCCTTGACTCCGCCACCTCCCGTTCCTGTCACATGCTTCCAAGAATCAGTGACTCTTATTATACATGTAAATGGCTATCATAAAAATAAAAATTTCATTTAAGATTGTTAATGACTTTTTCGCAGCAGCCCGGCTTCCTTTAATGATTACCCTCTACCCCTAATTAAATGTATTTATCTCTCAAGCATCCATGACTGGCGCTGGCGCTGGCGCTCCGCGATGACGCTCGCAGGGAAGAAAAAGAGAAGAAGGAAGGAAAGAAAAAATGGGCCGAGCAGCCTAACAAGAGATTTGGTGTCCCTCGTTCGGCAGCCTGTAGCTAATTACAAATGAGGTGTCACTAAGCACTGAGGGAAGGCGTCCAGCGCCCGGCAGAAGAGAAGATAGAGAGGCGACAGCTACACGGCTAATTAAAAAAAGAGCTGATTAACTTGCTTGCAGGGTGGAGGAGCTGGAGGTTCAATGTCTGATCTAAAGCAAATGGAGAAAAGAGGGAAGGGCTGAATTATGGGAAATGGAGTTTTGCGGGTTCTGGTGGAAAAGCTGGAGTGAATGAGTGTGGGTTGATTGATCTAAAACATTTTAAAACAATATTTATTTTAAAAATGCTTTTTCAAAATCTGCTCTTAAATCTGAGTTTAAATATACTATAAATGTACTGAGTAAGAGTGTGTGTGTGTGTGTGTGTGCATGTGTAGCTGTGTGTGCGTGTCCAGACTAATACTGTGGCACTCTAGTCCTTGTGTGTGCGTCACAGTGATGCTAAAACCTCCTGTCAATCCTCCTTCCTGTCAGCTTTGCACGTCAGAGCCAGTGCATCACAGAGAAGAGAAGAGAAGAGAAATAAGAGGGCAGAAGAAAGATAATAATGGGAATTGAGGTAGAAGAATTAAGAGGAGAAAAAGAGAACAGCTGAGAGAGAATGAAAGTCAAGAGAACCGCAGAAGAAAAGTGAAGAAAAAAAGGTAGATATGAGATAAGAACAGAAGATGAGATGACAGGTGAGAGGAGTGAGGAGCAGAGGAGAGAGAAGAGTGAAGAAGAGAAGAGAAGAGGGAGGGAGGGAGAAGGTGAAAGAAGGGAAGAAGAAAGGGGAGAAGGGTGAAGAGGAAGCTGAGGAGGAGGCAGTGAAGAGAAAAGACAAAGAGAGGAGAAAAGAGTGAAGAAGGGAGAGACAAGAGAGGGAGAAGAGTGAAGGAGAAAATAAGAGAGAGAGAGAGAGAGAGAATGAGCAAAAGGGCAAGAGAGGAGAAGGAAGAAGGGAGAGAGAGGGAGGGAGAGAGAGAGAAAAAGACAAGAAGAGAGAGGAGAAGAGTGAAGAAGGGAAGACAAAGAGGAGAAGGGGTGAGAGGAGAAGACAAGATAGAGAAGAGTAAAAGAGGAGAGACAAGATAGTAGAAGAGTGAAGAAGAAGACAAAGAAAGGGAGAAAGAGTGAAGAGAAGGGGGCAAGAGGGAGAAAGAGTGAAGAGGAGAAGACAAGATGAAAGAAAGAGTGAAGGAAGACAAGACAGTAGAAGAGTGAAGAAGAGAGACAAGAGAGAGAGAACTAAACTCACCAGTGCCATCAGGCTCTCGCCTGAGTCACTGTCATCGCAGGCGTGCTCCGCGCCGCTGTCCCCTCATCTCATGCGTCCTCTTCCATAAACCCCTTCGTCATCAGGAGGCATGGCCCAGCCTCAGCGAGGCCGGAGCCGCCCGGCTCGTCGATTAGCCAGGCTGGCCAGGACTCCCACCCCCCGTTCAACAGAGCCCGTCTTCCTCCGGCACCCATCAGCTTGTCTTCCTCCTCTGTCTGATCCAGGTCTCCACCACATTCTCATAGCTCAGCACTAGAAACACACCGCCATTTAATTTCATATTGCTGCTGCTGTGTTATTAGTGTGATTGTGTACAACGTGTGTGTGTGAGTGTAGCATGAGTGTGTGTCGTTGTGAGCGGCCAGCTGCTGCTCTGACGTCCAGAAATAGCCAGGGATTCCAGCAAACAACACCTTTCAGGGCATTAAGACATCTCCCTCTCCTCACACACGTACACACACACACACACTAAGGAAGTGTGTAAATAAAAAACCTCACAAAGACCAGCATAAACACAACTGTTCAGAATTTGGATTCACGTCATAAAATTGAGAAAAGACACAGCAAGAGAATCTCTTTAAGTGAGGCTGAAGCACCAAAACATGGCGGCAGAAAGCGGGAGTAGAAAACTGAAAGCGTTTGAGTCTGAATTACTGAGTAATCCGTGTTACTTTGAAAGTAAACCACACACACACACACACACACACACTCAGTCTCCTGCAGGCACGGCTGGCCTTTGGAACCATCCCAGCCATGGGCTATGACATCATGGAACCAACAAAGGAAATAGCCGACAATGAGAGCGGAGAAAAGAGCTCTCACTCTCTTTTGAGCTCGATAAAAAGCAAATCAGAAAGTTTTCAGGCCCACACACACCACGAGACCTTGCGGGCGCCCGCTCGTCCTGGCAATCAGGAGAAGGAGTAGATTGGTGGGGTTGAGGAGAAGAGCGTGCCTAACTTTCTCCAAGCCTTGACTTTTTCGTCGAGTTAAAATGAATAAAACAGGTCGGCGTTGCGGCTCGGGCTGAACAAAAAAAATCTCCTGAGCGTAAAGCTGAGAAAGAATGAAAAAAAAGAAAAAGCGGGGGGCTGCTGCTGCTGCTGGTGGTGGAGGTGGAGGTGGTGGTGGAGGAGAGGCTTAAAAGCACAGGCTTTCTTATCGTCCCCCTGTGGACAGAAAAGATTACACTGCGCATATCTGTTCATAACATGATCTTTGGCTAATCCGCCGGCCCGCACTTGCCTCCTGAACAACTGCACAACAGGTGCAAATTAAAATAAGCAGCGCGGGCAGGGCCAAGCATCCGCTGACCTGGGCTGAATACCAATTAGCCGGAGGGAACAAAAGAAGAGCACTTTTCAAGAGGTGCTTGACTGCATGCTGGGGTTCGGCAAGTTCAGACTGGGTAATGCCCTCGTGTGATAGAGAGAGGGGGTCGAAAATGAAGAAAAAAAAAAAAGAGAGAGACAAAGGAGGGGGTTATGGAGGGGTGTGGGGGGAAAAAAAAAAAAAAATAAAGAGAGGGAGAATGGAGCAGAAAAGAGTGGGGCGATCCGAACGTGATGTGTGGTCCCAGATATAGCTTTAGAGGGACTGATCATGCGCTACTCTTACCCACGTCTTCCTCATCCTACAAATGGCATTCCAAGACTTATAAGTAAGATGTCTTATGTACCATTGTTAGGATGAGGAAGAAATGGTGGCCTTATATTTGGGGCATATATATATATGTATCTACAGCTCAGAGCCCATCACTTTTCTGTTCTCAGACACAACATGGGGCTGTAGTGTAAAATGTCAGGTTTCTATTCCTTTATGAGCTACCAAGATTTTGCAGGTCTGCGGTAATAAGAAAGCAGTCCATACTTTAACATTGGCAACATGTGATTTCTGGTTTATAGCAGCTATTCCATGTTACTATTCAACACGTCAACACCTGAAAATGTAGGCATAATCTTTAATAGCGTAATTGTAAAATAATAATATATGTGCAGTTTGCAACTTCTAGGTTAGATTAAGACCACTTACTCCATTAGATAATAAGATAATGGATAAGATCATTTACTCCAAAAATGTCTAAATTTTTTAAATAAGCATAGAAAAGTTAAGAACATAGTTATACACAGGTACACAGCCACAAACTACGCAAAAAAAAATCAATCAGAAATAAAGTGATCAGGTCTCTTATTTTTGCCTGGAGCTGTATATATATATATATGTATACACACAAAATAGAGATAGACATATAGAGACATACTATAAAGCATAACTATACTCATGCATATTGTGTGTGTGTATACTCTCTCTAGAACTGTGCAAAGAAGTTTTAGGCAGGTGTGAAAAAAATGCTGTAAACAAAAGAATGCTTTCAAAATGGAGAAGTGTTAATCATTTATTTTCATCAATCAACAACATGCAGTGAATGAACAAAAGAGAAATCTAAATCAAATCAGTATTTGGTGTGACCACCCTTTGCCTTCAAAACAGCATCAATTCTTCTAGGTACACTTGCACACAGTTTTGAAGGAACTTCAAGCTGTGGGTTGTTCCAAACGCTCTTGGAGAACTAACCACAGATCTAGAATCCTATAATCACAAATAATATAATCCTATAATCCTACAAAATCTGACTTTGTGCAGAAATTGGCCTATAAATTGATGCTGGTGTGAAGGCAAAAGGTAGTAACACCAAATATTAATTTGATTTAGATTTTTCTTTTGTTCGCTCACTTTGCATTTTGTAAATTGATAAAAATAAACAATCATTATTTATATTTCTGAAAAGCATTCTTTGTTTACAGCATTTTTCACACCTGCCTAAAACTTTTGCACAGTACTGTGTATATATATATATATATATATATATATATATATATATATATATATATATATATATATGTGTGTGTGTGTGTGTGTGTGTATATATATATATATATGGAAAAACATATATAGAGAGAGTATATATATATTATTATTAGTATATATATAGATAGAGAGAGAGAGAGAGAGAGAGAGAGACCCACTATTTATACGGTATATACTGTAATACCTTGAATTATGTCATTTAGAGCATGTGTGTGTCTTTTTTTTTTGAAAGTAGCGATCACTACTTCTAAAATAATAAAGGAAAAATAAAACTATAAAAATGCCATTTCATTCAGACTTCACTCAACCATTTAAAAACAAGCACATAAAATTAACTCAATTAAATTAATTTGTGTGTTCTGGAACCAATTAACAAGTGAGAAATGAGTAAATATAGGTGAGGAGTCTTAGGAACGATCAGGGTAATATTTCACTGCATTTGGCACTTGTATAAGAGTCTTGACTACTACATGTGTGTGGAAGGTTTTAGCCTTTTTCCTCGGTCAAGCCCGGGCCGGACAGGGGCCTATGTGTGTGAATTTTGGGAGGCGGTGCTTTGTGAGGGCCGACACAAAAAGGTTTTCAGGAAGGCCTCTGGGAAGCCCTGGAGTGCAACCCCCCCTCGAAACAACCGTGCCAGACCCGGGTTAAGAAAAGACTTTGGGCCAGGAGATGGCTGAATGAAATTATCTAAGGCTGGACAGGTTTAAAAAGCCCTTTCTCCCTCGCCTTTGCCCTTCCCAAACACACACACACTCAAATTGATACACACACACACAGATTTCACTGGGCTGAAATGACTCGGGAACAACAGGGGCAACGGGGTCTGACTTCAAAATTTTAGATGAGGGATAAGAATGTGTCTGTTGGTGTTTGGGGGTTTTGGGGTTTTTGTGAGGACCTGATCCTTCCGAAGAGAGGAAAACCTGGAATGTATTTATTTTTTTGTGGTTCTGTGTATGTGTTATGCTGTGTGTTTTAGTGTTTTTAGCTGCTGTGGCAGATTTGTCAAAAGTTTGTGGGTTTGTTAGAACATTTTTGGACTTTATAGAAAAGTTTATTTTATAGAAAATAAAAAAAATGTTTGATGTGAGAAAGTAAAAATAGTTTAAATGAGGTTGTAGTATTATATACTACATCTAGTCATTATGGGAGTCAGTAAAGGATCTCTGAAAGATAGCCAAGGCATGTGTGTGTGTGTGTGTGTGAGAGAGAGAAAGAATGAGAGATGATTAATAATCAGCAACTGCAGTGTAGACAATATGTGAGCGATCCTGTTAAGGTAATGACAAAAGTCTGCACTGGGTCAAGGAAAACATCCATCATAACCACACACAAGCGCTTCAGTTCTGATCTTCCTTTAACAAACAGAACATGATTTAAGAGACTCGGAGGGGCGAGGGGCCACTGAGTCAGAGGTGTGAGGAGGCTGGGCTGGAGTCCCAAAAATTTGCTGATAGAGTGTTACTGCTATCACCTCCAGCTCAGTGCTTACTCTAGATTCCCCAACTCGTTTTATTTTATTTTTGGGGGGTCGGGGAGTAAGACGGCTTGCAGCTATTTGTGGAATGAATACGATACTGACTTGATACTAGCGATGTTGAACTTAATCACATCATCGATGCATTGCGATGCAGACGTGGATAGTCTGCGTGTAGCTGACGAATAATGTCGATTACATTATACCGACATTATACCGGTTTTCGAGTCGTTTTCCGAGGACTGAAGCCGGATGTGACAATATGCGTGCCCCCGTTTCTCAGACATCCGACCAAATATCTCGGAGCAGAGTTCAGAATCCAAAATGGCTACTCAGCGTAAAGACTGCAATAAATGCTTGGATTTGTAGCACTTTAATGTTGTTTGTGTCTAACCTGGTCAGCTATGTACATAATACAGTGCTGTTGTGGTCGATAGACGTGTTGCTACGGTCATGTTACTCGTGAAATACTGCGTTATGTGTCGTTTATCAAGTGGCGATGCTAAATTGGCTGGTTGATGTTTCTAAAAACAAATGACTAGCCCAGGTAACGAAGAACAGCAGCGAATAGGGTCCAGTAACCAGAAAATTCGAGATAAGGTATAAAATAAATCTTCAACTTCAGGTTCAACCCCGAACGCATCCAATTAGTTTTTTCACCGTATTTTTAGCGACTGTGACGTAATCTCTTCAAACCGAACCTCGGATCCAATAGCGAGCGGAACTGGCATTAATATGAGGAGTTAAAGACAACAGTGGGATGGATTCCGGTTAGTGGTGGATCTGAATCGCAGAACACAAATCAAATCGGTGTGAAATGCTAAAAAATAATCAGAAAGTTTTTGGATCACCATTTAATGCTTAGCTGTTGATACGGACGATACTTAACACTGGAATCCGAGTCGATACCAACCGCAAAATTTAGCATCAGATGTTGATATTTGTTAGAATTTTTTTCAGAATTGTACAACTGGAATCGCTAATGATACTCAAAAAACGGACAATAAAGTTAAAATATTCTGACAATGTAAGAAATCCAAATGAAATAAAAGTGTATCACACTGCCTAGATCAGATTTTGCATTAATGGAACATAAACAAACCCATAACCTCTGAAAGCTTTAAATTGAGCGTTAGCTACGCCACAAGACACTAAACCAGGAGGTGCCATTGTAGAAAAAAGAGAGAGAGAGGAGAGAAGGGAATGCACGAGGTGCAGGCGTCATGTGAACAGAAGTTAAAATCTGCCAACAACTCAGTACTTACTGTTGGACGGCTTTGAAAAGAATGAACAATAAAAGCGGGGGAGGGCAGAACTTTGTTAATTCAGACGCGCGGTAAAGAGAGGGAGGGAGGGAGGGAGGAAAGAGGAGAAGAGGAGGAAAGAAAAAAAGAACTTGAGAGGGTGTGTATTGTTTAAATGGCATCTCTGACAGACAGCCATTCCCTGGCTGCTTTTATGCTCTTCAACACAATAATTCCAACCTGCTAATGTCACCGCAGCCATTATTTCTGTTCCTCACCTCTCCGCTAATCAATCTTTTGTGTTGCCGGCGAAGACAAAAAAATGATAATGTTTACTTGGCTGAAAGTTCTCCTCGAGGTGACACATTCTATTTAGGCGCTTGCGCCCAGCATCCAAAGTGTCAGCACCCAACAAAGGCAGGTCGCCTGCCCTCCCTCTGATGCTACCTGTTCGTCTCGGCTCCTCTCCCTGCTACTTGATCTCCCGGGTAAATAAAAAAGACATCTCTCCCTTTCCCGAATGCTACAGATAATTAAAATAGCACCTAAATTGCCCCAGTCGGGCTTAATGCTAAACTAGCGCTCCCCGCCGTAACCTATTCTGGCGCTCATATTGGCCTGTCAGTTGAAGCGCCACAGAGCGAAGCCGGTAATGACATGTATTGTGTATGTGCTATTGATTACGCTGTTCGCACCTCCACTAACAGCTAGCGAAAGCGCGGTGCTGGGAGCTTCTGCGCAGGCGAGCTTGATAAGCGCTTGAATATGAGATGAAAAAGAAGAGATTAGCGCTACTCAGCGGGCGCTGCCTGAATGTGAAGCGGTTAGCGTGTTACGTGATAAAAAGGGGTTTAAGCGTCTGCATTGTAAAATGTAGCAGTTGATAAAGAGGGCGAAAGTGAGAAGCGGGTTCCAGGCGGCGTGAGCACTGATCAATATCCCACTTTCGGTTAAAAGATGAAGGGAGTGTGACAGGTCTCGTCTAACGCCTGGCACTGATCCAATACCTGGTACTGGGATGGGGTCAGTACTAGTCTAAAACTAGTCTAAAACTAGTCAGGTTTGAAGCAATACTGGAAGATGATTAAAATGTAATGTCGGAACTGATTAAAAAGTGTTAGCGTTTAAGTAGGCATGAAAGAGGGCAGAAGATGAGTTTGCTCACCTACGACTGTGCAAGACATTTTAGGGATGGAGAAGGTAAAACTGACCAAAAAGTGGAAATTATATTTGAGAGCCCAAGACGTGTGCCAACTAGTGGTGGCATTGATCCAAATCTGCCACTGCGGTCAGGCCGAAACCAACAAAAAGGTAAGAGGAAAGGAAACTTTGAGAAAGATTGAGAAGCAAAAATACTGAACACAGATACATACCAAGATTAATATAGAGGCCTTTTAGCAGCATAAAGAAATCATAAAAGCGCTCAGTGTTTTTTGGGTACTGAGTTTTTTCTCCGCTAATAGCTAAAAGTTTGTATTTGTAGCAGTCACTTGAACAGTTTAAACTTTCGCCAAGATACTAAGCGTCAAATAGAAAGGCCTGATTTGCGCGTTGGACGGATAAAAAAGCAAACCTTAACGCGCTGCGTCGCAATGTAGGAATCCTTACAAAGCCAAGCAAAGCAGTTCAGATTTATCACTGTTAAAGGACACGACTAATAACAGTTAGCCTTTATAAGCCGTTTTACGCTCCTACCTGTTAGCAACCATAAATCATAAATCGTCATACCGCCTTAACAAAAGCGACATCTCTCGTGCTTCAAATGAATCCGATTCCAGATTTGTTTTTTCCCCTTCGTGCACGCACTCTGGTATCATTAGATCCTCGGCTGGCGTACCTTTGGCGCCATTTATTCCTCATGGCGCCCTTTAAACAGGCTCCCATGTGCGGTGTCACCATAGCCAGTTTCCTGAAGTACCGACCGACCTGGAGGCATCAGCTCCACCAGAAAATAAATAAATACAAATAAAAGCAGGGAATAAAACTAGAGGAAGGGCAGGGGAGAAGGTCAGCGCCCTGCTCGGTGGAAGCCTGGTGTGGTGTGAGGCGGTGGAGGAGGGTTTGGCTCAGGCTCCACCTCAGATACAGGAGAGGAGGTGGTGGGTATTCCTGGCTCTCTCGCCCCGGAGGCCTCGGCAGCAGGCTGGAGCCTAATGGAAGTGAGGACTGTGACCTATTGAGGATGCTATGCCCTCTTTTCTCCTGTCTCAAAGCTGCAGATCACCTGGAATATGGCTCAAGGGGGGGCATGTGTGTGGTGTGTGTGTGTGTGTGTGTGTCGGAGGGGAGTGGTGTTTAAAAAAAAAAGGATTATAGTTGAAACGAGTGTTACCTCCTGGTGGCTATTTGGCTTTACAACAGTGAGATTTTAAACTGTCACAATTTTCTCTCACCACAGGTCAAGGAAACTGGTAATGAGGCCGGTCAGGAAAATTCTGCCTGCTATCAGGCTAGATTTATGTTACGAATCGTTGTTATTCTAATAAATATGATATTTATTTGTTTGCAAATTTGTAGGAGATTAAAATGCTATTAAAGTGCTTGAATTATCACGTTCTGACCGATTTCCGTTTTTAATGGCACGGTCCCCTAAAGTAAAAAATAACGGTTTGAAGAAAACGCCAAAGTTCTGTGCCAGAACCATTCTCCAAAAAGTAGAGAGCGCGGGACAGGGCGGAGGGGGGAAGAGGGATAGAGGGAAGAAGGAGGGTGAGGAAATAAAAAGGACAGTGGCCAGGAATGAACAAAAGATTTTTTTAAAAAGGAGTGGGGCGGCTTTGTGGATGGTGCGAATAAGCCAGCGGAGTGTAAACCATCTCAGGAGTGTGTGTTACTAGGACCGTGCGCCTGTGTGAGGGTGTGTGTGTGTGTGTGTGTGTCAGGAAGGGGGCTGTTATGTTCAATAGCTTGTACCATGAGGCAGCCAGCCACAGCCTTGAGCCTAATTGAATTAAAGTCTCGTTTATTTGCTGAGGTCGAAGAAGCAACAGGCTGGAAAAAAGGAAGACGGAAAAAAAAAAAACGAACGAAAGCTCCAAGGTTTCTCTTCTCCTCCTCTCCCCCAAGTTTACCATCTGTACCTACGAGCCGCTCCCCCACCCCTCATCCTGGGCCAACAAAATGAGAGGGGGGGCCAGTTAGTGAGGCGCACAAAAGCCCCCTCTGCTACACCCCCCACCCCAGGACCAGGCAAGTAAGAGAGAGAGAGAGTGTGAAAAACCAGAATTTTCTTGTAGAACAGGGTGGGAAAGGGAAGGGAGGAAGAAGCGGGTAAAAAAAAAAAAAAAGCGGGCCGGCCAGGTGGCGGAGTTTTTCCGGGTTTCCTCCCGCTCTGACATCAGTCAAGCAAAGGAAAGGTTAAAATTAGAAAATTTAATTTATTTGATAATTTCCCAGAATAATTAGAGTTAATATGGGTTAATTAATATGCAAATCTCTCAGCAGATGTTCGACAGAGGAGTCTTGCGTGGGGAAGCAGTCTGTTTTCTCTCTCCTCTCTTTCTCTCCCTCTCTCTCCTGCATGCTTTTAGCTGTCACTTACTGGCCGTAATTGCTGTAACTAACCAAATACACACAAAAACTTTAGCAGGATTAAGGAGGGGGCTGAGAGAGAGAGAGAAAAAAAAATCAGCTGAATCGTCTGCAAGCCGCTACTTTCTACATCGCACAAAAGGCATAAAACATCATATTTTCTCTTATCTGAAAGGTCTTTCATGCTTCACCCGTTTGTGATGAGCAGGCAAGCGCTCAGGATACTTGTGTTCCCTCGTGTTTCCCCCCACCCTCCTGTCTTTCTTTCTCTCCCTCTTTCTTTCTTTTCTTGCTCCCCCTCCCCGGGCCTTGTTGATTCTGTAAACGCGCGGAACGCCGTATAAATAGAAGAAAGAGCAGCCTTGAGAGCTGAATCGAGGTGGTGGTGGGTTTGATGGCGGCCAGTGGAGAGACACCTGTGGTCCCTGAATGCAGCGTTTTATCTGGGTTGTGGTGTATTCCTACCCCTAAATCACGGTACGTTTTTTGGTATGAGCGGATGGTGGTGGTGGGAGTGATGTGAACGAAGTGCAAGTGAGTAGGCGCTCGGATCAAGCTGGCCCAGATAGAAAGGAAATAGGAAATGGTGCTGCGTGGCGTCTGAATCAGGTTGCCCATCAAATATTTACGACTCGAAAGCACTTACCGGCTGCAAAGTAGGCCTGATCTGAGGTGCGCCGCCGCTGACTCGGATCAGAGTCAGGCTCATAAAGCGCTGTGTGCATATTCAAGGTCTGGTCAAGTAAGCAAAAAAAAAACATAAATTATGAAAAACACACACACACACACACACACATATACATGCCTTGTATATAATTACATTGCAATATAATAAAGCATCTATTAAAATATTATTAAAATATTATTATTATTTATTAATTATTATTTTGTTATTTATTGTTAATTATTAAGAATGAAAGGTATTTATATATTAAAATTGATATTATTTTTTGTAATCAATTATTATTTGTCTTTATGTCTTTTATGCATATTATATCTATCTATCTATCTATCTGCTCTATCTATCTATCTATCTATCTATCTATCTATCTATCTATCTATCTATCTATCTATCACCTCTCTCCCTTCTCTCTCTCTCTCTCTCTTCCTCCATTTTCTTGTCTCTCCTTTTTGCTTCCCTCTTTCTCTCTCTACCTTTCTCTTACAGGGTGGCTTTCTATCCATCCATCCATCCACCCACATTACATAACTTTATTATACCTTCTAATATTTGTGCTTCCCACAGGTCTTCCACACACCACTTCAGACCTCATGTTGATCTCATGACGAGTGATAGTACACTCGTGTAAGTGTGGTTTTCAGAGAGTTTACCACATAAGAGGCAAGTCATATACCACTCTCTTTCTCCCCCCATCTCTCTCTCTCTCTCTCTCTCTCCCTGAGATAGCTTTGGCCTGTTGCAGGCACGCCTCTCCCACCTCCTCTGCAATGCCGCACACACATTGCTTTGAACACTCTCTGTCTGCTCTGCCTCTCCTATTCACACACACACTCACACACACACAGTGGAATGTGCTGACAAGTGGATGTAGTCTTTGATGGTGTGATGCTTGATAGGGGTGCAATCGGCACACATAACTGTTGATGGTCTGACGAGGCATTATCAGAGTTTAGCTGTTAGCAAGCCACGACCTTGCCTGACGTCTCTCTCTCTCTCTTACACACACACACACACACACACACACACACACACACACACACACTGACATTCATTCAGGATCAGTTCCTTTAAAAAGCCATGCATTTCCATATTTAAGTCCTGCTCATTTTACTGCAACTATACTTCTACGTATACAAAACAAAACACATTTTCTCTTTCTTTCCTTCCGCCATAAGGCGTTTCGCTATAAGGCCTAGCGACAGCCGCCGCAGCATCGCTAAGCCTCCCCGCCGTGGCCGGTACACAATACACCCCAATCTTACAAACTCCTAATACGCCGCCTTCGTCTCTTGCCCGTGGCGGCACAATACAAAATGAGTAATACTCGAACCTGTTAATACTTGGCAACAGCTTGTCCTTTCGCTAAAAACCAACACTTTTAGCGCGTCATCTTTATACCTTCCCCACCCCCCTCCGCTGTTGCTGAAGGCCCATATGCCCCGTTTTAATAAAAAAAGGAAATCCATAAAAATAAATTAGGAGTGAATTTCTAAAAGTATATGCAAAATTCAAATGTAAGCAATCGCTGGGAAATTAATTTTGTCAGAACTGATTAAAAGCATTAATAAATCTATATACAGTATTGCTGGGATCTGATATTATGTTATTAACTATAACAAGATTAATTAGAATGCTGCCGTGTAGATTACTCCGTTTTGTTAATAACAATGCAGCCAAACCTGAGCTGTAGCTCTATAACATGATAGCGATTTTCCTTTATGACCAGCCTTTAATGGGATGAAGAGAACAAAAAAGGTAAAGTCTGGCCATTTGGCGGAATGGCAGCTCTCTGCAGCGGAAGCATCCCTTTCGCTAATGGAACCCACCCCCAAAAATGTTTACAGCAATTCGCTTCACTAACATGTTAACAAATTTGGGAGGACTTCTCCGCTGATGTTTCTGTTCTCACATGACGGTTTTTAATCGCTTTCTTCAGAGCGACTAAGCTGTGATATAAGGAGAGCCTTGAGACCGCGACCACGCCGAGCAGTCAGGATTGCCCGCATTCCCTACGCCCGTGTCATGACTATAAACTAACCAGCATTTTATCGGAGGAAAAGAGCAAAGACAGCAGCTGAAATTAAGCGTTATAAGCCCCAACGTAGAGTGATAAAAAACAAAAAGTTGTCTGCACCAAAAACGGGCCTCCAGAAGTGGTGCAGACCTTCAGGAACAACTTTATGGTGCAAAATATTTTCTCATACCACTCCTTTTGGAACAGGAGAGAGAGAGAGAGAGAGAGAGAGAGATGGGTGATGCTGAGACAGAGGAAAAAAACAGAGAAAGAGAGGAAGTGAAAGAAAGAGAGAAATACATGTGACTAAGAGACAAAGTGAGATCTTTGGAGAGATCCCGAACGAACATGGAATGAGAAAGAGACTGGAAAGACAGGGAGAGAGAAAAAAGAAGAGCAGGAGGGAGAAGCGGGATGAGAGAGAGAGAGACAGAGAGAGAGAGTGAAACAAGAGTAAGGGAGAAAGGGATGAGGGCTAGACAAAGGAAGGTGACAGACTGAGAAAGGAATGAGAGAATTTCTAGACATTTCTAGAAAGAGAGGAATTAAAATGAGAGAGAGAGAGGGGGGGGGGAGAGGGAAAGAAGGAGTGAGAGAAAGAGCTGTAACTAAGAGAAAAAGTGAGAGATTCAAGAGATTGAGGAGAAAAGAAGAGGGACAAAGGGATGAAGAGAGAGAGAGAAAGAGAGAGAGAGAGAGGGAGAGAGAGGGAGGGAGAGAGAGAGTGAGAGAGGGAGGGAAAGAAGGAGTGAGAGAAAGAGATGTAACTAAGAGAAAAGGTGAGAGATTGGGGAGAATAAGAGAGAGGGACAAAAGGATGAGAAAACAAAGAGAGAATTTCTAGACATGAAAACGAGAAAGAGAGAGAGAGAGATAGAGAGAGAGAGAGATAGAGAGAGAGGGAGAGAGGGGGAGAGAGAGAGAGTCCAGGAGGGTCAGTGTGGATCCCCGAATGTTTGGAACACAATAGCAGGAGTGTGGGGGTGAAATCAGTGTGAAGGCACATTTTCTGAATAGCATCTGTGCTCCGGGCCTGAAGAAGGTCGATTACTGTCATAAAACTCTGCCAGTGCCCAGCCGGGGGTCAGCAGGGGCGAGGAGGGGGTTTCAAAGGGTCAGATCTGTGTGTGTGTGTGTCTGTGTGTGTGTTGGGGGATAACTCGTGTGCGTGGGACGGGGGGCAGAGGTCCGCAGATGGTGTAAAGATCAGAGGAGACCTATCCAGGTGAGGGGTTCGGCCCCCCCGGCCAGTCCAATCTGAGTAGCTCATTCAAATGCTAATGAGGGGATGGGGTGCGGGTGGGGGTGGGGGGGCAAAGCACATCTGTTCCCCCCCTGCCGAGCTGGATCTTTGTCACCTGAATAGCTTCCCCACCAGGTATCAAACAGGCCGTAGGAAACAGGCCCCTTTTCATCCGCGCCACCTCCGCTCTCCAATCAGCAAACGACGTCCCGGTGACTATAGAAGCCCCTGAGCCTGATGGGGACCCCCAGCCGCCCTAACCAACCCCCTCCCCCCTCCACACCCAATCCCTCCTCTACCCAGCCACTCGCACCTGACACTGTTACACTCTCCAATTAGCCTACACTAACAGGAGGACGCTGAGGAGGTAGAAGACCCGATTCTAGGGGCAGTCGGTAGCGTAACGGTTATGGAGTTGGCCCCGTGAGCAGAGGGTCGCCGGTTCAAGTCCCGGACCGGTAAAGGTACCACTGAGGTACCCATGAGCAAGGTACGGTCCCCAAACATTGCTCCCCAGGTCATAAAAGCTGCCCACTGCTCCTTGAGGAGGTAGGAGTCACAATTCTAGTGGCAGTCGGTAGTGTAACGGTTAGGGAGTTGGCCCCGTGACTGGAGGGTCGCCGGAACAAGTCCCGGACCGGTAAAGGTACCGCTGAGGTACTCATGAGCAAGGTACCGTCCCCAAACATTGCTCCCCGGGTCGAAAAAGCTCCCCACTGCCGCTTCAGGGATGGGTCAAATGCAAATTTTAGTCACGAGATTCCAACACGTTTGAGAGACAGCTTTCCCCCAAACATTCGTCCAGATGCCAAACAGTAATGTCAACGACTAAACTAGACCAAAACCGAGTCAGTAGAACTGAGAATCGAGCATAATATCAAGCAAAAAGTCGTAGCAAGTCTGGACAAGTGGACGAAAAATTGGTACCAAATTCTGAATAGTACGTTACGCCTACCTCATTGCCTTCTGCTACCATCACCACAGCAAGATCTGCAGAACTGGGACACGCAGCGATGGTGTAAAATCGAACTGAGAATCTACACCGATGTATAAAAGCTACATATCTGGAGAGTTTACACCAGAAGACAGAGTGCCGATTCTAGTCTCGAGATTAGTCTCGTCTTGACTTGAGTTTGTGGGACAACACAATGACAATTTCTGCACCGAATGGCTCTCATTTATCAAAACGAGCTTAGATTCGGGTGCAAAAGTTTTTTTGCAACTTGGACGAATGGCAAAAAAGTTGGCAAAAAGAGAAACTTTTCTCAACTCAAAATCAGCGTCATCCCGACCGAGGTGGAGACTTTTTTAAACTCTTAAAGTATTCCCATTCTGACCCTCCAGAATTCCACGATGTTGCGATCGCAACTATTAACACAATTTCACCCAATCCCCGCAAATTCATTACTACCGTTTGACCAACCGCAATTTTGACCAACGTTTCCGCAATTTTTGACCAAACGTTGTCGTTTCCTGCAAAATGCTGAGCCATACGTCAGCGAACTCACTTCCTTGTAACGTTTAGAAGACGAGTGTGATAAAAATGCCTCACGTTTACCGTCAAAAACATAAAAATGATTAATGGTTAATAAAAATAATAGTGGTTTTGTTCTTCTTTGTAATGAATTGTTAAGGGGGACAACTTTGACCCGCTTCTGCAACTTTATTGCAACAAAAAACGCCTAAAAACACAGCAACCTTCGCAAATTTACGCAAATTTCGGATTCGACATTTTCATTCATCCCCTCTGCAAAACATGGGTGGTTTTACGCTTATGTCTCATCTAGGCTGCTGTGCTAACATGACTGCAGCAAAATCTGCAGAATTTTGACTAAGAATCAGGTGTAAAACACGGGCAGAAAGTTGTCAGATAAAATCTTATTTTACTTAAGCTTTTTTAAAAGGAAGGACGTAAGTTTGCGGCAACTTTCAACCTGATACTTCTTGCATTTCATTGCCCCCTCATATTACCTACCCCCTCGCCATCCCCAACTTCTTTCCCACGCGACGTATTGAATTAGCGAGTCGCGTCTCTCGGTCCGAGCTTTCCAGCGTGGCGTCCGTAACGACCTGAGATGGAGGGAGTGAGAGACCGCCTGCTGCTCTTTCTCATGCTAAACGCACCTTTCTAAAGCCTAATCTTCCAACGGGCCGCTTAAACAAAACAGACCCCTATATATGTTTATTGCATAATGAGGCCGTTAGCATGACAAAGAGGGTCCGTGTCCACCTCGCTGCTCCCGACGCGCGACTCGGCTCCAAGACACAAAAATACACAGGTAATTATTTACCCGAACGGCTAAATACCACTACTGTTTTATTCATTTATTTGCCTGTACTTTCTTCCCTCCTCCAGCAAGTCAGAGGCAATATTGATGAAATAAAGATGCAGGTACCAAAGCGACATTTGCCACGCCAGCGCAAGGCGGCACGGGCGCGAAAACACACCAATTTTCTTGGCAGTTGCGCGTTTGGCTGGGTACACAATATACGGCATGCGCGCGTGTGCCTTTACATAATGAAGCAGTTCCCTTTCATGAGGCAGAGAAGAGAAATTTAGATCTAAGGCGTCTCTCTCTCTCTCTCTCTCTCTCTCTCTCTCATGCTCTCCCTCCTTCTCTCTTTCTCTCCCTCTCTCATTCTCAGTTGTACTGTCTCTCTCTCTCTCTCTCTCTCTCTCTCTCTCCCTTTTGCTTTCTCGCTGTCTTTCTGTCCCATTCTCCCCATCTCTCTCTCTCTCCTCTTCCCTCTTGACGTCTCCCTGTTTCCAACTCCAGCTCTTTTTCTCTTTCTTTTCTTTCATCCTCTTTCCTGTCTTCTCATTTTGTCTCTCTTGCTGCTCCCTCTCTATTTCTGACTTGCACCTCTCTCTCTCTCTCTCTCTCTCTCTCTCTCTCTATCTATCTATTTATCCTTCACTCTCGATGTCTTTCTGCACAACCACTCTTTCTTTCCTCTACAACTTTCTTTCTTCCTTTCCTTCCTTCTCTTACTTATTCTCTTTCCCTCCTTCTCATTCAACAAGGTGAGAAGTGAAAATATTTCTTTTCTCTCATGCTCTTTCCCTTCCTCTCTCTCTCTCTCTCTCTCTCTCTCTCTCTTTCTCTCTCTCTCTCTCCCTTCTCTATTTCTGACCCCCCCCGTCTTTCTCTCTCCCGCTGTTTGGCTGCCCCCTCTCCTTTTCTCTCTTTGTGACTTGCTGTCTCTCTGTCTCTCTCTCTGCCTCCCACCTTCTCTCTCTTCCCCCTCTTCTTCTGACTTGAACTCTTTCTTTCTCTGTCTTATTTTCCTTCCCTCCATCTCATTCTCTCTCTCTCTCTCTCTCTCTCCCCCCCCCACCCCTCTCTCTCCCCCCAGCCCTTGGGTTGGTTTCTCTCTCCCTGTGCTTCCATCAATCCGTTTCTTCTTTCTTTCTTTTTTTTTTGATCAAGGGGCATGAAAGCCTGCGCCAGCGCCAGCGCTGGGTACCTGGGGTACGGCTAGGTGCTAATTAGCGCAGCGGGATAATTGATGTGTAGATTACACTGCGAGCAAATGCCTCGACATGTTTGTTCTTCTCACTTTTACCGTGCTGCTTCCCTCCTCCTCCTCCTCCTCCTTCTCCTCTCGCTCACACTCCTCCCCCCACCTGCTTACCTAAGCCCTAATGAACAATTTACCTGCCTTGTTAAGACCGTGCTAATGCCAACTAAAGCTGCTGCATAACAAGGAAATGAGAAGCAGGAGGAAGAGGAGGAGGAGGAGGAGGAAAAGGGAGGGGGGAGAGTATTTCCCTCAGGTAACGATACCTTTCAGAAGTCAATTTGCACACACACACACTCACACACTCACGCATGCACACAAAGCTTCTGACCTGCCGAAATACCTCTAGTGAGCGCAGAGAGCTCTTACAAAGACCTGCGCCGGCTCGGAGACTGTAAAACGGAAACAATTTCAAAATGAAAGGCCGTGCCATTAGAGCTCCAATGGCCCTCTATTGTTGTGCCCCCATAATGCCGTTTCCTTCATCTTTTGTCTTTGCGAAGCTATTATTAGCCAGCCACTCACGGCGGCGAGCGCCTTCAATAGGGTTTGAATTTGGTCATTAACAAGTGAATATCAGCAAACACATTCGCCGAGCCCCTGCCACTGCTAATAAACTAATAATGAGTCCGACTCTAATTGGGAAAATGCAATGAAGGGGTTGGAGCGAAGGTGCCCGAGGTAGTGAGAGCGCGAGAGAGAGAGAGAGAGAGGGAGAGAGGGAGAGAGAGAGAGGGAAGGAGGGAGGGGAGGACAGGTCATTACGAGGACAAATGTGAAGGGAAAAAGGTGAACAGTTGAATCGTCGCCTCCGTGCGGCTCTCGCCGACACCCGTGATCCGTCTCCGACTAGTTTACAAGTTAAACACATTATTGTGATTATGGACTCCCCAGAGCTCTGTGAGTGTACACACACACACACACACACAGTCAAACACATTCACACACACAGCGATTGCGAGTATGCCTGCGAGCCATCACACACCACTCTCAGTCAGGATTCGGAGAGTGAAGAGAGCAGTCGACTCTCCCGAGCTGCAGCTATATAACACGAATCGCGGCTTTCCTGGGAAACAAAACGCCGGCCCACCACCCCCCCGGCCGGGTCAGATCCCACAGATCCCGATCTAGGTCGGAAAGCACAGAAATTCGGCCTCGCAGATCGGGGCAATTTGTACCGTGGAAGTGCTCGAGATGAAGAAAAATCCACTCGCCGGTGCCGTTTAACCCCCAGCACGTCAGGGCCACATTAGCATATAGCTCGGCAGTGTAGCATAGCATCCATTTAAGTGAATTTAAGTGAGTTATCATTTGTCATTTTGAACACAGCACAACAGAAAGTGACCTCTGTAGTAGGCAGCTTTATGTGGCAGCGCCCCGGTAGCAAGTGCTTGGGGATGGTACCTTACTCACGAGTACCTCAGTGGTACCTTTACTGGTTCGGGACTTAAACTGGCGACTATCCGGTCATGGGATCAACTCTTTAACCATTACGATACCAAGTGACCCATCCGTGAAGGAGCAGTGAGCAGCGACATGGGCAGCGCCCAGGGAGCAGTGCTTGGGGACGGTAGCTTGCTCAAGAGTACCTTAGTGCTAACTTTTCAAACCGGCGATCATGGGGTGAACACCCTAACCATAACGGTAGGAGCTTCCCACACTAGTTCTACTAGTGCGTAATTCTAATGCGACATTCCATGAATGCCTTTGTGAAAATTAGCATTAGTTAGCAGCCTAGTGATGCTACAATGCTACAGCAGCAGACGCTACGCTACGCTACGAGATCTGATCAGAACTACATAACCCACGCCCCACAATGCCACCCCCGTCAAGCTAAAAGTGCCGATCGCTACCTAGCAGAGTTTTCCCCTAATCCTCTATAAGCCCACTTTCCCTTCACCTTAACTAAGGGCAGCAAAATGCCCCCCACCTCACACAACCCCACCCCAATCCGCTCCTGCTCCTCCTCCTCCTCCTCCTCCTCCTCTCATTCTAGATATTCCGGTTCGGGGACTGGGATGTAATCATCTTATACACGCTTTTCTTTGTTTGGGGATTTTCAAGTTCTCCTTCCAGAAAGATAAGCAAAACAATAATGAAAGCTTTTTCTCTTCCTTAATTACCAAACCAGTGCTCCTGCGGAAAAAAGGACAGAAGATTGTGTCATCGCGGGGAGGGAGAGAAGCGAGCGGTGAGAAAGAGAGAGAGAGAGAGAGAGCTGTTTGGATTTTTTCAGGCGGAAAAAAGAAGGGAGGCCTGGAGTCAGACAAACTGGCAGTTTCCGTCGGCAACCTGATAATTCTCCCAGCATCCTTCACCCCTTCCCGCCCTTTTGTTTCCCCCTCCCGCCTGCTTCCTGTCGCCATCTCTGCGTTTAATCTAGCGCCGGCGGCTGGCAAGTGGGGTTTGCTTGCGCTCCTCAGACAGCGGACGAGAGAGAGAGAGAGAGAGAGAGAGAGGGAGAGCGGACAGGTCTAGTGGGCTACATCAGGAGCTGGAGCGGGCCACAGGAAACCCCCGTGACTCTGTCGAGCTTTCAACAAAACTCTTTCATCTCAGGGCCGGCTTTCCTCCAGACCTTTTAAGCGCATACCTGATATGGAAGCGCCGCTTATTGTCTCCCGGGCGATGGTTTTTTGGGAGGAGGAAGAGGAGGGAAAACACAGCCCGCCTCTGGAGGTCCGCTCCGGCCCTCGCCGCTTTGAACGCGAGATACGGTGACCTCTTTAATCCTCCCGCAACGCCCCTTCCTCTGGCTAATAGCGAACTCAAAACAGGTAATTAGGCGCGGGCCGGCGCGGAGTGGAGGAACATGGGGCTGCGTGTGAACGAGTGCTGGGCCGGACGACCGGGCCGGACCAGGGAGTGAACTCAGCTTTTATGTTCTTAGCGTTAGCTTTTCGCTAAGCTATGTGCCTAAAAGCAGTGAAGTTAACGTGTGTGTGTGTGTGTGTGAGATTTTGTGTTTGTATGTGTGTGTGTGTGAGAGTTTATAGGAAGCTAGGATTATAAATCAGTCTTGGTCCCTTTCCTTTACTGTTCCACTTTTCCTCTCTTTCTCACACACTTTCTACTCCTCTTTTTCCCTGCTCTATAAACCTCACATTCTCTTCCTGCATCTCTCTATCTCTCTCTCTCTCTCCGCTTCATACTCTCTCTTCCTGCTTCTATCTTCCTCTCTCTTTCCACCCTCCCTCTCTCTCTCTCTCTCTCTCTTCATTTCTCTGTCTACTCTTCACATTCTCACTGCCTCTCTCTCTCTATCCTCTCTCCCTCTCTCGCTTTCTACACTCTCTCTTCTCTTCTTTTTCTCTTACCCTCTCTCTCTCTCTTTCTCTCTTTCTCTCCCTCTCTCTCTCTCTCTCTCTCTCGCTCTCTCTCGCTCTCTGAACCTCTCTCTTTTTCTACGCCTCACACTCTCTCTTCCTGCTTCTATCTTCCTCTGTCTATCTTTCCACCCCCTCTCTCTCTATCCCTCTCTTTTCCCTCTCTCTCTCTTTCTACATCTCACTCTCTCTCCCTCCTTCTCTCTTCCTCTCTCTCTCTTCATTTCTCTCTCTACCCTTCACACTCTCTCTACCTGCCTCTATCCCTCTCTTTTCCTCTCTCCCTCTCTCGCTTTCCACACTTTTTCTCTACTCTTCTTTTACTCTCTTCCTCACTCTCTCTCTATCTTCTTCTCTCTCTTTCTACCCCCCCCTCACTATCGCTAACCCTCTCTCTCCATGTCCTCTCCTCACTTGCTCTTTCCCTTTCTATGTCTCTCGTTCTCCTTCCCCTCCCCTCCTAACCCTCTCTCTCTCTCTCTCTCTCTCCCACGGTGCTTGTAACACACAGGGGAGACGCTAAACCTAATACAGGAGGTGAAATATTGGTGTGTCACCTATCTCATAATCTGGGCAGGAAGTGGAAGACATTCACAAAGCTGCACCCTTCCTAGCCCCTCTCCTCCTCCTCCTCTCTTCTTTTTCCCTCTCCTCCCTTCTCCTCTCCTCTCCCTCCGTTTCCCAGTTTCTTGCTTTGATTTAATAAGCGATCTTTGCGGCAAACCCGACTCACGTGAGCGCCGGCCCTACGGCAGATTTGCGCCGTCCGTTTGCCAAAGTAAGGAAAGGACGACGGAGAAGCCGAACGAGCTTGGGTCTCGTCTTTCTGTCTTTTTTTTATTTTCCCGTCCAACGAAATGAGACGGGGGAAAAAAAAAAAACCTTTCTGTTTTCCTTTTGACACCCGTAACCCAGAGAGACGTTATTCTGGTCTGAGAGGAGAGACAGGAGCGCGGAGGCACGCGGGGAGGTCTGAGATGGAAAGAGCGAAGAAAGAGAGAAAGGAAAGCCTACCTGGGGACTGGAATAAAAGAGTGACGAATAAAGAAAGCTCAAGGCTTTGGGGAGATGTGTGAAAGAAAGAGAGAGAGAGAGAGAGAGAGAGAGAGAGGTGCTGCTAAATGTTTTTTGTTTGTAAAGGCCTTTTTTATCGCCGTGTGAAGCTGCCTGTGAGTCGCTGTGTGTCTGGGGGTCTCCATGCTTGCGAGTGTGTGTGTGTGTGTGTGTGCACGTGTTTGCTGGAGCTTGTTTGTTATTGAGGTCCTTATCTGTGTCGGTGTGTGTAAGGTGTGCGCCAGGATGAAAGGCGAACGAGCGAGCGCTTTATTTTCCGTCTGCTGACATCCTCCGAGCCGCAGAGAGGAACTAATCAGCCTTTTACACCTTGAACTGCGCCGTCGCCGTCCGCAGCAACCGCGCCGTCGCTGTTACAAATTGGCTTTTGCGGCCGACTGCAGGCGTCGGAGGAGAGGAGCGCGGGGAAGAAACGGCTCATCTTAACATATAAAATAAAATAACAGAATAAAAAAACGTTGTCAGAGTTCCTGTTACTGTAAGCGATGGACAAGTCTGAAGCGGGGGGGTGAAAAGGTCAGGATGTTGTGAAATTGTTTGACCATCGTGACCAGCGTCCAACTCAAACTGACCAGTGTCGAGCAATTTAACATCGATGCTTGTCTCTCGGCTTCTTTTTACCCCCAGCGTCGGCGGAGGCAAGCGGGTAGCATTGCTTACGAAGCTTTATGATTACTTCATGGGTACCAAAGGCTACAGAGGAGTAGACACTCAATTCTAGGGATGCACGATATGGGAATTATCGGCCGATATCCGGTATTTTTCACGCTTATATTCTCCGATGCCGATAAATGATTGGGTCAGAGTCGAGCGCGAGCGCAGGCAGAGTTGAACGCGTAAAAGACGAGATATTTTGCTCACCAAAGTTCCACTGCACGCTCAGAAATTCATCACAAAATAACACCACACATTTCAAGCCAGAAGACGTCTAAAATCCCACCCCGGAGTTTGGGCATGCCTGGCACAAGCGCTGCCTTTCAGACGTTGAATAAATGCGTCATTAAATATCTGCTAAAAATACTGCGCAAATCTAAGCATCGGTCCAATGTTGATGATGTAAAAAAAAAAAATCAGATTCCAATATAATTCCGAGATCATCGTGCATCCCTACTCTTTTCATAAAAATAAATCAATAAATAAACCCGTGTCAGTCTTCCTGTTATCGTCTGAATTCTTCCAAACCCTAAAGCAGAATGAGAGCTGTGACTTTTACTCTGACCCTGTCAGCTCGGGAAAAGAGGTTCGGGAAAATGTGCAGGTGTATCTAGCGGTAAAGAGGGCCTAGCGAGCGAGAAGGTGGTGGTGGTGGCGGAGGGGGGGGGGAGACGCCGTCTCCAATTAACGCGTGCGCTAATCTGGTCTTGTTGGGGGGATTACGCTCGGCCCTGGTGGGACGGAGTGAGAGATTTCATTTCCTGCCGACTTCACCTGACTCAGCTGCGCCGTGCGAGCCCAATCCGCGCGGAGATAAGGACTAATCGTCTGTCGGAGCGAGAGAGAGGGAGAAAGAGAGAATGCGAAGGAGAGAGAGAGAGAGAGAGAGAGTGTTCTCTCCAAGGCCTTGTCAAGGTGTAAAAATGACATTCATACCTCCGCTCTCTTTCTTTCTCACCCGAGAAGTCGACGTGACGCTTCACCGAAAAACAACAACAGCCTGACTAGATGACAATGCGTCGCTTAGCTCACCTTACACCTACACGCACACACACCTACACATGCACGCACGCACGCTAACAGGCGTCCACCGCGGTAACGACGCGCAGCTGTCGCCGTCCCCGAGTCGCCCGTCGCGTTCCGCCGCGTCGCGCTGTCTGCCGTCTTAATCAACACGATCCGCCCTGCTCGCGCACACATCTGTCCGGGACGGATCCGTCCGGGCCCCCGGTTTGGGTACAAAAAAAAAAAAAAACAAGCCACATTTGCTCTGTCAGCGCCATTTCCCGTCACTGGCGCAGCTACGCTCTCGGCTAAGACGGCAAACTCACGCTTGCTTCTTTCGAATATGCTAAGAACAGAAAAAGTTGAGCGCGAAATCTTTGCTTGAGTCGAGGGCTTGCCGATAGATTTGACCTCTCTTACGATTAATGAACCGTCACTTAGATTTTTTTTGCCCTCGTAGTTAACCGACATGGTTTTTACTTTAAATATGGTCAAATATTGAAGCTGGGATATTTTGCCTAATGTAGGAGTGCACGTCTTTCTGACAGAACTCTATTTTAGAAACGTCCAGCTTCTCCTCTTCTAATTTAAAGTTTAAAGTGAGTGATTATTTGTCTTTGTGAACACACCACAGTACAGCACACAGTGCACCACAACCTTTGTGACCTCTGTGTGTGACCCATCCGTGAAGCAGCAGTGGGCAGCGCCCGGGGAGCAGTACCCAGTACCTCATGAGTACCTTAGTGGCAACTTTACCGGTGCGGGATAAGAACCGGTGACCTTCTGATCACTGGGACCAACGAACAAACTGCCCCATAAAGCCACCTAGACCGGTAATTCCTGGAAAAACTGTGGAGAAGGGAATAAAGTGGTGAAAAAGGGTAAAAAGTAGAAATAAAGTTTAAAAAGTAGAAATATGACCCGACCTGCCGTAATGAGTCGGAAGCCGGCGCTCTATTTATTTAGATACGGGCCGATTATGTTGAAAAACAAAATAGTGATTTTTCTTTTTTGGAGACCAGATTAATTTTGAAGACCTTTTCTTTCATATAAGACCAAAAAAGAACAATCGATATTTTTGATGTTTTTCAACATAATCGGCCCGTATCTAAATTAATAGAACGCCGACTTCCAACTCATTACGGCAGATCGGGTCACAAATGATGAATAAAGTAAAACAGGTGAAAAGCTGAGGGAGGAGATAAGTTCGAAAAACTGTAGAAAAAATGTAAGTAAATTTAAAATCAATTTGGTTTATAAATATTTTCCCTGTCCCAAAACATGGCATTTTTTTAAACTTTAACACATTTGAACGTTAGATGTTTAACACTTCCTTTTCATAAACATAAACCAATAAAGTCGGGATTAAGTGGATCAAGGGAATAAAAAAGTCGGGATGATGACCCAGAGTGTGGAAATTCCCCCACTGAAGTCTACAGCAAATAATCTGACCTCAATTTGAGAGTTTTTACTGAATATTTGTACAATATTTATAATATTTTAGTTGAGATTTAGGCTAGCCGCGCTTAAACCTCCTTCAGTTGAATCAATCTGAATACGAGCGAACCGGCTTGCATTTCCAAATAAAGAACTCACGACTGAAGCTCTGACCATCTTGACCATCGTCCAACCCTGACTGACCGCCACGAACCAATTTAGCATCGATGTTGCTCTCTCGGCCTTTATCACTCCCCCATATCCCCCGTACACAATGCGACCAGCGGCGTCGGCGGAGGCGGACGGGAGAAGCGCCGCTTACGCCCTCGGTTCGGGAGCCTTATGATTTAGGTTAGCGAAGTTTCTCCAGGAAAGCCGCCACACTAGATTGGCCGTGCTTAATTACGTTATGCGCGGCTCGGGGAACGTCGCGCGCGGGAGCGAAGAGTTAAAAAAGAACCGCGCGCAATATTGCCAGTGTGCAAAAAGCGCCTTTAACAAATAGCAAATGTAGTGATTTATATGAAAGGAGCTGGCTTATTAGATTAGAAATGGCATATTAGCACGCGGGAGAGAGGGAGGAAGGGAGGGAGGGAGGGAGAAGGGTGGAAAGTATGAGAGAGGGAGAGGTAGAGAGAGAGAGGTACAGTTGTGTAAAGGCTGAGGCTGTATGTGAGAGATAAGGCTCTAACATAAACAAAGTAGAGACTGTGTGTGTGTGTGTGTGTGTGCGTGTCTCACACTTGTGTGTGTGTGTGTGTGTGTGAGGTCAGTTAGGTCAGAGGTGTGAATTGTCTTATCTGCTTTGCAGCCTTGAAAAAGAGGATGAGTCAGGAGTTTGGCTGCTTTAAGAGAGACCTCAGCAATACCAGACACCCAAAACTTAACACGGTGTGTGTGTGTGTGTGTGTGTGTGAGTGTGTGTGTGTGAGTGTGTGTAAGGTGTGTAAGTGTGTGGGTGTGTGTAAATCACATCAACATCTGTGGGAACTTCTGCAAAAAGTCCCCATAAATTTTATTTTATTTTTAGCCACATTAGTGTACGTCTGAGTGTGTGTTCTGTGAGTGTGTGTGTGTGTGTGTGTGAGTGTGTGTGTGTTTAAGAAGGCCAGCAGAAACAGCAGATGTTTAAAACTAATTTAATTTGCTGGTTATTGCTGGTCAAGGGTCCGAAACTTCATCTGGTCCCGGGTAAAATGAGGCTTCACGGAGCAGTTTAAGACCGGCTAAAACCAGCTCCTTCAAAAGTCATCGTTCAGAACAGAGAAATACGCTTTCTCAAATCCAACTCAGGTCCGGAAGCGCTTTTTCCACTGATCGGTACCGCACGGCTCTTTGCTGTTCAATAAAAAAGTTACGGTGCAAGTTGCTATAAATAAAGGCGGGTTTGATTTGGTGGCGACGGTTACGGTCTAATGACGTTGCCTCACGTAGCAGAGGTCAAAACGGTGATGCAAGGTTATGGAAAACACAACTAGCAGGGACAGTCGTTAAGGCGTTCACCTCCTGATCGGACAGTTTGAATCCCGGACCGGTACAGGCACTCACTGAGGTACTCATGAGCAAGGTACCGTCTCCAGGCACCGCCCATGTGGTCCTTCACGGATGGGTCACATGCCGAAGTCGGGACAGTTGGTAGCTTAGCGGTTATGCGAGCTCTGCGTTTGACCCATCCTTGAAGGAGCAGTGGGCAGCCTTTTTTGTCAGTGCTTAGGGACGGTACGTTGTTTATGAGTACCTCGGTGGTACCTTTACCGGTCCGGGATTCGAACCAGCAACCTTCCCATCACAGTGGAAACTCCCTAAACGTTACGCTGCCAATCGCCCCTTGCACAGGAAAGAGGTTTCTTGGTCGGGATCAGAGTTCGGTAAAGAGAAGTCAGTGTATTTAAGGTTACCGAGCGCCGCATCCTCGAGCCAGACTTGGAGGAAGAAGGGAAGGAGAGCAAACCTGACGTCGGTCCGCACCCCTCCCCTTCGCCTTTTTATTTATTTATTTCGTGCCGGTCGGGCAGGAGAGAAAGTGTCCACCCGCCTGAAATTCGAACGGGCCGCCACCTCGCAAATTCCCACAGAGAAAACTGATTTTCTCGGGTTTAACTAAATTATGTATGCATACCTTCAGTTTGCCACGATGAAGCAATTTTAGCCCTTACAGACGCCAGAGAGAGAGAGGGAGGGAGAGAGGGAGGGAGGGAGGGAGGGAGAGTTGAATAATTCAAACCGACCAGGTGGAGAAGAAACGAGAAAGAAATCTTCTCCTCTTCCCTTATAGGAAGAAGACGCTGGAGATGGGGAGACGGCGTTGCGTCCCACGTTCTTTCTGGAATGACCCAACGAGCGGGTCGTGGTCGGGAGCGGCGTGACCCGGTACGGTGGGATGACGGGAGTAAAGGAGGAAGGAAGGAATGGGGAGACGAGGAGAGGGAGGGAGGGAGGGAGGGAGTGTCATGTTCATTTACCTCTCCGTTCAGCGGAGGATAAAAGGAAGGAGACCTTTCCGAGTCAACAGCGCCTGTGGCTTCATGTCATGTCTTGATATGAGCCATAAGGGAATAGTTACATCTCTCCTCTCTCACTCTCTCCCTCCCTCCCTCTCCCTCGCCTCTCTCTCTCTCCCTCGCCCTTCTCTCCTCTCTTTCTCTCACTCTCTCCTCTCTTTCTCTCACTCTCTCTCTTTCTCCTTCTCTCTCTCTCTCCTCTCATTCTCTCTCTTTCTCCTCTCTCTCTCCTCTCGTTCTCTCTTTCTCTTTCCCTCTCCTCTCTCACCCTCTTTTCCTCTAGTCTCTCTCTCTCCTCTCGTTCTCTCTCTCTCTCTCTCTCTTCTCTCGTTCTCTCTTTCTCTTTCCCTCTCCTCTCTCACCCTCTCTTCCTCTACTCTCTCTCTTTCCTCTGTTTCTCACTCTCTCTCTTCCCTCTCTCTCTCCCTCTCCTCTCGTTCTCTCTCTCTCCCTCTCCTCTCGTTCTCTCTCTTCCCTCTCTCTCTCCCTCTCCTCTCGTTCTCTCTCTCTCCCTCTCCTCTCTCACCCTCTACTCTCGCTCTCTCCTCTCGTTCTCTCTCTCTCCCTCTCCTCTCTCACCCTCACTCTCCCCTCTCTCTCTCTCTCTCTCTCTCCCTCTCCTCTCTCTCTCCTCTCGTTCTCTCTCTCTCTCTCTCTCTTTCTCTTTCCCTCTCCTCTCTCACCCTCTCTTCCTCTCGTTCTCTCTCTCTCCTCTCGTTCTCTCTCTCTCCCTCCTCTCTCTTTCTCTCTCCCTCTCTCTCTTCATCTATCTTCATTCCTTATTACCTTCCTCTTACTCTCGTCCTCCTTGTCTCTTCACCTCTTATCCTCTCTCTCATTCTTATTATTGTTTCTCTTTTCTCTTCTTCTTCTTAATGTAATCTCTTACTATATTTCATTCTTCTTTCTCTCGTTCTCATTTTTATGTGCATCTCTTTTCTATCTCTTCTCTCTCTTTCTCTGCATCTGTCTTTATTTGTCTCTTTACCTGTCACTTAGTCTCCACGTTCTTTATGTCTATGCTCATCTCTCTCTCTCCCTCCTTCGGGACGCTGTGGTGTGTGTGTGTGTGTGCTGTCACACCTCCTGATGCAGGTTAACCTCGGCTGAGGAACACATTCTCTTTGACTGCGTTTGACAAAACTGGGACGAAGGCCGGGAGGAGATGGAGGGAAGACGGGATTTGGCCGACCGCACCTCAGCAACGCACGCTATTAAACGCAAGAAATAGAGAAACACTAGAGAGTGAACGAGGGGCGAACAGAGCTCGTTTCCAGGCCTCGGTATCTAGTTGCCCATGACGACGAAGAGGAAAGTCCGAAAGTTACTTAAAAAATCACCATACTGGTATCCCCCACCTGGCTGCTGCACTCTTAACTTTTTATTTTTTATTATGAGTGTGTGTGTGTGTGTATGTGCGCACGTATAATGGTGCATGTGCAAGCGCCGATCGCGTTTCCACGGCTGCTGCCTACGCCGAAGAGAAACCAGAGAGCAAAGCCTTCTGGGAGTGCGTCCGGCCCACGGAACTCATGCATGCCAGCAACATTGCATCAGAGTCGCAACCTCTGCACACATGCACTCAGTATACACACACATACACACACACACACACCCTGGACACACACAAACACACACACACGCTTAGGCCCCTGCTGCCGCCCACACTGCTTGGCATGTCCTTCTAACTTCCTCCGAAAGTGTTAAAAAACTTCACGGCTCCCGGGAGAGACGGTTTAGCGGGGCCACACACCGACGGGTACGTTATAAAGGGCCCTCACTCACTCACACATGCGCACACACACACGACGTGGGTCTCGGGCTACACACACATGTTAAAACAGCGAAAAACCTCCACGGTGCAAAAGTGAGGTCGGATTTGTTTTATTATCCAGGCTGCTAAGGCCTTAAAGGGGCACAGGAACACCTGCACATCCACACACACACACACAGTCACACAGTTATTACTTTTACAGTATTATGTTTCATTTGCCACGTGTGTGTATGTTGTCACTGTGTATCATATACCTCACCAAATGTGTGTGTGTGTGTTGTATACTTTACTCTGTCACCGTCTCTCTCTCTCTCTCTCTCCCGTTATCCTCTTTCCCAGCGTGCAGTAGCCATTAGCTCTCGCTCGGGTTTCGAGTGTTGCTCTGTCCGGGCTTGTTTTGGGCTAAGCCACATTCACTTGATGTCATTCCAGTGCCTGCCCCCACACACACACACACACACACAGAGCCCGGGGTGGACAGGCTTGGCACGAGTTCCGCTCGACTGGAACGGCCAAACGGCGGCCGGCGGGACGCACCTGTACCCCGTTGCTCAGCCGGCGCTAGCGGGCTCGCGACCGAAACACGTCAAAACGCTGCTGCTAAATAGCACAAAAATACAGCGGATTCGTTAAAGCTAGCTGGGGTTTTATCAGTTGTTCAGAGAGAGAGAGAGAGACAGAGAGAGAGAGAGAGAGAGAGAGAGAGTGGTGCATTTCTAATTACGCTCCCATAAGGACTGCTTCCCGTCTCTCTGTTTTTCTCCCAGTTTTTCGATGAGGGGGGGATTTTGAAGACAAGGGCAGGTGTTTTTGAAATAAACATAACCCTTGTGAATTTTGCAGCGTTAAAAATTAGCTACACGCTTATCACAGAGAGAGAGAGAGAGGGAGAGATGGAGGGAGAGAGAGAGAGAGAGAGAGAACACAAGAAGGAGGGCGAAACTGATGAGACAGATGAAAAAATGACAAAAAGAGAGAGGTGGAGAGAGGGACAGAGAGAGAGAGAGACCACGATAGAGGGAGAGGAAAAGAGTGATGAGAGAACAAGGGAAAGAGAGATGGAGAGAGAGAGAGAGAGAGAGAGAGAGAGAGAAAGAGAGAGAGAGAGACGGAGGGGGAGAAAGACAGCGATGAGAGAACAAGGGAAAGAGAGAGGTAGAGATGGAGACAGAGAGGCAGAGAGAGAGAGAAGAGAGAGGAACAGCTAGAGAAAGAAAGAGAGAAAGAGGGAGAGAGAGAACAGAGGAAACAAGGGAAAGAGAGAGACACAGCGAGAGGGAAAACAGAGAGTGAGAGAGAGAAAGAGACGGAGCGTGTCTCAGTGAGACACTAAGATATCCCTCAAACCCTCCACACACACACACACCCCTCACAGTTTTTCACACTTAAAGTCAACATCAGAAAGGCCATAGAGTAAAGACGACCCCCGTCCCTGTCTCAACCACAGAAAGCCCTGATCAGGGTCCGACCTGCGGGAGCGCGTGTGTGTGAGGTATGGTGGCGGTGGTCTGGACCGTGTCGTGTCGTAGGACAGTATCGGGGCAGCGTGGGGCCAGAAGCTCATAAATATGGCGGGCGTTATTAATATTTCAGCGTGGTGACTCCAGATCTTAATGTTCTCCCTCTCTAATTAAACACGGCTCTGATAGATACCATCATCTCATCATTATCACCATCAACCACACTCCAGGAGGGGTGGGGGCGGCGCCGCAGACTGACATCGCGCAGATAACCAGAGATCTCACCTATTATTATTATTATTATTATTATTATTATTATTATTATTATTATTATTATTTTGTTACATACATATACATATTATTATTATTAACACACAGTAACCTTGTGTATATATGTATAATATAGCATATGTATAATATAGTAGAATCATAAATCCTCACTTTCTCTCTCTCTCTCACACACACACACACGCACACACTTTATGGCCGTGTGTTAGTTGTCTGTGCCTATTAGTAAATTTCCTGCTAAATTTCACATGCAGTAGTGAAACCAGCGAGTGCTGATGAGAGTAGATTTGGCCGATAGACTTGCTTTGCCAAGCACTAATCCTCCCTGATACAGAACCACTCTCTCTCTCTCTCACACACACACACCCACACACACACACACAGTAAAACACTGAATCACACATATCTATACCCCAAACCCATCCACAGAGGCCTGCACATTCAGATTCAGTAAATCTTACACCGATTTGATTGATTCTGGTTCTGGCTCATTTATCTAATCTAATAATCAATTCACGATTCGTGAACGATTCAAGAGTTCAGGGCATATAGATGTAACGTGGTTTCCAGCTTATGCTATTTTCCTATTTGGATAAGTGGCGGATCAACAAAAAATTACGCTGAATTGAATATAGTACAGGGTTATGAACTGAATCAATTGGAATGCATGAATCAATTTGGAATCAACAGAGAAGAATTGTGATTCGCTTCGCTTCGATTTTTTTGCACACCGCGGATTCACACCATCAAACATTGAATCACACATATCCCTACGTAAGTCCACACAGTCACATACATGGATACACACACACACATACACACACCCCATCACACAAACACACGCACGCATGCACACACACACACACCATCACACACACACACACACACAATCACAGCCACATCTTGCTGTATTTGTGATTCTAAGCTTTCTTTGACTCCCATAATAGGTCTTCACATACAAAAATGTCTTTTTCATTTTTTTTACGAACAAATCAAGTCCTCAAAGCATTCAACACACACACACACAGCCCTCACCTCAGTCTGGGCAGGTCGGGCTGGTATAAACACCCCAGCAACATATGAGGAAGTGTAAGGCTTGCAGTGGCAGAACGGGTTTCACCGAGCAGCGCCTGTCACCTTTCTCCCCCTCCCATTAACCAGTCAGATTCCTGATACATTGGCCATTGCTACGCACACACCCACCCCTCTCGCTCGACTTTCTCACACTCTGCGTCCTCCACTGACAGCTCTGACACCTGGCTTCGGAGAGAAAGACAGGAAACTCCGGCTCGCTTGTTAAGGTCTCTGGAGGGTTTCAGAGAGGTGGAGCGGCGGCTATAAAAGTTCTCAAAATCTACCCGCGTTCGGGGAGGAACGGACGCTGGCCCGAAGCCGCGGCATTCTTACGGGTTTCCCGCCATTTAAAACGCTGCAGGAGCTGCAGAAAGGGTCGCTCTAGCAGAAGATGCTAACATGGCTTACGATGAATGGCAACAGATTTTTCTTTATAGCAAGTGTTTCTTCACATAGTCACTAAAGCCCCTGCTAACCTTTCATTCTTGTCGAGCACACGCCGCCATTTTTGGATTATTGCGTATTCAGGTGGACTGAGTCGGCGTTCTGGCTCTGCCGAGAAGAAAAATGGTGTGTCGTGGGGGAGAAATAAAGTGGAAGGGGGAGACGATGAAGAAAGATGAGCTGACTTTTAGCTGTATCATTTATTTCTCCATCTGATTCATAAAGCAAGCAGCTGATCGATAAAGATTGTTAAACGTAATTATTATTTTGGCCGCGCCCATCTTCACCTTGTAAGCGCTGATAATTTTAGCAGCTGGCTGTGCGCGTGTATTTGTATTACACACACACACACTCACACACCCACAGACCCTTTGATCTGATCTATGACGCTAATTCCCTCCACTCCTGCATCAGTCGAGCCAAACTGGAGCTCAAAACACGAGCGGAAAACATTTCAATGTGCAGATTCTCCAAGAGTTGCTATAGCTGCTTAGGCTGCTTCTCACATCAGAAACCTTCAAATCCAGGATGAGTAAAGGTACCACTGAGGTACTCATGAGCAAGGTACCGTCCCCCCAAGCACTACCCATGTCAGCTGCCCACTGCTTCTTCTGCTGATGGGTCAAATGTAGGGGTTTCATTTCATTGTGCTGTGTCTACAATGACAAATAATCAGTCCTTCCAGGATTTTGTGGACCTTTTTTGAGATTGAAAACAAGGTACTAAAAACGCCTGATTTGCAGCTTTTTAAAAAATTGCACAAAAGTTTTTAGGCGTTTTGTTAAAATAAAGTTGCGGGAGCACGGCAGTAATGAATTTGAGGGGACTGGCTGAATTTGCGTTAGTAGTTGCGTTCGCAACATCGCAAAATCCTGGAGGGTCTGAATAGTCACACGCTCACTTTCGCATTGTACAGTCTGTCCGTGAACGAGCGAGAGATCTTGAACCTCCTGAGGTGAGAGAGGATGAACTCTCAGCTTCCTTGCTCTGTCTATTCCTCTGTGTAAACAGCCTTGCCAACGCTCGGATAACGGCCTCAATGAGCGTGTTAGCATTTACCTTAGATAAGGGAGGCTGCGGCGATAAAGACCAGCAGTGGCCTTGATAATCATCTGCTTGAGGAGGTGAAGGGATGTGTCAAAGGCTTAGCAGCTACTTAAATACCTTCGCATCGCGATTTTATAACCCCTATTAAAGAGAAATATCTGAAAATGAAATTATCTCCGCAGAGACAACTGGGCTGACTTTTTGGTATGAACTACTGAATTTTCTCGTATTTCTCCACAAAAATTGCACTCGATCCACGAGAGAAAAATCTTCCCGGTAACCAGCAGGTCTCTTTTGTATTGTAAATAGCTATATTATAATTTTTTTCTTTTCTTGCACAGCGCTGCGCGTGGGTTTGCTGGGCTTTTATAATCTAACCTGATAAATGCTTACCAGACACCATTGCATGACCTGGTAAGTGTTTCGGGGGAAAAGGGGTCGATGGATGAGTCTTTTATTCCATCACGGTCCCTCCGCCCCGCCCTCCTCCCACCCAGCCCTACCCTCTCTATCTCTAACTCTCTCTCTCATTCTCTCTCCATCGTAGGATTCCGGGTAAAATGTATTACCTATTGACCGCCAGTTGTGCCTGTGGGTCAGGCAAATATATTCACACACACACACATAAAAATCACACAAAAATCCGGAACAAAAGAGAAGGAAGAAGGAGGGGAAAAAAGGGTAATTCCACTGCTGTCAATTCCAGGTATTTACACTTTAGTGATTCGGGGTGTTTTGTCTCGCGGTGGCACCTATAGTGGTCCAGATGTGTGAGCGAAGCCGTGCGACCTGAACTCGGGGCCCCGAGGGTGAACGCGGTGATGTCGAGGTGACAGGAAGTGACAGGCCTGGGATGAGATGAGGGCAGGACGAGGATGCCAAGGGGCCTTTTTCCCTCTTATTCCTCCTCCTTTCGTCGTCAGCCCCTCCCTCCTTCCCTAAGGTTTGCTGGGTGGAGGGCCAATGAGGGCTCTATGAATAGTCATTAGGGTTCTTCACATTCTCTCCTACTCCTCCTACTCCCACGTGCCTTTTTGTCGCTCCTCGCAAGGTGCAGCATTCAATTGCCAATTGATTTTCCTTCCCTCCATCTCTCTCCACAGTACGATATGCTATAAGTAAAGGGAGGGTGCTGAGGGGGTAACGCGTTGAGCTTCCCGGGGAAGATATGGAAGGGGCGGGCAATCTGGCAACCCGACGAAAGGTGGAGAAGAGGAGGAGGAGGAGGGGAGGATGAAGGTAGGGAAGCCTTTCTATCCTTGAATTGCTTAAGAGCTACATTCACATTACTGTTTATTTTATTTTTATAAAAAGGAAGGTTTAGACGGTGTGTGAGCGGAGGTAAGCAGTGTGTGTGTGAGCCTGGTTCTGCTCTAACGCCAGGACGCTAAAACCCGGAAAGGCCCAAGTATCGAGTGAGCCGCCAAACCCCGCCTCCGCTCTGGACAGGTGAACCCCTGCCCTTCTTCTTCTTTTCTTCTTCTTTCTTTTTTCTCTTCATCCCCCACACCACATCCTCCCTTCCTCCCTCCCCGGCAATTTGCCACTGCTCATGTTCGACTTGAGTAAGCACTGAGGTAGAAAAAAGAATAACGGGGCGATAAAGAAAAGACAGAAACGAAAGAGGGCGAGAAAAATGTTAGGGCCGTGTCATATTTGGCGCTCAAGTGATGCGTGAGGTCTGAAACTGCCCCCCTTCTCTCTCTCTCTCTCCTTTTTGCTCTCTAACATCTCTCTATCTCACTCACTCTTTCTCTGCTGAGCGAAAGCACAGGTACATGTTTCTATTGTAAAGCCTGATCTAACTGCCACAAGGTTGGTCGGGCAGTACACTTCTCGCCAGCGCTGCTGCTTTGTGTGTGTGTGTGTGTGTGTGTGTGTAGCGAAAGCCCTGCTAAACAGAAGCTCGTCCGTCCGCGTTGCAAAATTATATGTCCTGGCCTTGCAGATTTGAGTGTGTGTGTGTGTGTGTGTGTTTTAGGATGTGTTGAGCAACACCACTCTCCTTTGACATGCCCCGTTGGTGTGATTACTGAGTCATCTGCGTATTAATGCACTGTATAATGAGAGAATCTCCTCCGCCATTCTTATCCGACAATGCGCGCTGATTCGGGCGCCGGTTTTTGTGTGCGGCACTTACGTGTGTGTGTGTGTTATGCCAAAGGAAGGTAACAGGCGTATAATGAAACAGTGTTGTAGTAATGTGGTTTCTATTGTGCATGCAGAAATGCCTATTGCTCCGCTGTGCGCTGCCCGTATTAAGCCTCCCAAAGAAATGCTCTGAAGAAAGGGCTGTATGGTGTTTTCTCATCCCCTCTCTTCTTTCTTTCATCCCCCCCTTCCCTCCTTCCTTGACAGACACCGGCCGTGTGTTTTTATGCCACTGCGGCGATGCAGGTGTGTCGGTCCGCCTAACGGCCGCTAATTACACATTTTTTTCTGCCCGGCAACAATTAAGGTCACTGCGGTAATTACAGGTTTAGAGGCACTTTTTATACTGGCACCGGCAGGCAAAGGAGAGAGGGAGGTAGGAAGGGAGGGAGGGGTTATGAAGGGAGGGTGGAAGGGAGAAGGTTTAGTCTTTATGTCACGAACGCTGCTTCGCAGGCTGGACTGCAAAATTACTAATGTATAAATAATGAAATTAGTTCGATTTACAACAGATTCCTCGTGGAATCATGAATGGACGAACTCCTGAAAACTCCGCAGCAATAAATAAGCGCTAATTAACTAATTCAAGAAACGTGCAGGAGTGGGGAATAAAACAAGAACGCTCAAACGCTCACTGTGTTACGCCAACAATGTAACGTGATTTTACCTCTTACAACAACGTTTTTCAAAAGCGCTCTCTTTTTCCCCATTTTTGAATGCGGAGACAATATCCAAAAAGCTGCACATATCAAGATCCAGATAACTGTCTCGTTTCTTCAGCACAAATCCAAAACTGAGGGCTGGAAGAAGTTGCCCAGGACAAACAGGCGTGTTATAGGAGACAGATCAGGCGTGGCCTAAAGAGGCCTAAGAGAGAGAGTGAGAGAGAAAGGGGAAAGCGGTGTTTGCAGGTGTGTGTGTTTCAGCCATCGCGACCCTGCTAACTGTCTTGGAGACCCCCAGACGTCCGGGAACACTACGTTTGGTTTACGCATTAAAAAACGCAAGAAATACACGTGAGGTGGATGAGTCCTCATGGGAGGACTTGCCGCGCCCGCTTAGTTGCCTTCTTCTCCCTTTCTCGCCTCCGCCGTTTCTCTAACAATTGGCTTCTGGGTTTCTTTTTACAAGCTGTTATTATTGATTAAAGGAGGACAGTGGACGATCCAATCACAATAACAGGGTTTCATTAGGGCGCGAGCGCGGGAGCTCGTCCTCCCAATATGATCAAATTGATAGTGACACGCATTGATCGCTGTAATGACGCGATGCACCTTGAAGAATAATGACCACTTATTATAATTACCATCACAATTATCAAGGTCAGTGAAGAGAGACAGCTGTCGTTTTCACATTGGAGACCCTGCTCGCCTTGTTCTGGCCATTCCATCACACGTTACACACAAACACAGATGCATTCCCACACACTCACAGACCGATTCTAAATGAAGATTAATACCATCACTACTACTATTATTATTATTATTATTATCAGGGGTCTAAGCATTATGCTATGGAACCCCTCCTCGTAATTCTTCAAATTTTCTTCATTATTATTATTATTATTATTATTATTACTTTATTATTACCAATAAAACGGATTGTGCTTGAACCCTAAGTTGCAGAGCTGAAATTTTCAGGTGGGTGAGAATGGCGCTCAGCCCTATTATATAGGCCAATGGCTTTAGTAATCAGCTTTTTAATTACGCTACAGCAAACACGCTTTGAGCTCTGGGGTGGTAAAAATACTACAGAAATTTATGCAGGCTAATTCACTGAGGTTATACAATACCACTATTTGAACAATAGGGGGCGCAGAAAACACTACATAAATTTATGCAATGTCATAATAAAGCTTTTTTGCGTTTTGTTACATTTTGGACTTCTGACATCAACTGCATTTGCTAGTTTTAAGCTGGACCCTGCTCTTGTTGCTGCTATAGTTATATTTATTATCATTAAGTATACATTTATTTTTATTGAGAAGAAGGCATAGTAGTACGTAAAGTACTAGTACTGTTCAAATGAAGACTAATGCAACTTCTGCTAATTCCCCAGGTCAGATTAAGAAATTCAGATAATGAATGAATGAAAAGACAATACAACGTTAGTTAACTAACATCATATTTTGTAATCCTCATCATCATCACCATATCATCAATACCATCATCACTTCACCATCATCATCAATTATTATAAATCCCACGCGCTTTTAGCCATACCAACCTTAGAAATGTTCTGACCACTCCTGTCCTGACTGGACAACTTGTCTGCCTTTCACAGGTTCCTTTTGCTCTCCTGCAACTCAACTCATTTCCCAACCGAAAGACCACTACAGTCTTCGCTGAGTTTAAGCCAGGCTGGGTGGACCGGGCTGCACAGCATGTTATTCAGTTGCTGTCGCCCACAGCAAGAAGGTCCTGAGTTTGACCCCTGCACGGCCAGGGGTCTTTCATGTGAGTCGCACGCACTCATACTCTGAGGGTTTCAGACTGCTTTTCCACAGTCCAAAAGCACATGGACTGTTTACTCTAAAAGCCCCTGCTAGGTGGAATGTGACTGTAAATTCTCAAGGCATTGGTGTCTGCCCAGGGTTGGTACTCTGCCTCAAGATGCAGCTCCGGGATAGGCTCCGGTCCCCGCGATAGGGATTAAGGGTTCTAAAAATTTAAGCGTCATTCAGAACCTGTAATTGATGCTACCTTGCCCATGAAGGCTATTCTGATTATTTTCAAAAAGATCAAATCATTGTTTTCAGGACAGAAAACAAACAAAAACCCCCAAAACAAAAAGTAATTAATTGTAATCGAGGTTAATTGCGATATTAATTTGAAGTCATATCGTCCAGCCTTAGTTTGACCCTAAACTTTTAGAAGGTCATGAGAGAACTGTTGCTCGTGTCCATCAGTACAGAATATTACAGGAATGTCCACAGGAAGTGACATCAGACCCATCAACATTCCAGCCACACACCCTTTACAACCCACGCGGGAGATTACTGGTACGTCCAGCAGAGGTGGCACACGCGAGACGTTTTCTACATTAGCGTAACCACTGCTGCCATGCGATATTTTGCTGGTGTGTTTGCTAAGACACCCTCGCGTGTGCAGCTATTTTCCGTCTCCAAACAGCTGTGGAGGAGCCGTTACTCAGGAAGTGTTTATGATTTAAAATCCACAGGAGAGAAGAACACAGCAGGTCACAACTCTCTCGTACAACAGGCTTTTTTAAAAAATGTGTGTCGTCCTGAGATCTGTGGGGAAGTGTGTGTGTGTGTGTGTGTGGGGAGAAGGGTGGTGTTAGTCATATGAGAGTGACGGAGAGGGAGGGGCACACAAGTATGTGCTGAGTGAGACAAAGAGGTTGCAGTTGAATTGTGTCCATGACTGTGTGTGTGTGTGAGTGTGAGTGTGTATTTCTTTTGGGGATGAACTTTACAACAAAAATTACAAAGACTTAGCGTTAGTTAAATCAATAAACATGTCAAAAATATCACTTAAAGATAGAAGTATGTGTGTGTGTGTGTGTGTGTGTGTGTGGGTGTCTGGACACCAGAAGTGATCTTGGGTCTGTTTCTCTGTCTGCCCCCCGTTACTATGGCGGCCAGGCATGAGTGAGGAACCAAACAGGACAAAGACAGAGAGACAGATGCAGCTTTTGTTATGCAGAATACACACACACACACACACACACACCCCAGAAGAAATAAGATCTGCACAAAACCAGAAAGACACTTCCAGCAAGTTCAAAAAGTGCTTCTCAAAAGCATAGTTGCTAGCTACACAACTAATATAGTGTGCATTAGCAACTAACAACTAACATAGTGTACATTAGCATTACAAAGTGTACATTAGCATTACATAGTGTACATTAGCGACTAACATAGTGTACATTAGCGTCTAACATAGTGTACATACATTAGCTTATCAATATAGTACATTAGCAACATAATGCATTATACACTAAATATAGTGTACATTAGGCAATCAAATATGTGTACACATTAGCTTACTCAACTTAATGTACACATTAGCAACTAAATATAGTGTATACATAAATAACCAATATAATGAAAAATAGCTTACCAAATATAGTACATATTACAATCCAACATAGTGTACATTACTAATTAACCAATGTACACATTGTAGCAACCAACATAGTGCAATATCAGCAACTAACACTGTACATTGAAGTATCAACATAGTGTGTACATTAGAAGCAACCAACATAGTGTAATATTAGCTTACTAACTTCTAATGTACATTAAAACTAACATAGTGTGTGTACATTAGCACCAACACTGTACATTAGTATGCATTAACATAGTGTACATTAGCAACTAACACTGTACATTAGTGACTAACATAGTGTACATTAGCAACTAACACTGTACATTAGCGACTAACATAGTGTACATTAGCGTATTAAATATAGTGCGTACATTAGCAACTAACAAATTTATTATTAGCGTAATTAACAGTGTACATATTAGCCACTAACATAGTGTATATACATTAGTTTAATTAACATAATGTACATTAGCAACTAAATAGTGTACATTAGCGACTAACATAGTGTACATTAGCGCATCAACATAATGTACATTACAGCTATATAGTGTACATTAGCTTACTCAACAGTGTACATTAGTAACTAACATAGTGTACATTAGCAACTAACATAGTGTACATTAGCAACTAACACTGTACATTAGCACTTAACATAGTGTACATTAGCAACTAACACTGTACATTAGCGACTAACATAGTGTACATTAGAACTAACAATGTACATTAGCAACTAACACTGCACATTGCCACTAACATAGGCATACATTAGCAACTAACAACGACATTAGCAACTAACACCACATTAGCGACTAAATATAGTGTGTGTTACATTAGCAACTAACAACTATGCTTTTGGGAAACGCACCTCTGAATGGTTGTAAGGAGCTAGACCAGTGTGTGTGTATATGTGTGTGTGTGTGTGTGTGTGTATGTGTGTGTGTGTGTGTGTGTCCTTTATCTCTGACTCAGACTTTAGGTCGTCATATGATGAGGACTGACAGAGTTTGTGTGTGTGTGTGTTAAAGGTGAGTTAGGATGAGAGTGTACACATAGCTGTAAGGAAGACAGAGCTCTGATGAAAGTCCCACGATGAACACCATATGGGGGCATAATAAACAGCTAAACAAAAATAGTGGCGCCCACGCATGCATTCCTTCTCACACTCACCATCATTAACAGGAGAGAGAAAGCCGACAAACATCCCCTCCTACACACATCCCTCTCTCTCACTCTCTCTCTCTCACACACACACACACACTCTCTCTCTCCAGTGAAGGACAGAACTTGGGAGACACTCTTATCTTGTGTGGTTCATCTACAGATAGGTGCTCATGGCTATTAGTGCTATGTGTGGCATGCACAAGGTGAGACAGTGTGTGTGTGTGAGTGTGTTAGCAGGTTTTTAGGTATTCATGAGACCCCGAATTCCCTAAAAGACAGGAAACTTGAGATTTGTCAGGATTGTTGCAGGTTTGATGAGGAACTAAACGCGGTAAGAGATTTGGGTTTGGTTCCCGAGGTTAAGGTCAGGGTTGTGGTATTATTTACATCAAGTCATTACAGGAGGCAATGGAAGGACCTCACATAGATAAGGAGACGTGTGTGTGTGTGCGTGCGTGTTTGGACGACGACTCCAGAAGGACTCTTGGAGGATCACATGTCAGTTGTTTTAGTCTTAAATTAGATATGAGTTTATCTAGTCCAGTACGGTCGGGCTAAAGCCTGGGCAAATCCCTGCTCCGTCTAGACCGCATTCTCTACAGTCCACTCTAATTTCACCCACACACACACACACGGCAGTGAGGCCGATGCAGAGCAGCAGGCCAATTTAGCATAAGGCTCCTCCCGGCCTGTATGCGGCAGCAGGCCCGGGTTTCTTCTTCTTTTAAAAAAGAAATCAATAGTTTTAAAGGTGCTGCAGGCCTCCATCACCGGATTATTCCAGGGAGTCTCCAGGGCTGGAGCACAGTATACGCTCTCTCTCTCTCTCTCGCTCTCTCTCACTGTCATTCCCTCCTTCTCTCTCTATCATTCTCTGTCCCTCCTTCTTGCTTTCTCTGTCTTGCTCTCTCTCTCTTTCTCTGTTTCTGTCCATTCTTCTCCCCAACCTTGTTGCCCCTTCCTTCCTCCGACCTCATTCACTTTTGTCTCGCATTCTCTCTCTCTTTGTTCTTATTCTTTTCTCTCTCCTTTTCCACTCTTTTCTGTCCTCATTCTGGACTCTCTCTCATCTTCCACTTCTTTGTCATTCCCTCCTTCTTTCTCTTTTTCCCACTCTCTTTCTGTTTCGTCCCTTCTCTCTCTCGTTCCTCTTCTCCCCAATCGCATTCACTCTCTCCTTTCTTTTATTTCTCCCATATTTTGTCATTCTAATTTCTTTTCAATGTTTCGTCTGTTCTTCTCTCTCAACCACTTGCTGCCTTTTTCTTCCTCCCGATTTCATTCTCTTTCCTTTCTTTTCACTCTTTCTCTGTCCTCCTGCTCTCTCTGTAACTGCACTACGTTTTACTTCATGCCTGCTCACTGGCCTTAAACTGTTACCTTCTCGTTATAAATCTTCTTGCTCTCTAATTGTGTGTGTGTGTGTGTGTGAAAGAGAGAGAGAGAGAGAGAGAGAGAGGAGGAAAGTGGAAAGTGCAGCTGGCAGTCCTGGTGCCAGTGCCTGTAGGCAGAACTGAACTGTGCGGGGCTGTTGCCCTGCTGTGTCAGGCTGTTCTCACATGAGCGATTTCAGGGCACTCACAGCCGTCTGAGGTGGCGGCTCAACTCTGCACACACACACACACACACACACACACACACACTGCCCCTGTTCCCCTCATGCCGCTACGCTAATAGGTTGGAGTGCTAGGTAATAGCCTGCTCTGAAGATCTCTCTCTCTTTCTCTCCTTTTCACCTCCTCAGACGGTAGATGAAGAGGAACAGCTGTTGGGTTTCAATCAGTTACACCATGTCTAAGAAAAAGTTAAAAGGGGAAACGTGTCTCTTTAAGAGCGCCAGGTTCTAAGACTGCAAAAAGAGTTTATGAACGCGGTGAGAGGTCACCAACTGCTCAAGGTCTAAGCATTTTTATATTGATGAAATAAAACAGACTGCAAAAGATTTTTAAGCCAGTTGATGCTAGTCATTTGCAGTTTTTTTGGCCACTGGGCACGCTGGTCAAGTGTCCAAAATCATAGGTTGAGAACAGTGTAAGACACACACACACACACACACTTTTACTCATGATGAAACAGACTCACAACACAAAAAATTGACAAATTTCAGATTCTGAACCAGGTCCTCACAAGCATTTAAAACCCTCGCACAAACACATTACACACACACACCCTCCTCACAATTATAAGGCAACACAAATTAAAGGGGAGGAGGGGTTTGAACATATAACTCTTATTTATAATCGCTCAACGGTTCAAGAATTCGCAATTCATTTTCATGATCAATGACGACAGCTGCGGGCATCCGGCCTCCCGCTCGCCAGATCTACAGCGCGCCTCCCACTACAGGGCCCACTCCACGCCTCTCTAACGTCTCCTCTTTCTCTTTTTATTCCTTTGCTCCTTTGCTTATGCTCGGGCCTCGGGACGTTGACCCCGTCCTAGAACGCGGCTGAACGGTGTCCCGTCTGAACGGTGGAGCAGCTACGTCATACAACAGACAACAGACTCTTCCAAATCAAATGGAAAGGGAGGTATTTCCAAACATCGAGGATGATTGCAGATTCCATGGTGGAGGGAGCGGAGAACGCAAAAAACGTGATGCAGATAATATTTTATTTTTCATCTCGACCTCGCGTCTCCTCCTTCTCTCCTTTCTAACTCTCCGCCTGCCTCAAGTAACTCCTGCTTCATTTTTTGCAAATCACAGACCCTCCTCTCAAGAGAGTGAGGTTTGCCTATAAAAACTGAAATAGCGAAATATTTTCTTCAGATGATCTACAAAGGTCTATTTCAATATATTTACTCTATGTGAATATGTTTTTTTAGGGTAAACATAAAAGAAGGACGCTTATGCTTTTTGGAGAAAGAGAGAGACACGGGGAGAGAGAGAGAGAGAGAGAGAGAGAAAGAGAGAGGGAGGACGGAAGCCTGGCGGACGCATTAGAAAGGGAAATTGCGCTCAGCGGGGAGAAAAATCATTGTGTGACCCCAGGTGAAAAATGGCTATGTTTATAAAGTGCATGCAAGGCAGGCTGTGTAATTATTAGGAATAAGTTTAAATATTAATTCTTCCACTGGCAGTAAAGATGATCGATGCTGTGTCATACCATTTCTGTTTTCTGTTTTTTTCCTCAGTTCGGCGGGGGCCATTCGCCTGCTTTTCTCTGTTCGAAGCTGCCAGGATTTGATACAAACGCTGTTACACATTTTGGTCTAAAGTTTGATTTGGTCAATGCTCTTATGTATGTTGAAACCTAGGAGCAACTTTCAGCCTCGCCCGTGGAGGATCATCAAAGATTAAATATGGGTTGTGTAACCTAACGTCCTGCCTTCTCCTTCTTTAAAGACCTGCTGCAGCTAACTGTTTTGTCCAGTTCGGACGATGTAAGGAGGAAAACAAAAAACAAAGCAAATTAAATTGATCCCAACGCTGGACTGTGGGGAAGGTAGGAAGCCATTAATTTGAGAGCGCTTGGTCTGGACAACATGCGCACTTAGTGACTATCCGCGTAGAGCAATTAAAGGAAAGCCTGGAGTCTCTCTCTCCCTCTCTCTATTCCGTTCTCTCCGCTCGCACCACTATTCTCATCCCTCTTTCTCTGTCCTGTTGTTCTCTCTCAGTCTAACTCTCTGCCTTGTTCTTCATCCTCTTCCTTCTGCTCTCTCTTCTTGCCTCTCTCTATCCTTCTTCCTACCCTCTCTCTCAGTCTAACTCCCTGCATTGTTCTCCATCTTCCTCTCTGTCTCTCTCTCGCTCTCATTACTCACATTCTGCCTCTCTCTCTCTCAATGGCCCTCCACGCCCTCACCCCTTCTTCTCTGAAATTTTCTTCCTCTCTTCCTCTGTGTCTCCCCCCTTAGCTGTCACATAGGAAATACAAATTGACACAGATTTATTGGCTTTCTCAGACAAAGCCAATTGAAGGGGAGGCATTCCAGGATATTCGAGATCTTTCCGCCTTCCAGGTGGGATCTCCAGCCCGAGCCCAAACCCCCCCACCACTCCCCAGCCCGAGCCGAAATATGGGAAAAGGGTTTTTGCATAAGGAATGGCAACGAAAAAGAAGATGTAGGTGGAGGCAGGGCGGAAAGCGCACAGGAAAGTAGTGAAGAAGGGACCGAGAGGGAAAGATGGAGGGCAGGGGGGGGGTTGCAGAGGAGAGAGAGGAGGCCTCTTCTTCATCCTCCCGTCAGCTGGTTATTCAGCCTCCTACCTGAACTTCCACCTGAGACGGGATTGTTGCGTTGTCAGAGTTACCGCGTAATGGGAAGCACATACAAGTTTAGTGTAAAGCCACTAAAAGCTCATCAGGTTCGGTAGAGAAATACCTTATCTATGACGGAGCTGCCCGGCCTAGGTAATTACTCAATCAAGGTGGCCTCGGAAATACGAATCACAAGGACGCTGGAGGTATGAATAATGCAGGATAATTTGTATCTACCCTTTTAAGTGTTCTTATTCCAAAAAAAAAAAGGAGAGGGAGAGAGGGAGGAAAAAAAAACCTAAAACGCGGCTTCGATTAAAGTTTGATGACTGAAAGCGGAGCTGCCTCACACATAGAGGCTGAAAAGCTCTACTTGAGAACAATGACAGGAGTTGTGATAAAATAGAGAGGAAAGAGAGAGAGTGGGGAGAGAGAGAGCTGAGGAGCCTGATAAATAGCATCAATTGGTAGAGAAGGCCAGCCCAAACGGAACGCGGAAGGGCACGTTGGTTTGGTACTTAAAAAGAAGAAATAAATAAAGAAAAGGGAGGAAAGAAGGAGAGCGAGGAGGAGAGGAGGAGAGGAGCGCTGCGCTTTTATATCCCTGTCCGTTTAAGCGATGCTGCCTCTTGTGCGGAGATGTGTGTGTGTGTGCGTGTGTGCGTGTGTGTGTGTTGGCTGAGGCCTGGGCAGTTGGATTTGGGAGAGATAAATATTAGACTGAGCTTACCTGCTTCCAGACGCAACGGGACAAAGGCATCGTGGGAGGAATCACGCAGCGATGAGGAGAGCCAGAGAATAAGAGAGAGAGAGAGAGAGAGAGAGAGATATTGATTAATTTTGTGTTCAATGTTATCTTCCCAAGTCCCTTTGTTACAGCAACCAGAGAAAGATATCACAGAAAGATGATATTTAACAGATACACAATCCTATCATCAAACAAACACACACAACAAGACCAGACATGACAAAACCTTATCTGGTGGCGTGGCGCGGATCTCTCTTCTTTAATAATACAAACAGATGCGGTTAATGCTTATAAAACAGTTGGCATCATACTAGTGCAAAATGGAATGGTGATTTAATGCAAACATAATTAGCATAGCCAAGTAGCGCCATCTCCGACGCTAGCTTCTGCTCCGCTGAAGAAGACGCGTAATTATCGCTGTCTGCTATTCAGCCACTCCATTTGCATTTAACCCAGATTTTGGGGTCAACAGGAACCTCCACCCCGAGTCTGCGCAGCGCCCACACACACACACACATGCACACACACATGCACACTGCACGCACACATTTACGCACACACACTCACACACACACGCACACTGCACGCACACATTTACACACACACACTCACACACAAACGCACACCTCCGGCAGACACACATTTACACACACACACGACACTGGCAGTACCTACATACATTTACACACACACACACTCACACACACACACCACACACACACACACACACACACCGGCACACACATTTACACACCTTAGCCATACTGCAACAAAATGCACACATTTACACACACACACACTCACTCACTCACACACACACACTGGCACGCACACACATACACACACGCACACACACACACACACACACACACCTCACTCACACACACACACTGGCACGCCACATTTACACACACACACACGCACCACACACACTTACTCACACACACACACACACACACTAACTCACACATACACACACTCACACACACACACACACACACACTCTCGGATCGTGGTTGATGTAACTACTGCAGCATCGTCGCCCTTGATTCATTCATTTTCATTTTCATTAAATGTGTTAAGTTTGTCTCACATTCATTTAGTATATTTCGAGACAAAATGAGAGAGAGAAGGAGAGCTGAAGATGAAGGAAGGAGCAGAGAGTAAAAAGAAGCGAGGAAGGGATGATGGAGGAAGACTAAAGTCTACACGATAAAAGAGAAGGAGAGATAAAGGTACAATAAACTATTTGAAAGATGAAAACAAGTGAAAGTTGGATGGTTAGATAAAAATACGCTGGCCAAACTGTTACACGAGAATGTGTGTGTGTGTGTGTGAGAGAGAGAGAGAGAGAGAGAGGAGAGAGGAGCTTTTCATAGCAGCAGTGTAATTACCGTGCATGTGAAAGGGAGGACGTAATCTACTGTCTGATTAGAGAACATGAAGAGCGGAGAGAACTTTCTGAAACGCACAACGCACAAACACACACACATTTGCTCTGAGGCACACATTTATGTGCACACACACACACTTTACTACAGCATGCTTTACACGCAGCCTCACCGCTCAGACCGTAAGAACCAGCAGCCTGAGAGAGAGATCTACAAACCGAATGGAGAGACATCACACACACACACACACACACACACAGAGGTGGTCTTGTCTCCCTGTGAGAGAGACATCTCACACACATTCAAGAGTTTTCTTTCTTTATTTTTCCTTCTCTGTCTTTGGTCTATGGGGAAAAGAGTCAAGAGAGAGACAGAGAGAAAGAGAGATGAGAGAGAGCGAGAGACGTGCAGGAAAAGTGCTACCTTCTTTTTCCATGCCCAGAATAACTCCCCTTTCAGTTCTCTCTTTATCAATAGCAGCTCGGGCTGCAGGACTCCCTCTCTCTCCCTCTCCCCGCCTCTCTCTCTCTCGGCCTCCTCACCGCCCACTCTGTGACATGTTTTGTGTCCAATTTGAAGACACGTCAAGGAAGGATTCTCAAGCTCTCCTGAAGAGAGGCAAGGGTCAGATAGGATATCTCAACAGGAGAGAGGAGAGAGAAAGAGAGAGAGAGTAGAATACAAACACCAACACAATAGGTGGGCAGTAGAATAAAAAACCAAAGATATCACACACAAACACACCGAAAATGCTGTTTACATATTTCTTCTTCTTCTTGTCTCTAATTCCTATGATCTTATTTCCATTTAACTTTTCAAACTTCATTTTTAAAGTAAAGATCTACTGACTGAGGTCTCACACACACACACACACACACACACCCCCACACACACACACTCATTATCAAACCCTTGTGTCACTGGCCTATCGGAGGTGTCCTGACAGGAGCGAGGGAGCGGTCGTGCCCACGCTGTGCTGAACTACTCAGGGACGGACGAGTGTGAGCTCGCTGAGACAGTGTGAGAGAAAGAGTGAAAGAGTGTGAAAGAGTGTGATGGAGTGTGAAGGACTGAGCCACCGCCACGGTAGCAAAGAGATGCAGCCCTGATCCCCGATTCGGCCCGAGAGCCCCACTCGGTCCGGCCGCGCCCCACCACGCCCATGCATCGACACACACCCACACACGTAAACACGAACACACATACACACACACAAACGGAATCTCTGCAGCTTTATTTCAGAGGTGAATGAGGAAAAGAGAGATGCTATTATACATTATTAATTCCACAGCATTGTTGCCTGGCTGTGTGCGCGTCGGCCTGCTTATGCCTCTTCTGCATCTGTGCATGTGTGTGTGTGTGTGTGTAGGATGGCGAGCTGGTGCATCATGTCAGGACTGAGCAGTCATCCGCTCTGTGTAAACGGCTACAGGCCCCTCAATCAGGCTGCCGAAGGAGCCGTGTGTGTGTGTGTGTGTGCGTGTGTGCTAAGCCTGGCTGGAACAAACAACCTGGTGCACCACACGCACGCACACACACAGCACACACACACACATTCACACAAACACCTGTTCAGCATTGATAGCAGATGTCATTCAGTGAACAGAACAAAACCAGGAGGGGGGAGCGGAATTAAAAACGCAAGCATCACCAAGTTCTTATTATTTACTTACTGCAAAATGAACTAGTATAATGGCGAGGGCTGTTCGACAAATGCCAGCAAACTCGGCTTGGTAATTACACTGCTCTCCCCCACCTCCTCCTCTCTCTCTCCTCCCTCCCTCTCTCCTCCCTCTTTCTCTGTATGTCCCACCCACCACCAGAATTAGCCTGCTCTAATTTTTCCAAGAGATGAGATTGAGAAAGCCTATTTTCCCTATTTTCCTCTCTTCCTCTTCCCTCTATCAATTGCTCTCTCTCTGAAGAAGAGAAAGCCGGCGCGTTATATTTCTAGTAGGTATCCATTTGCATCAGTGTTTTTAAGCTGCATAATTCATTTGCATTATAGCGGGGTCGAGGTAATTAAAAGGAGCCCAGGCAGAGCTTCTGTTTTAAAGGAAATGGGAATATTTCGCGCTAATCTAGTTTTTTTTTTTTCCGCTTTTTGAGCCCGCCCAAGGCCGCTTTTATTGTCTTTTTTTTTTTTTTTTTCTTTCTTTTTTTCTTAAGGTCTCTGCCTTAAGAGATGTCGCCGGGCGTCTTTCTAAAAGAGGAGGAGGAGGAGGGAAGTTGTGGTGGTGGTGTTTTTGTGGGAATGGAGGGACGCGGAGGCGGCGGCACAAATGACGACATTTCAAACCACAGGCTGTTCCAGGACCTTTTTGTCCGAGGCGAAGGGCGAAACGCTGGGCGGCGGCGCGAGGCTTAATCGATCACCCGGCTAACGGGCGAGACTGAAGGATTTGGCGCCTTCCTTTAAACCCATCTGGCCCGGATGTAATAAAATTGACGTATTGATTCCTTTGAATTTACGAACGCCTGTTTTATAAAGTCCATTTCCAAAGCCGAGGCCTCCTCGGAGCGCCGTCATTTTCCCCCCCAAATGGATCAATTATGTGCCCACGTAATCCGGCATACCTGTAACCCACACACTTCTCCAGCCCACCCCACACACACACACACACTCCCCCCACACCCTCCCCCACTCTCCGCTTTCCCAACACTCCAGGGCCTCCCTCACTCTCGCTCTCTTTCTCTCCCTCGTTCTCTCGTACACACACAGCTCACGCCGAACAGAACGGATACGAGGGTCTCTCACCAAGTTAAGGAACTTCCCCAAATTATTCAGAAGATTTACGTTTCTGTCTGTGTGTGTGTGTAAGAGAGAGAGAATGTCATAAACTCCACAACACACCCAATGTTGCACAGATTAAACAAAGCAACGTAGAGGAACTCTGCCTATTTAACACAGCGGCTTGCAAACATATTCACCGCTCTTCGCATGTCACGCTCATTTTCAGCGCTACGCAAAAAAGAACTGTATGTTTTTTTTTTCCAGTAATTTCAGTTTGAGCTCGTCCGCAACACATTTCCAAAGTGAAAATAAGTCTTTTTTGCAGCTATTTTTGCTACAATAAACTCCAGTTCTCCATTCCTACACATGCAATAACAGCTATAATATTTGGGGGATAAGTATCCACCAGTTTCACACATTGTTTAGGAGTGATTTTTCCCCCGAATTTATAGAGATCCTCTCAGTGGACGGGACGCGGCTCTGGACAGCAGTTTCACAAGTTTAACAAAGACGCTTTCCTGTTGAATTTCACACTAATATTTCAGACACATTACATTTTGACTGTCTTCATGCTGCTGACTGTGCCCTGCCCTGCGCTGTGTTGACACCTGTGTTGGGGGCTGGTCCCTGCCTTATGCCCGTAGTTCCCAGGACAGGCTCCGGTCTCCCACCCCTAAACCCCCCCCCCCCCCCCACTGATTAAGCACTTCAGATAATGAATGAATGAATGAATGTTACTGACATTGTAGTATCCTAATACCATCTCATTTCCAGGAGTAAAACGTTAAAATGATGCTATTTCACGTTTTTTTAACATTCACACCCTAATACTACTTTATACTGTATTTTATTGCTTTTATTCAAAACATAACACATAAAATCATACATTTATTTTATACTCTATATTATAATCTGCTATTCTGAAAAAATCTATTGGGTTTAAAAACAATACAAAATATTTGTGCTGCTAAACTAAAAATCCCGACGCAGAAAATAGAGTATAAGTTCTTTCGCCGGCTTACGTCAGACAGATGTGAAAGTGCTTCTCAATGAGAACGAAGACACTCGGGGTGGGTGTGTGTGTGTGTGTGTGAGAGCCGAGCAAGATCCACAACCTCGACAAATCTGTTTCGCTATCTTACACCGGAGCAGGGGAGGAGGGAGGGAGGGAGGGAGGGAGAGAAGGGGTGAGAAATTGAGAAAAAAAAGCACTCCTCTATCTTATTCTCCACACTCCAGCGAACAACATCCAGCTCCGTTACAGTGCGTGTGTGTGTGTGTGTGTCCAGTCCCTGTTAAGGTACACTCCTGCTGAACGACGTGTCTGTGAAGGGCCTGTCAGATAGTGCATGAGCGAGCAGTCAAGTGACTCCAAAAGGAATACGGTGAAATCATAATAAAGGGATAGGCTGGGATGAGAAGTGAGAAAGCGCGTGTGTGTGTGTGAGTGTGTGTGTGTGGACAGGTTTTGAAGTGGTTTCGAGGACCTGCGTGTCCCAGCAAATATGGAAAAATCTACGATTTGTCATATTTTTTGTAGCTTTGTGAGTTCAAGCTGACAAAGATAGCAAGAGGTTTCTATGCGCGTTTGTGTGTGTGTGTGTGTGTGAGAATGTGAGTGTGTGTGGGAGTAAGAGAAACCCACTCCATTCATTACAGCATGAGTTCTGGGAGATAAACAGCACTGGCTCTGGCATGTGGGGGGAAAGCTGGTCTCAAATGGCCATGCCGCTGTCTGACCGCAACAAAAGCACCTACGATTTGTCACGTCGTTGTAAAAGTTGTGTGTTTCGCAGTCGACTGGACAGGCCAAGGGGGAGTTCTGTGTATATGTGTGTTTGTTTTGGTCTGTGTCTGCGTGTGTGTGTGTGTGTGTGTGTGTGCATGCGGCTACTGCAAGGCCTCTCGCTGCACAACAAGCTCAGGAACACGGAGCACCGTGTGAGCGCATTTCGGCATGGCGACGGCGTTTAGCGCCGGGTTTAATTTAACGGCCGCGTTCACGTCGGTGGATGAAACAAAGCTCGGCGCCGCTTTGCTTGAGGTGCAGAGGTTGGAGCGCTGTAATAAGATTAGCCGAGCACCTCGGCTGCCTCACACTCAATGACAGCTAATGTGTAACTAGCCCAGCGAAAACCCCGCCGCTAGCAATAATGATCACCGTGAGCGACTCTCTCTCTACCTGTGTGTGTCTCTCTCTCTCTCTCCCCCTCCCTCTCTCCTGTAATCAGTGTGAGTTGATGATGAGCACTTGTGTAATTAAGATGGTGGATGTTAGGAGGAAGCGACATCGGTGTCTGTCTTCTCTCCTCCCTCCGTCAAGAGCGCCAGCCTCTTAACCTGAGCCGAGCGAAGGACGAAAAAACGATGCACGAGCTCTAGGGCCGCGCGATACGACCTCAAATCAGTATCACGATTAACCTGATTACAGTTAATGATCCGTTATTCTTTTGTTTTGTTTTTTTGCTTTGTTTTTCACCGACAAGGTTGGTACTATAAATGTGCTGGACTATTAAAGCGGGAATATGTTTTTCTAGTGAAATTGATAAATTGATAAACCCACACAGTTGAGGACTCAAACCGGACGGAGCGCAGTCACATTTTTCAGGGAATGCCGCATGAACACACAATGTGGAAAGTATTAACCAAATTTGTTTTTAATAAAGTATTTACAGAATTCATATTTTTAGGTATTAACAGAATTTTTTTTTGCACTGCTGTCACTATTTGCAAAAACATTGAATGTATAAATAGACTGGATATAGAATTCTTTTCATACTATAACTGTTTCTAACCTCTTGCACATCCAGTGTAAAAGTGTAAGTCTATCTCCCTCTGTTTGTAATTCTAGTTCTAGTTTAAAGTTATATTTAATATTCCATGTCTAGTTTAAAATGTATATTTTGTACTTTATTTATTATTCTTTATTCCATGTGCCTTAATTGTTCTTTGTTTCCTTTTTCCTACTGCACTGTTAAAACTGGAGCCACGTCGTCTCGTCTCTCTGTGTATCTGTACAGTATATAGCAGAGATGACAAAGTTTACTTTTACACCATCATGGGCACGATTACATCGATTAAAGGTTGTGATTGTTTCAAATCTGTTCTGATTAACCGCCAAATGATAGCACACGCACAAACGCATGCCACACGGCAGACAGGCGTTAACGCCGAGCGGCCGAAGCCGAGTCGTAACGCGGTAGTGAGGTAGAGTTGATTTGGAGAAGCGGATTCCAGTAGCTCCGGGTCTAGACTGCTGACAAAGGCCCCGGGGTGGGAGTGGGGTGTGTGTTTTTTTATTATATCTTATTACACCCCACTGAAAATAAATCACAGCTAAACATCTCCAGCCCGAAACTCCCCACCTTCTCCTCCTCCTCCTCCTCCACCTCGCCGGCATGCTGCATCGCTCCACATTATTTTACCGCTTGATACAAGGATGTTGATTGAGATTAGGTTAAATATATGATCTCGTTTTAATACGAAATGATTCCCTTTTCTACGGGGATGTGCTAGCGTATCAGTCGGACAGCTGCTTCCGCGATTGTCGGTTTAAATCCCAGACCGGAAAACGTTTCCACTGATGTACCTGTGGACAAAGTGCCAACCACAAGCTACTGGTCGCTAGCCAATGTCTACGTCAGCTGCCCACTGCTCCTACACAGATGGGCTTTAAAAAATGATCACTCACTTTCACCGTAAATGTCAAAAATGAAATAACAGAATGTTTTAAAACGAGAAATGATATGATGTGTTTTCTTTGCATGTTGGAAAATGATTAGTTTGTTTTCTTATTTAATCATTAAGGGTTTCGTTTTAAAGTTAGCACATAATTTATATTAAAATTCTGATCAAACATTAGATTAAAGAGAATTTTTTTAATGGTTTGCAAGGTACCGCCTTCCTTTAGCAAAACGCTATTAAAGTGTTATTACAGACGTATTACTGATTTATTATGAGTTTCTAACAGTTCACTTAAAAATATGTGTTAAAATGCTAATTTAAACTCGAGATTTGTTTACCTTAATTTAAAAAAATGACCTTCTAAAAAGTTTTTTTTGGGGGAAACTGACTTCACGACTGGGCCCGGGGAAGGCCCCGCCCCCTGCTCCGCCCCCTACGTGCTCATGCGTTTCCGTTGACGACAGTCAAAGTGAGCAGCTCCAAGCTCCGGTGGAAAACTCGAGTATTTTGCAAACACTTCCACCTCCCCCCTCACCACCCCGAATCTCCCCCTTCCCCATGCCTGATGAGCGGCGTCCGGATGGCAATCGCGTCTTCGCAGAGCCTCGGCTGTGGCGCGTTTTATAAATTACCTCATCAGAGGCTGAAATTAACACCGATTCTTGCAGGCAATTTCTCCATTTCCAATGCTAATTACGTTTTTTTCACCTCCCCCCCACCCCACCCCCTTTACTTTTAAATTCCGTACCACCTGTTTAGGGGAAGACATCTTAGGCGGCGCAGACGCATTTAATCACAATTTTAATTAACCGGCGTGTAGATGTGAAAAAGAGGCAATTATAATGCAGATGAAGGATGGGCTTTTTTTCTACATTAAATTGTTTTGTTCCTTCGTTATGTTGATTGCATAAATAGTGACAGCGAACAGTTTTTATCTACTGTAATTTCGTAATTGTTTCGCCAAAAAAGAGAGAGAGAGAGAGAGAGAGAGAGAGACGAACTCCTGGATTGACTGACTTCATCTGTTTGCAAATTGTTTAATTCGGTTAACCCCGTAATTGCCGCCGCAGATGCCTCCCGAGTTCCCATCGGAGCGGAGAAACAGACAGGCGACGTTGCTCGTCTAAACGAAATCTGGGAGCGATCGCAGATGAGACGCTTGTGATAGTCCTGTGCATACAGTCTACATATTGTCAGAAAATGATATGTGAATATTTAGCAAATTGTCTGTAAACTGTCGACTGTGTTAGTCTTAAAACGCCGTATTAACTCACTGTCAAAACTCTGTAAACAAGCGTGTTTATCTTTCCAAGGAATGCTATTACTGTATGCATAATCACACCTTTAAATCACAACCTAATCCTAACTCTAATCCCAGTCTAATCCCTAAAAAAAACAAATAACTTCAACAAGCACCTACCAACTAACAGTCTACACAAAATCTAAACTAGTTTTAATTTAGACCAAACTGCTCAGACGAGTTATCATTTAGAACAAACGCACTAATTTAGATTAGATCAAACTAGACACTGTTTTCGACAAGATCAGACATTCATTTTGGAAGATATAAAGAGGAACTAGTTTGCGATTAGGCCAGGCGTACTAGTTTAGGGTTAGACTAAACTAGTAGGTTCATATTAAACTAAGTCAAATTAAATCATCCCTCTCTGTCTCTCCGAATAACAAAAACGCCGCAGCCCACACAGTTTTGAGCCAGGTCTAATCTACGAGAGAGGTGGACACAGGAGCCAGAACCGTGCCCATGTGGGTACTGTAACCAGGCAGCGCGCATACCACAGGGTCGAGAGAAAGAGCAGCTTCACCAGATTAGCCCCTGGCTGAGAAGCTTTTCAAAGAGAATTAGAGAGAGTGAGAGAGGGAGAGAGAGGGAGAGAGAGCAGGAATTTGGTAAACTCTGTCTTCATTTTTGTTTGCTGATTTGATTCACCTCTTATTTATTTCTCTTACTATTTTTCCCGACGTGTTGCCTAAAAGAACCCTTTTCCAGGAACAGACAAGACAGCACCATCGCGCTGACCGTGGTGAGGAACTGAGCCAAAAAAAATTCCTCCAGAAGTTAAGTAAAAAATGGGGTGAAAGTTGAGTTCTGATGATCAGACAGTGACAATGAGAGAGAGAGTATGAAATCGTCCACCCTCCTCTGTCATTTAGCGACTTTTCCAAAACGGAAGGAGAGGAAAGTGAGTAGGAGGAAGGGAGGGAGACGGGGTAGTAAGAAAAGGGGCGAGGGGTAGAAGGCGGGGGGAGGGATGAGAAAGTGGACAGCAGGCAGAAGGACGAGGGCAGGAAGAGAGGGGCAGGTGGCAGGAGGAAGAGGGCAAGGGGAAAAAGGGGGTTGAGACGTGTGGCATAAAGGGAGGAGGGAAGAGGCCACGAAGCCGAGTGAGTGAGTGTGTAAATTTTAGCATGTTTGGAAGGGAAAATTGGTCTAAGCTTAACTAAACTCTGCCAACATTACAGCACATTAACACGATGTTCCACATACACACAGACACACAGACACACACACGGTTCTCCATGCGAACTCTAATAAAACTCCACGTTAAGCAGCTTCCATCTTCTCCACTGTGCTCTTAAGGGATTTCGCACGCCGCACAATGAAGCGGCTGAATGGTGGCGAGCGGCGCCGAGACAGAACTGGAGCAGGCCGACGCTCGGCAAGTTTCATCACTTCGGAACGGTAAGCTCTGCTCCGTGGCAACGCGCAAAGGCGCAGCTCCACGTGAGCGCCACAAAAGGCTTTTTTTCAACTCCCGCTCGGTCTCTCCTGCATGACCGAATCCACGGTTACCGCATCCCAACAAATAGGTGGCCTCTGTTGTGGGTCTATAGCTGCCAACAAAGCTGGCTAATGTGTGTCTGTGTGTGTGTGTGTGTGTGAGAGAGAGACACAAAATCCATAATAGAGTTCGCTGGTTAGGTATTGTGCGTTTTTCCATTTTATTTACAGTCGAAAACGGCTTTAGGTCGCATTACAGAGCTGTTTGTAACAAAACTATGTAGCATTTCTCAAAATAATACTAATAGAGGATCAATTTTTATAACTGTATTTAAAAATACATGCGCCATACCAAAATCGACATGGTCTTACACTCACCTGAGACCAGAACACACTCCTGACACCCGTCACACCCATCACACACACACACACACAATGTATATTAGACACCCACCGTACTCCAATGTTGCAGCAGCGAAAGAGAGCGAGAGAGGGATGAAAATATTCTACTGCAACTTTACACCCATTAGCCCTGTGACCTGAGTCTCACATCACACACACACACACACATATAAACCTTGCTTGCCGTGTCTCTGTGTCACCCCTCCACTCTCTCCCTCCCTCCCTCTCTCTCTCTCCCCGTCAGGTTCTGGACTGCCAATTCCAGCTTGAAGCTTGACTGGCTTGATTTGATGCAAATACCTCGGGGGAGAGTCCCCGGACTGATGAACAGTTATGTCAAGTCGATTTTGCACCGTCGGGAAAAGGTAACCTCCGCGTCAGAGGGGAAAAACGCACACACACACAAACACATACACACACGCACACACACACGGAAAGAGAAGGTTAAAAAGACAGCGAGGTTGACACTATCCAACGGTTAAGACCCCCGCCTCCCTTCTTTCTCTCTCTACCTCTCTCTCCGTCTCACCGCAGCGACACTGTCACCGTGTCTGGCCTAATTGCAGATGAGCCTGACTTGCCATTACAATAAAAAGCCGGTGCGCGGCAGACATTACCGCCGCCCGCCTCATTTGCGGTACTGCCGCGAAAGGTAGAAATGAATATTTCATTACTTTAATTACTCAGAGATACTCTTTTTCAGCACACGCGCACACGCAGGGAGCGAGAGAGACAGAGGCGTCACTAATTATGAACAGTAATAACATTTAAGATTGCATGATTGCCAGTTTACTGTGGATGGCTGGCTGTTGTGGCAAGAAATTACCAAGGTAACGAGGAGGAAGGTGCGGCGGCAGAGGACAAGCAGAACGTCGGGAGAGAAATGGGGCTCGTCGCGCCGAGGCTCCGCCGTACGACGTGCGCTACTGTAAAGCGGGGTGTTGGGCAGCGCTCTGGGCCGAGCGCAATGCTAATGACTGCTTCCTTTATATGGGAAGATAGAGCGGAGATATATGAACTTATTATGCTCATACACACACTCACACACGCAAACGCACACACACAGGAGATATTTGATAGGTGGGCTAATTGCAATAGACGGGAGCAGTAAGAATAACAAAGTGTTGGTGAGTTTATCTAAGGAATGTTGGAACAAGACAGACTGATAAAGCACCACCTCCTCCCAGGGAGAGAGAGAGAGAGAGAGAGAGAGAGAGAAACTGAAAGAGAAAGACAGAATGAATAAACTGAAGAGAAAAGGGAAGACTGAGAGACTAAAAGAAAAATGAGGGCAAACTGAAGGAGAATACACACACACACATATAGACCCAGACACATAAGGGCAGGTAAAGGCTCCAAATCGTTGCCGCGGGCCCCTCTCTCCCTGTGTATATGTGTGTGTGTGTGTGTGCTCGAGTGTGTATGTGTGTGTGTCTGGGAAAGGCTAAAGACAGGCTGTCCGTGTGATTATTCCAGCGCTACCTGACAAGGTGTTGCTTTGACATTTGTTCTTGACAGCGGTGAGATTGTCGGGGGGGCGACGCGGCTCTGACACAGCCAACAGCACACGGCTTCATCCGGAGTCACAACCTATTACAGCAAGCACTCACCTCACACTGCTGTACACACACACACCGTCCTGGCACATGACAGGAACACACACACACACAGCCATGTCTTTCTATCTTTGAGAGGCACAAACCTAAATCTAATCTTAACCTTAGCCTCAGTAACCAAAAGCGAAACCCTTTACCGCTTTCAGTTTTTCACGTCAGATCGTACTGTACATGCAGCTTTTTCAGGCCTCGCAAACTCATAAAAACACTGTCCTAGCAAAGTGAGGACTTCAGGGCCCCGCAAATATCCTGAACACTTGTAGACTTGAAACACACACACACACACACACACTTTTTCGGTGTGACATCTTTTTTAGTTCCTGGAAAAACGTACTGCATGAACCTGAAATTATCATCCATAATCAAATGTCTCCGGGCTTTCAGTCTTTAAGGTTTCAATCTAAAAATGTTCACACACACACGTTTAAATAAACACACACATACACACACAGACACACACACACAATGGAAAAGACAGGCACAAATTTTCCCAGTAAATAAATATGAGAACCTACAAAGTACTGGCGGAAAAAGGGCGTATATGAGTGTTCATAAAAGTGTGTGTGTGTGTGTGTGTTAAAGCAGTACTGCTTGTTACTGTCTCCTTGCCGTAGTCCTACCTAAAGTTCCGAATGTGTGGGGGGAAAGCAGAGTGAGTGCAATTCCAACAATTTCCTGCCGAACTCTGATGCCCGGATAGCAGTGCATTTGATCAGCGATATGATGAAAGCTCCGACCATCTCAACACTTCCCACGTCATCAAAGCCCCTGCTCGTAATCTACCTAAATTATCCGTTTTCTGTTCCTTTCTTTCCCCCCCCCCATATTTTTCATAGCCTGCGAGAATACCGTGCGATGAACTCGGGTTGACTTCACGCTGAGAATTTGTATGCAGAAGTGAAAATAATAATAATAATTAAAAAAAAAACAAGCCGGCCGGCGTTTTAAGACTTAAATCTGAATTCCGAGGCGAGGTGCGCGGAGACGTGTCCATGCTAGAGGGGAACGCCGAGCCCCGATTTCCGCGGGCCGGGAAGCGTAACGTGGGGATGCGTTATATCTGTTATTGATTGGCCGCGGTGACCTTGCCAGGAGTGTTCCTCAACCCCGACAATCAAACACGCATCAAAGCGAGTCTGGCCTGGCCCGGCGTGTGTGTGCGTGTATGTGTGTAAGTAAGTGAGACAGAAAGAGCGAGAGAGAGAGAGAGAGAGAGAGAGTTCTGGACCTGCTAAAATGTGCTCAGCGACTTTAGAGGATCAAGCCGAGAACTGCTTTCAACACCCTTTTTTTTTTCTAAATGCGGGTGACATCTTTGCACGTGCAGAGAGAGAAAAAGAGAGAGAGAGAAAGATAGAAGGAGAAAGAGAGAGGGAGAAAGAGAGAGGGAGGGAGAAAGAAAGAAAGAAAGAAAGAGAGACACAGATGCAGGAAGAAAAATGCGCACTGTTCAAGGCAGTAATTAGTAGCTAAACCCAGCTGATCCGAGCTCAGTATCGGGACGGCGTCAGTGTCTAAAGGCCTTATTAGGAATGCTGCCGTGAGGTGATGAACATACATGTAAACACACACACACACACACATATCCATACAACACAGGGTTCATTATTGGTGACAGTGTCATTACATTTGCCAGATAAATTGTAGGCATTGTCGACCTTGTAGAGGCCATAATCCTTACATTAAAGCACTAAAGGAGGAAACACACACACACGAAGAGGATTAACACACACACACACAAGAGAGAGAAAGAGAGAGAGAGGAGAGAGGAGGGAGAAGAGAGAGAGAGATTTTAGCATTTTTAAGTCACCTTTATGAGATCAAAATTTATTCTTCCTACCCTCACCCTTTCATCATTTTCTCTCTTTTTTCTACACTCCATCCTTCTTTTTCTCTCATTTTCTCTCTCCACCTCTCCTCACTCTTCATCTGTTCTTCCTCCACTCTTAGTCTCAATGCCCCCCCCTCATCAGCCCAGCACTTTACACGTGGCGTTGTCAGCTGCTGTTGAGAGACTCTACCCAGGAAACATGACCATCAAACTGATCCGGCGCTAATGCTAATTTATACATCACGGACCTGTAAAACACCTCTGCGCGTACGAATTAAAGACTGGCGCGCTTTTTACACCTGAGAAGTGCACAGACGAACTGTCACGCGCCGCATTTGCCGCAAATGGGAATGTCGACACTCGAGAGCACTGCTTTTTTTTTTTTAACTCCTCTTTTCTTTTTTTTTCCCATTTTTAAAAAAACTCCTGCAATCCCCAGCCAGAATGCCCAAACGGTGAGCGAATGGACTTGAGCGAATGAACAAAGTCCCGGTTTTTATTTTTGTTATTTATTTATATATATTTTCTCTTCTTCGCAGTGAGAGACTGAAATGAGGCGTGATATTTCAAAAATGCACTCCCCCCCCACCGAATGCATAAAACATGGGGGCTTAGCGTGGCGAGGTACACACATAAATGAAAGTGCCGGGACGCATGCAATTATTTGCCAGTCCAGTGATGTTTCAATTCGGATGTTTGCTTGTTCCCACCGCGGAAACGGCAAAGCGGAGGGAGGGAGGGAGGGAGGAGAGAGACCGAGCTCGAGCTCGAGAGAGAGAGAGGGGGGAGTTGACTCTGAAAGAGTGTGACATGGTTCAGGCGGACATCACCGTTGAGTAGAGCTGATATGAACTGTCAAATATTAAGAGCTATACGACAGGGAGACGGAATGCAGGGCACGCACAACCTCTCACCACCACACGCACGCACACACACACCTTCACCTCTGTTCCGCCTTCTATGACACTCACTTGTTGGGAGTCTCGCAACAGTCGCTGGAACACTCACACGTGCTTTTTAGTTTTCTGGAATTCTTTCAAGGACCGAGGGTAAGGTTTTGGGCTCGAGCGGGACGACAAGATAAAAGTTGTGGTCAGCCGTGAGGCTGAAAGGACGGCAGAAAGCTGTAAGGTCGAGTGAATCACTCTTTCGCTTTAGTCAGAGATGACGCAGGAAGGTCTGCACTCCTACTGACACTTCCACTGCTGTCTGTAGAGAGACAGATGTCAGAAGTAGCGAGAGACAGAGGGAGGGAGAGAGTGATATGGAGAGAACGTGAACGAGGAGAAGGGCATAGAGTGAGAACGATGACACTAGGTGACCATAAAGCCCTAAAATGCTGCTATTGCCCCCACCCCCTCTGATGGTCTGCTCGTCCCTCTTTCCCACTTCTCTCTCTCTCTCTGTGAGTGTGTGTGAGTTAATATAAGACTACCTAGTAAAGCCTTTAGCTTTGTATTTCTTACAAAGACTCTTTTAGCAAACTCTCTCTCTCCCTCCCTCTCTCGCTCTCTCGCCCTCTCTGTGTCCGAAGGTGTTTGCCGAACTAAAGCTGCTGAAATCCCACCGACTGAGAGGGGGAAGGTGTGTTCCTAATCCCCTTTCTTTACAAAAAGAGAAAGAAGGAACAGAGCCGGAATTCAAATCACACGACACAAAAGTTGTAGCGTCTCACTTTGGCGGGATTTTCCATATTTGCACAAAGGAGATGTGCGGCGGCTGATTAGGTCACCTGGACACATGTAGAAAAATCTGCACCGGTGTTCGTATGCACGTGTGTCAAAGCAGCCAAACTAAATGTGACAGGATTCGCTGTCACCTGTGGAGGAGCGTGTAGTGACACACACACACACACACACACTCAAGCACACAACTGCATCTGTCTTAATCGTGTTTTTTTGTGAGTGTGAGAGTGAGTGTCCATGAATAGTACAGGCATGGCATCTTGTAACACTATCAGCATGTGTGTGTGAGTGTGTGCATATGTGTGTGTGTGTCGGCCGGCCCTATATAAGGCTTGTAACCAGGGGAGGCCCCACAAACATGCACAAACACCTTAGTTATTTTGCTCTCACCGCACACCCACCCTCACCCTCTCTCTCTCTCTCTCTCTCCTTTTTTATCTCCCTCTTTTCTTCTCCCTCTCCTCTCCTGCACCTCCTTTTAGCCCCTTTTCATGTGACCCTCTCTGAGGCTGAATGTAAATTCGCCGCGCTGGCGGTGAGAGGCTGGCTCGTGATTAAGAAGAAGAGAGGAGGCCGGCCTCTTTGTTCCGCCCCCGGGGGATGTTTACCGGCGGAGACACAGCGGATCAGATATGAAAGGCATTCGGGTCAGGACTGATGTGAGCGAAAGTGAAATCACACCTAAGGCATTCCGCCGAGCGGCGAGTACGGGGCCAGCTGACACTGCCCGCTCTTGTGTGTGTGTGTGTTGTGTGTGAGGGCGTCCCACACACGCACACACTCCCCCATCAGGAAAAAATATATCTTTACAGATGAGGAAGATGGAACTAAAGGCAAATAAATGCATATAAAAATGAAAGTATAATTAATGCCAGAATGCACTGGTGAAATCATTAATATGTTTATGCATAAATGCATTCATAATTTCAAGGTGGAAATAAAGATCTTGTGAATGGGTTTGACGTCCAAATATGAATATTGTTATAACTGTTTTATTTGGTATATAATTCAAAATGTTTTGGTGTCTAGAGGTTAAAATATTGTTAGAAATATAGAGTCAGCTCATGTCCTGACTCTCCTCATCCTGATGTCAAGTGACTCAGTCTAAAAACTCACTGACCGCAGGAAGAAGAGTCAAACGAGAGACGTGTGTGTGTGTGTGTGTGTGGATCTTAATCTGTAACACTAAAGTAAGCATCCACCCACCAAGAAGTGATTAAAGATTAAATAAAAGCTCAATGATTTCAACCAGCTGCACAAAACTGTCACATGCTTTAGACTCAAATTAATCACAATAATAATAATAATAATAATAGAACTTTGACAAACATGTAACTAACGCACCTAAATCATTTCTCGCTCTTTGTAGCCAACACTGTCACTTACAGGCCAAGACGTCCAAAACCCCATCCTCAAATTAAGACTTATTTATCATTTCAAGAATAAACCAAATAATAAATTATGCGTAAAGCAGAATTCATGTGAATTAAATGATGCAATAAAAAAAGCATATCTTGATCTTGCCACTAAGGTGGTTCTGTCTTGTTTACGTTACGACTCCCAGAACGGGATGTCATTTTGCGGCAAAAGAAAGAAAGAAAACCCTAAACGGGGCCCTTTCCTGTCGTCTGTCCGATGCACCCTTCCACTCTGCTGCTGCGAGATTATTGCTTCCTGGCACATTCGATCTGCTGTAATTATTTCACTTGCTTAAACAAAATAATCCACCTCTAAACGGCAGAGAGCTCCTATGCCAGCTTTGCTTGTGAGAAATCCATCAGAAAAGAGAGAGAGAGCGAGAGAGAGAGAGAGAGAGGGAGGTTGAAGAGACAATCGTGCGGTTTTGTGCGCGGATGTGTAAGCGTCTGGGGAAGCGGCAGCCGTAAGAGAGAGAGAGAGAGAGAGAGAGAGAGAGGGGGAGAGCAGCGTTCATGTTATAAACATGTAAATGAACCACACTGAGCCTGGCGGTCGGGGAGGGGGACTCCTCTGCCCCCGTTCCGCCCCCGCTTGGGGTCGCCCCGTGCCCCCCTACCTATGGAGAGGATGGGAGACGGGGGTCGCGGGGACGGAGAGACCGAGCTCTTTCACTGGGTGTAGGTGGAGGGAGGGAGAGAGAGAGAGAGAGGGAGAGAATGCACCTTAAAGAAGAATAATGGAAGCGAAGAAAGTGTTTAGACTAGAGGGAATCTGCCATTGTTGGGGCTGAAAAAGGGTCCGCGGCTAAAGAATTGATGTGCCCCCCCTCCAATACATATACACACATACACACTGACACACACACAGCAGCATATTACTGTCTTTGTAAGCTTGTCCTATTGACTCCCGTTATAAGAAGATGTCAAAAATATTACATTTCCATTTAAATCTAACCCTAACTTTACCGCAGTAACCAAAATCTATTACTTCTTTTGGTTTTTCCACAGAAAATCTGCAACTTTTCTATAAAAGCATTTTTCCATTTGAGGACCAGTTCTCACACACAAACGCGTCCTTAAATTTCCTGTTTAAGGCGACAATCATTTGCTCAGAAATCCCTAAAAACCTGCCCCTTCCACAACACACACACACTAAAACCCACCATCAGCGTGAACGTACATTAAGGAAGCAACTGTGCATTGTGTAAAACTCCTCCAGCTACAAAGAAGGGATTTTTCCCTGTCGTTTTCGCAAGCAAAAAAATCTATAATGGATGGAACCTGGTGTGATCATCTGCTGTTGAATGGGACAGTGATGATTGAAAATGAATAGGGCTTTGTGTAGCAGGAAACGCGCAAAAACGCACATTGTGGGCCGCGTACGGGAGGAAGTGCGCCGACCTGAGCTTCGGCTTGTCCCGAACGCTGTTCCGGCGTCGGGGTCGGCAAAGGTTTCCCCTCCGGCTGACGTTCCCGGGAATATAACCTGACCTCGGCAGCCTCGTGAGATATCCTCACGACATCCTCGCGTCTTGCTAAACTGGATACGCGCTGTCGCTGCGCGTTTGGGTGAGTGCTTCTTTCGGGCTTCGCGCTCCTTTCGCTCGGCGAGAGAGAATGTGGAGAAAAAAAAGTCTCTGTCCTTTTTTTTGTTGCTGGTGGAACTACCAGCCTACAGAACATGGTGTGTATAGATGTGTATTCCTAAACACACACTCTCACACATATACAAAGCGAGAGGAAAGGAGACTCGCAGCTGGACAGGGCAGAAACACCTGGAGAGGGGAAGAGAGAGAAAGCGAGAGACAGGCCACGTTTTTGGCCTGGCATATCGTTTCTCCACCGCAAATCTACACATACAAACATGAATATGAGCTTGTGGCTTACTGCTTAAAAAAAGAGAGTGAAAGAAAGACAGAAAGGCAGGGAAAAGAAAAAAAGAAAAGGAAAAGGAAAATCTTGATTCTGAGTCTGGGTCTAAGCCCTCTGCAACTCTTGTAAGGCAGGAGAGATCGGATTCCACAATGCTGACACTGACCCTAAGCTCTCCACATGAAGGAATGAAACCAGAGAGACAGAGAGAGAGAGAGAGAGCGAGAAGAGACCAGGAGGCTGAGGGACGAACACCTCCGGCATGTTATGAAATATAAGTTTGGAGCTGTTCTCCGTGGCAGCGGCTCTCCGGCAGCTGCGAGATAGACGGCGCGTGAGAGAGAGAGAGAGAGAGAGAGAGAGAGAGCGTCCGAAGACATCCGCAGACCGTCCGATAAAAATAAATCCTGTTCCCTCTGGCTTCTGAGACACTGTGCATCAACCATGTGCTGTTCGAGAGGAATGTAAGGGAACAGAGCTCCTCAACCCTCACACAAAACGGCATCTGTCTTAACCCAGCCCTGGTTTTCCCCACACCGGGGGAAGGACATCCTAACCCAAAACATTTTTATGTGACCGGAAAAAAATAGTCACACTCCTTTCTTCACATTCTTCAATTACTAATCGAAATGAGAAAGGAAACGGCAACGGGTTTGACTCACCTGTACGGGACAGGTGTAAAGAAACGGAATGAGAGAAATGATCTTTGAGGCATGCGCTAATACACACTGCGCCTCATCATTACAACACCATTCTGTCACTTCATTCTGCCACCCATCCACAATGACTGAATATTTAATTTTTGCCCCAGTTTCAAATGCATTTTTTATCGTTGGGGGCCGTACACACCATCAAGGAACAGCTCGAGTTTTATCACTCGGATAACTAGCAACCAATTAGGCAGACCCGGGTCAGTTTGGTTCCACAGAATAGAGAGATGAGGAGAGAGAAAGAGAGCGAGAGGGAGAGACAGATAGAGAGAGCCACTCAAACCCACTCAACACAGATAAACCCACGCGCTCCCCACGGAGCCACAGGCACGGAAAACACGAGAGCGTGATCGAAAGTGTTTGCTCAGAAATGATGGAACATAACTGCAATTTTTGCAAGCCCACTTTCCTTTAAAACATACACAGCACATCAACACAGCATGAGAACAAAATCCATTTTCTTCTTAAAAATTAGCCGGAATGCAGAGGTTAAAAATGCACACTGTTAAATGTTGTAGCAGCGAGTTTGTGCCGACCCTCGTGTCATTTCAACATTTTTTAAGGCTAATAGTGACTGGTGGCCGTGTCAGAAAAACAACAGCGTGTTTATTTATCGTGCATCATTTGGGAACAAAAACGCCACGGCCAGTTTGGAGAGGCTGAAGTGTGTCTTTAGTGCGACCTTTTATCAGGCGAGATGCAACGTGCTCCAAGCTACTTGTAGGGTTGAAAAGACCCTCGACCGCTCGCATTGATTTTAGTGAATCAATACAAAACATTTAATAAAGGAGGGGGAGAGGAAAAAGAGAGGAGGAAAGTGAGAGAGGAGGAGAAGAAATATGACATTACACACCGGCGACGAGGAACGAGTGCTTAACTGCTGAGGCGGACTGAATGCGTTTCTAGGGCATTTAATCCCCGTGAAAGAGCGGAATTAAAAACTAAAACACAGACAGTCTCACACACACACTCACGCACAAGGCCACCGCGGCATCTCCAGGCGTGCGGGAGCAGCGGGGTTCCTTTCACCAACACGCCATTTATAACAGAATTCATAATCGCCATCGTTTGTTTATCTGCCATTATACGGGTGTGTATAGATAGTTTATACAATTTACAAAACGCAGAAACAATAGAGCTCGAGTCCCCGGAGAGCTTTTCAGCCTCCTTTCCTGTGTGACTCTGTGACCCCTTGTCTTGTGCGTCCACAAACATCTAACCACACACACACACACACATAACACACATATGCACACAAACAGGGACACACACACAGGGCATCATTTCAAATCTAAAATGAAACCTATTTTTAATGGCCTTAAAGAGGCCTTAATTATCCAGCAAGCGTTCCAAAAGCCACCAAACGTTCCACAACAATTTGTGTACAACAATTTGTGTTTGTTTTCTTGCAAATCATCACACAACTCGCGTGTGCATCAGTGCACATGTGACACTTGGGAAAAACCCGAAGAAGTCAACGCGGAGAAAGGAAAGCTGCGTAAACGTTGCGCAAAAAAAAATAAAATTTTAATCAATTTCACGATGATCTTTAGACCTTTTAGGACTTGGTGAATTGAGTGCGGTTGTAGATTCTTACCCCAAAATTCTGAATCTTCTCCCCAAAAGTGTCACTAACGCTCCCGACTGGCGGCGGGGTTCACGTCCTCAAGTTAAAACGTTTAATCTGTTAGGGAGTGTCGGTGCCACTTTGTAAAGCGAACGCGAATAACGGGCTTTTTATTACCTCATGGGGAATAAATAAAAAAAAACTTTCTCGCTTTTCCACTTTCTCTTTCCCCAAACTCGCTCCAACTTCCGCGTGTACTGAGAGTCTAAAGCGACACTTTTGCTCTAAACACAAATGCCATCTCTCTTATTTCCAGTCAAACTCCCCCTTTTTAAGTCCCGACTGAGAGGGGAATAAAGAGGGTAACAAGGGGTAAGCGGCGCGCGACAAGGCAGCGGGGATTCTACCCAAAACTTCCACAAATCACACACTTGTAAAAAACAGATCTTTTCTTACCGTTTTTCCTCCTCGGGTTGGCTTGTTTTCGCCTCTTACACCGGGGGCCATCCGCCATGATCTGGTGTTTCATTGATACGACCGGATCGCGATTCCAGCCTCGGGATCTAGCGAGCAAACACACACACACACACACACACGGACACACACACATACCCTCTCAACATCGCATATCAAACCGCTTCTGCACGAAACCGGACACACACATACACACACACACACACTCTCTCTCATACACATACACACACACAACCGGGAACGGCGTCGCGTTAAACCGGGGAAACGGGGCGTAAGTGCAAGAGATAACGGGAGAGCATGCGGAAGGGGGAGACTGAAATACACGGCAAATGTAAGTCAAAATTCCCACCGAATGGTTTTTGGTGAGAAAATGGGATTAAGGCGTTTGCTTTATAGGTGGCACTGTTTTGTTTAATACGCTCCAAAGTGGCACCGGTCGGTGGCACGTTGGCATGGCCGATGCCACACAAAGATACGGCTTTGCTCTGCTTTCCCCCGTTTAGCTACTAATAAATCTCACTAACTGTTGCATACTTTGCTTCTAAAATGTAGACAAAATATCCATCTGTAATCTTTTTAATAAATGTGCATTAAATAATGTCGGGCCTGGCTGTTCGGAAACGAGCTGTTTGGAAGTGCAGGATTCAGTCTTAAATATCAACTCTTCTCCAAATAAGGCTCTTTACATGAATAAATCCAGCTTTCTCTTTTTTTAGCAGCTCCATTAACCCTTTCTGACATAAATGTTTGATGCACAGATTCCAAAAAAGGCTTCTGACCTGATGCCAAAGATATATTTTAATTAAAACAACTGTTCATTCGTGTGAATGCGATGCATGAAAGGGTTAAGCACGACCTAAAAATACAATTGCAAACATAAATGCATAAAATGCTAAATAGACTCTTCACGTTAATGTTTTGGGTTTTTTGGGGGGTAAAATAAATACAAGTGCAATTATGAATTAGTCTTTTTGGGGGTAGTTGCATATTTGCTTATTAAGAAATAATTGTAAATATGTATTACTGTTGTATTTAAATTAAGCTTTTAAATCGTATATTTAGTTTTTTCCTAATGCACTCCTTTTTTGCTGTATCGTCTTTGTTGTAATGCGTGTATTGCTGCATATGTTGGAGACGCGAGAGAGAAACGCGGCGAAAACTTTCACGCTTCGCGACGGTTCCGGGATTGATCGGAGCGCGAGCTTGTGTAAATATTCCGTTAGATTTCGCTTGTCTCGTGCTGACGGTCTCGCTTCTGTTGTGACGGAAAAAGAGCCAAGACCGGCCAAAACAAACACTCGGCAACACTAAAGAAAGCGGATACAATTATTTTTCTTCATTTTTTAAAATATACAGTATATATAAATATATTTATTCACAATTTATCCCAGAAGGTCCAGTTGAGCTACAATATCTTCTGGTTCTGGTTAAGAATAATAGCAAAAAAATAAAAAAGAGAGAATAAAAGATAAAGGATGATTTAAAATGTAATATATTTGACTGATACCTTTCATCGTGGCATTATCCCAAGTTGTTAAACGGTGATCCACGTTTAAGTGTTATTTATTTATTATTTTATAAACTAAATATAACAGCGACGCACTTTCAAAATGGAATTGTAGAAATATATACAAAACAATCTATTTAGCTTTGATATGTATACATTTAAATCCACTATTATTCGGAATATTGTTTAATTTGACTTGCACCAAAAATCGGAATTTAACAGATTTAAATAATGTGCAAAAAAAGCACTTCTTAACTAACAATTTCACACGCACTTTTTTTGTTTTACCTGCGCAGGTGTACTTAAAGGTAAGTGGTGTAAATGATTATCCTTCAACTTTGGAATACTGGTGTAAAAGATGCGATTCCCGATTCCCGGTCTCTTAATGTGAGGAATGTGTTAAAGAAGAGAAGGAAACAAGTCTCACCTACCGTGTTGTTTACGTTTCTATCTGCTCGAGCTGGTCGGGCGAAAAAAGAGCAAAGTGCAGCGGCGCCCGCCTTGGAAAAGCAACGGATCCTGGCGCAACGGTAATAAAAGCCTTGGAAATAGTTGGAGGAAGGAAGGAGCGTTATTCCTGCCGCGCAGGTTGGGACTGATCCCTTTCAGCCACTCCAGGAAACAAACCTGCGGACGGACTGACGTGTTACGCCTCTTCTAATGACATTTTTCCCCCCTCTTTTCTTTTCCGTAACACAGAGGAGCGCCAGGCTGAAGCACACGCCACCTATCTTCACGGGGAGGGATAATTGAGGAGTACAAAACGCGAGCATCTTTCTGGGAAACGTGATAAGGGGCTTTTTTCCCCTCTTTCCTTCATACTCTCTCGCTCCCTCCCGACCTCACTTTTGTTTTATGAGGCGAAAGAAACTATACCTTTGATAGGTGAGGGATAATTGAGGAGTATAAAACGCGAGCATCTTTCTGTGAAACGTGATAAGGGGCTTTTTTTTCTTCCCCTTTATTTTCCTCTTTTATTCTTACTCCCTCGCTCCCTCTCGACATCACTTTTGTTTTACGAGGCGAAACAAACCATACCTTTCGACGGTTGTTTTTTGTTTGTTTGGAAGAAACTTCTCGAAGCGCTTCGTCACCTTGCCGACAAACTTGACTGACGGAGTGACGGAATTCTCAACTGTCACAAGTCCGACCGTCACTAACTCGCGGAGGAGACGCGGGGAGAGCGGGGTTTTTTTCTCTCTGCTTCTTCTTTTACATGTTTGATTGTACGCGTCAGGGTTTTCTCGCCGGTTTTCGCACCGTTTTCTCACGGTTTTTATCGCTTTTCGCGTCGGCCATTGGAGGTCGACTTTAACTCGGAGCGGGCGCGAGAGGCGCTTTCGCTCGGCACGCGCAGCTCAGTTGGCGCGCGCTGAATGGGAGGGACGTCTCGCGCAGGTGCCAGGTGTAAGTTAAGCGAACCGAATAACGAAGTTTTTAAAATTTAAACTTTTGAAAACTGCTTTTCTATTTCCATTTGGGCATATT
>JAVGVS010000494.1:150641-263951 GCA_032718565.1 Distichodus sexfasciatus | reverse complement strand
ATATATATATATATATATACACACATACATATATACACATATATATACACACACAGTATTATTTACAGGCTGCTGAGATAGTCTGAATCTTCATAAATTATACAATATAAATAGTATGTATATCCAATAAAACCAACACATATTTAATAACATATTGGTTTATTATGAATTAATTATTTTTCAGACTTCATGTGTTTCATCTCCAAAACAGAAGGATCATTTTTGGTTTAGTTATTAAGTTTGTTTAATGAACATTAATTAAATGATTATCTACTTGTGAGTAAAAAATAAAGTGGGAGTATAAAATAATTAAATCACTTATTAAAGCTGGAAATGCAGTCGTGTGCAACTGAACTGGTTTGTAATGTTTTCCACACTCAACACGAAGAAACTCGGTGTGTGTTCCTTCATACAGATGTGGTTGGGAAAAGCCTGGCCAGGAGCAGACGCCTCAGCTGATGGCTTTAAACAGATTCCCCGTTCAGCGCTGAGCACAAACTCTCGGGGAGGGAGAAGTGAGGGATGAAACGGGTGGATGTAGAAGTGTGTGTGTCCTTATCAGATGCCAAATCAATGTCTGTAATCGGATCTTTTTGGTGAGGATTGTGCAGCGCCGGAGCTGCTGGTGCCTTTAAAACGTGTCTGTATTTCATGCTGAAAGCCGTGTAGTGCACACTTGTATTACATGTATGACATTGCGGCTGTGTGTGTGTGTGAGTGTGTGAGAGAAAGAGATTGTGTGCGCTGATGTGACATGAGCATGTGCATTTCTGTACCTTGCCTCAGCAGCCTGCAGTGTTATCAGAGGCAATAGATAGCCAGCACCAAAACCAGACAATGACACCCCTAGAGAGTGGAGAGAGACAGAGCGAGGGTGTGTGTGTGTGTGTTTGTGTCTCGGATCAGACAGTTGTGCAGTTTAAAAATTGTAAAAAAAAAAGAAAAAAAAAGAAAGTTTTGCATGCTCACGTGAAATTATTTTTGTTATTCATGAATGAAGTGTAATTGCATTAGCTGTGTCCAAAATTGCTTTAATGTATTAAGAAAGCAACGTGGAAATTTTATTCTAAAGAGTTTGTGGGCTTGACAGTAGACATTCTAGAAATTCACACTACAAATTGTGACTTCTTTAACGTTTAGTGTATGTGTGAAAACGTGAGAAAGTGTTTTGTGCTCACTCGAAAAAATGTCTTATGCACATGTGAAAGCACATTTCCAGGTGAGAAAACGTCTTGTGCTGACCTGAAAACATGTCTTGTGTCACGTGCCAATGTGAGAACAGTTCTCATGCCCATGTGAAACTCACATTTGACATTTGTTTATGTGTGTGTGTGTGTGTGTGTGTGTGTGTGCGTGTCCAAGACCTTTATATAAGCAGGTGATTTTCACTCACCCTGAAATGTGATGAAACAATGGCAGCAGTGAAGGTGCTCCCAACACCCAGCTATAACACCTTTTAGTACACAAATGCTGTCTCTTTATCTGTCTTTCTCTCACACACCCTCCCCGACACACCATTACCCTTTACGGCACTGTGTCAACACCAGATAATCAGCGAGAAGACTACATTAACACATGCTCTAAAGCGTCAGACCGTGTTTGTGTCTTCGCCAGCGCGAGGTGAAGAATATCCCCAATTTGATCCATATCGACCTGTTAAACCTCTGGTGACCCAGAGCTTTCTGTTCCCTCAGAACCAGCACATTTCTCCAGATGTTTGGATGTGTGTTTTGCGATGTGACAGCCTGCGTGGTGTAAATAAATGTATCTTAAACGTCTCTAGTCCCCAGCACTGGCACTTTATTCCTTTCTGCCCTCTAGTAAAGCGTTGGAGACACTGATGTGGAATACTAATGCTCCTCACGTAACTACATTGCACATCTTCAAGTTGAGTACTTCACACTGCAACTAGACAAACAGAAAAATTCTTGGTTATTTTTTATAACTAATCTGCAACTTTTACTCTGATTTTACTCTCATTCCAAAATTGCTTTAACATATTTGGAAAACATGTAATTTATACCTTTATACTTTAGATCTGTACTCTAAAGAGACTTTGTGTGCTGGACGCTAGACATTCTAGAAATTTACGCTAGAAATTCTAAGCTCTCTCTGTGCATGAGAAAAAACACAGGAAAATAATGTCTCGTGGTCACAGGAAAAAAATGTCTTGTGCTCACAGGTAAATAATATCCCGTGCTCACACCTTGTGCACACAGGAAAGAATGTCTTGTGCTCACAGGAAAAAATATCTTGTAGTCAGTGGAAAAAAAACGTGCTCATAGGAAAAACACCTCATGCTCATGTAAAAAAAAAAATCTCATGCCCATGCAGAAAGACATCTCATGCTCACGTGTAAAGACATCTCATGTTCACGCGAAAAGTATCTCATGCTCATGTAAAAAACATCTTGTGCTCACATGAAAAAAAATCCATGCTTCCTCAAAAGCGCATCTCATGCCCTTGTGAAAAACGTGCCTTGTGCATAGGAAAAAAACATTTCAGGCTAATGCAAGTAGCGTCTCATGCTCACACAATAAAGTGTCCTGTCTCCTGTATCTTGCGAAAGCACTTTTCACACCCACACAAAACTCATATTTGAGAGCTACTCAAAAATGGCCTTTGACAGAGCAACTATTACTCTGATTTAAGAGTTCTTTGGTTTCACCCCTAGGAACCTAGAATTCTTCCCAGATTCTCCCAAAAATATAGTCTGTATTCTTCAAACTTGAACTTTGCACGTGTGACGACTTTGACTCTTATTAAATTTTAAAAGCAGTGCAGGAATTTCTAAGCTGAGTTATCATCACGATACACGACCCATTGATTCTCATTCATTTTTAGCCACATTTGCCTTTTAGCAGGTTTTCATTACTTCTCCTTTATGTACTGTTTGCACTGAGATTCCTTTCTATCTTCTCCTTCTCTTTTCCACACTCAGAAGGTGCACTAGACATACGACTAAAGTTGTGGAATTTTACACTACATTGTCTGAGTGTGAGAACTAAGTGGCTTTGAAGAAATACTAGAATATTCATCTCGTCGTCCCAGCTACATGCTGCTTTGTTCCCTGTAGAAATGTAGTTTTGTCGAGTTTCTTTTTCTTGTTTTTTGATGAGCCGGGTGAGTAGTGGGGGCAGATGGTAAGATAGCACTGTCCTGTCTAATGTCTCGGATTTACTCGGATGACTGTGGCTTTAAAAATATCATTCCTGACCTGTGTAAAGTCATTCACATCCCTCCTTTACACTAAGTAAAAAAAAGTCCAGAATTCCCAGCTGAGTCAATTACACAAACTCGCAGTTGAGTCACGAGGTTGTGCGGCGTTTAGCACAAAGCTGGGTTAACATGCAACTGCCTCTTGTGGTAGGGCTGGATGATATAATCAATATCTCAATTAACTGAAGATTTATGAATGATTCTTGGTTTTTAAGTTTTTCTTTCTTTTTTGGAAAGTTTTAACAAAATTTGAAAATCTTAAAAAATGATCTGAGTGCCAGATTACACCAATTATATTTTTGGAATATTCAGAATATCGATTAATTGCCCAGCCCTTTCTAATGATATCGATTAATTGGCAAAACCTTGAACGTCTTAAACAATAACAGTTTCAGAGACTTGCTAAAAATAGATAGACAGTATCTTCTTGGATAAGCAATGAAGGCCATTAGCAGTGTCCCCTGTGTGTGTGTGTGTGAGAGTTAACCCACTAACCCGAGCGGTGCAGCTCTGGTGTTAATCGGAGAGTGCAGGTGAGCGCTACCTGACACTTTTTCTGAATTTCCTGCTATTGCGTCAGTAGATGTGTTAGGAGCAAGTTTGAATACGGAGATGCGCACTGACAGATTTCTGCTACACAACGTTCCTCAACTGCGGTGAAAACGGTGGTGGGTTAAGCCGGAGCGAGCATATGCAAAATTTTTGGAGATTAATTTGTGTAGAATATTACACTGTACAGTCTGCACATCACTTTGTCAATTGTTGACCGATTTTTGACTGTTGTTTTCAGAATTAAATTTGCAGATGAAAATAAGGAGGCAGGAAGAGATGAGGTTTAAATATAATAATATAAGTGTGTCTCCAAATCTGAGCTTTTTTATAGTCAAGCAGTCTTAAGTCAGGTTTTACACTGGATCAGGTTAGGGTTGTGTGATATGACCAAAATCTCATATCTCGATATGTGAGTTCATATCACATACTGTACATTAAATGTACACTAAATACTGCAGAACTTTTGCAAGAAAAATTCTTACATTTACAGCATTTAGCAGACGCTCTTATCCAAAATGACTTACATTTCCTAATTTCAGGGACAGTTCCCCTGAGAGCAGCTTAGAGTTAAGGGTCTTGCTCAGGGACCCAATGTTGGTAACGCCAGAGGTCGGATTCGAACCTACAGCCTCTTGGTTCAAAGGCGAGTGTCCTACCACCAGGCCACCAACACCTTCTTGTCTGTGCACGCTCATATGGAACCTCAGAGTTGCCACAATTTGCCTATATTTTTACAGTAAAACACCCGTTTTTGTGGCGCTCCAGTGACCTGTGGTCAGATGCTGCTTTTTACGCTGTAAAATGTCTGTAAAAGGTGGCATTTTTTACACCGCTCTAGTAAGGTCCCTTTAAGACGAATTGTGGCACCTTTGCTGTTCCATAAATCTGACTGCGAGGTCAGGCAGGTCGGAACGCCATGGCGTGGAGTGTTTCAAGAGAATGTATAGGCAGACACCAGATTTTACTTGTGGGAATTGCACTGCACACTCAGAATTAAGGCACAAACATAACACCACAGTATCTTCTGTGCCTATGTCAACATTTTCTAATAGAGTGAGTGGTTATTTATGGTTACATTTATGCCATTTTAGCAGACGCTCTTATCCAGAGCGACACCCATTTCCTAATAACGAGGACAGTCTCCCTGGGCCAACTAAAGGTCAAGGGTCTGCTCAGGGGTCCAGTGATGGTTGTGCTGGATGTAGGTAGAATTCGAACCCACAACCACTTGGTCCAGAGTGTCTTTAATACTAGACGAAACAACTCCCCAAAATGACCCAAATGTGAAGTAGCAGTGGGCAACTTTTTGGCAGTCACCGGGGAGCAGTGCTTGGGCACGGTACCGTGTTCATGAATACCTCAGTGGAATCTTTACCGGTCCGGGATTTGAATCAGTAACCTTCCTATCACAGGGGTAACTCCTGAACCGTTACACTACCAGCTGTTTTTGCAGTGACCTCTGTATTTTCACTAAATTTCAATCTGTCCTCAAGCACAGCACCCAAATACACAATGCGTGAATATACACAGTCTACTACAATATACATGTATGGTATATAAAATATTATGTACTATATACCAAATATGGCATTTTGACCAGTCTATATGTGACTTGAGAGCCATCCTATATTTTTTCATTTATTTTGCGTCTGTTAATATATTTCTGCAGCTAAATTGAATTTTGCTTGGCGATCTCAGTCATTAAATCTCTGCGTTAGGGATAAGACGCGCGTGAACAGCGGCGTTTGCAAATTGCAGCAGTATATTTTCCTCTTTTAAATCTGCAGCCGCTTTCTTGTGGCCTAATAGAGCAACGTCCTTTTATTTTGCGGAACGAGAGCGAAGCGTGTCAGTAAATCAGACATTTAGAGGACGTGGTTCCCGCTTCAATCCTCCTCGTCCTAAACCGAGCCGATATCTGGCCTCATTTTTCTTCATACGCCTCCTTAATTTGGGCGACGGGCGCAGTGTGTGTCAGACTATTGAGCGTCCATTATGGAGGACAACATTGAGACGGATCGCCCAATGACATCCTAAACAAAGAAGGGCATCCATTTCTTTGCGGACAACCTTGCTGCTCGTGTGCTGTTTGACACCGTCTCGAACACTCGGTCACGCCATGCGCGAGCAAGGCCGTGGACGGAGAGTGTGTGTGTGTGTGTGTCTGGGTCTGCAGACCATCATGAAAACACTTTATTAAAAGCATTCTTTGGTGCTTTTATCAAAAGCTCTACTGAACGATAAAAGCAACAGTTCAGTTAAAAAGCAAAACAAAAACAACTAAAATGTGGTTTTATATGTTTCTCCACTATACTAATAGCTCCTGCTGGTAAAGCAACTCGACTATCGATTGGATAAAAGATTATTCATCACATACTCTAATAATAATACATACTGAAATGTGTGCACTGTTGTTGTGTTGTTCCTGGCCTGTGTTGTGTTCTCGCTTTTATTGTGTTGCGTCTTACTTGCATTGTGTTGTGTCTTGTTTGCGTTGTGTTGTGTCTCACTTGTGTTGTGTTGTCACACTTGTGTTGTCATTCTTGCATTGTGTGGTGTCACACTTGCTTTGTGTTGTCATCTTGCGTCGTGTTGCGTCATACTTGCATTGTGTTGTGTCTTGTTTGCGTTGTATTGTGTCTTACTTTTATTGTGTTCTGTCGTACTTGCGCTGTGTTGTGTATTGTTTGCTTTGTGTTGTGTCTCACTTGTGTTGTGTTGTGTCTTGTTTGCGTTGTGTTGTGTCTCACTTTTATTGTGTTGTCACACTTGTGTTGTCAGTCTTGCATTGTGTGGTGTCACGCTTGCTTTGTGTTGTCATCTTGCATCATGTTCTGTCACACTTGTGCTGTGTTGTGTCTTGTTTGTGTTGTGTGTCTCACTTTTATTGTGTTGTGTCGCACTTGTGCTGTGTTGTGTCTTGTTTGTGTTGTGTGTCTCACTTTTATTGTGTTGTGTCGCACTTGCGCTGTGTTGTGTATTGTTTGCGTTGTGTTGTGTCTCACTTGTGTTGTCACACTTGTGTTGTCAGTCTTGCATTGTGTGGTGTCACGCTTGCTTTGTGTTGTCATCTTGCGTCGTGTTGTGTCTTGTTTGTGTTGTATTGTGTCTCACTTTTATTGTGTTGTGTCGCACTTGTGCTGTGTTGTGTATTGTTTGTGTTGTATTGTGTCTCACTTTTATTGTGTTGTGTCACACTTGTGCTGTGTTGTGTCTTGTTTGTGTTGTATTGTGTCTCACTTTTATTGTGTTGTGTCACTTTTATTGTGTTGTCACACTTGTGCTGTGTTGTGTCTTGTTTGCCTTGTGTCTCACTTTTATTGTGTTGTGTCGCACTTGTGCTGTGTTGTGTCTTGTTTGCCTTGTGTTGTGTCTCACTTTTATTGTGTTGTGTCACACTTGCGCTGTGTTGTGTATTGTTTGTGTTGTGTTGTGTCTCACTTTTATTGTGTTGTGTCACACTTGCGCTGTGTTGTGTATTGTTTGTGTTGTGTTGTGTCTCACTTTTATTGTGTTGTGTCACACTTGCGCTGTGTTGTGTATTTTTGTGTTGTGTTGTGTCTCACTTTTATTGTTTTGCGTCACACTTGCGCTGTGTTGTGTATTGTTTGTGTTGTGTTGTGTCTCACTTTTATTGTGTTGCGTCACACTTGCATTGGGTTGGGTCACACTTGCGTGTGTGTTTGCAATGATTGTGATGCTGCATTGTGTTGTGTGTTGCAGTGTGTTTATGAATGTGCGTTGTGTTTGTAAAATGTCATTTTCATGAAAGTGGTGAATTTCGTTTAATATTCCTCCTCCCTCAAGCCAGATAGTTAACTGGGATTACGGAGGCGATTAAATGCGCTTAACGTTGCGATGTGGCGCGTGGATGTGGTGAAGCTCGGGGGTAAAACTCAACCAGAACTCCCCCAGCTTCCCCGTTTATTATTAATACTCATGTAATCTTCCAATTACAACTCTAGCCTCTAACCAGATCACAGTGATGGAACGCTTTATTACTGCAGTGTCAAACCCAAACAGACCTCTCTCACGTTAACCATCACTTTGGCAAATGTACTAGATTATATATGACTAGTTACTGTTATTTCACAGTTCCATTCCATATTATAAATATGTAAAAATATATTCTGTATATACTCTTTATTCAGCTAACCAGCATATTAATAATTTACAGTATGTCTATCAAAATATTATAATCAATATATTTTACATGTAATATATAATTAGATGCACAAAATTAAAATAGTACAAATGGATTGTAGAAAAAGTTAATTAATTATTTAAAATATTAATTCATACAAAGTAATGTGTATTACGGTGAGTGTATTGAATATTCATAAAAAATGTTATTGTTAAATTTTTATATACACTCACTGGTGTGCGTTATATGTCTGCAGTAAAACCATGTCAGTTCCGTTTATTGTGAATTGAGGTACTCTTTGTACCTCTACATACCACATAATGAGCTCTTTAAAAGCATCGTTTAGCATCTTCTGACCAGCAATCACAACGTAACAAACAAGAAATAATCAGATCAGCTCCAGACCTCCTGAATAAAACATTAATCAAGCAGCAGAACAAATCATCAATAATACATTAATAGTTTTGCTTTGTGAATCCGGCTAATCAAGTGAAATTGGATGAGAATAAACACTCTTTTAGATCCGTGTGACGCAATGTTAAAGAACAAGCACAATTTAAAACTTAATTGTAACTTCTAATGCGTTTAGTTCGCTGATAGAAAGCAGTTGTAGCAGTTTTATTTATTTATTTACTCTTCAAACAATGCTTTAATCACTACATTAGAATGAATATTTAAAGAGTTTAGAGCAGCCACCAGTCTGAAAATACTCTCTCTCTCTGTCAGATATTAATGATGATGCTTTCGGGAGTGGGGACCTTGCTACAGTTAGATTTGGAAAATATAAAATAAGTTGAGTGGAAATAATTTCAAGAACATTAATGTTGAATGAAAGCCTCGGATTCTACGGTCGGATGTGATAAGTTGTCACATAGCTTATAATCTCCCTCGTCACTACTCTGCTGTATTTATAAAAAATCATATTAATGTTTTGTAACACTTACATAACTGCATTATAAGTCAAACGTTGAAAGTCGCAGGTAGAGTTATGTTTTATTTATTATGAATGCTGGTTTCCCTTCCCCAAAAATCCTTTAATTATGTCTGGTTGAAAGCATTTATTATAAATATGACACATATAAATATACATTTGTCATATCTGGAGGAAAACAAATGTTTCTATAAAGGTTTGCTTCGAGCTCTGACTTTCTTGCTATATTTTTGCAATATAAAGCAATAAAGTTGTTCTATATCTGTGATGGACTTGCTCACAAAAAGCGCTGAGACCAACCAAAATGGCTGTAAACAAACAAAGAGAAGGAACGAATGAATCAATGAAGGAATAAATAAATAAGCAGGGCAGTACAGTGAAAAATGAATTGCCTGGTAGCATCGGCATCACTTCAAAACTTTGTGACTGCAAAATAAATACATATAAAAATAAATAAATAGTATATAAAAAGGGGAGAATATTGTACTATTGTTAAGTGGTTTTGCCACCTTGCAAAGCTTCTTTGAAGGACACATCGTCTCTGGTCAAATGAAGCAAAATTTTAGATATTTAAATTAAAATCTTAACATATACATTAAGCTGAGAATGTCTAGACGTAGATTTGCATTCTTTTCTCGTCAGAAACAATGTTTATACAAGTACAACGTTGTGAAATGTAAACTGAACCATAGTAAGACAAAATGAACGATAGAATTTATAAGTTAACAGATTAAAAGCAAGAAGAAGTTACAGCAAACTGAAAAATAAAGGCACTGTGAAGTTATTTACAAAGGTGTTTTTCCTGTTCCTAATAGCATACGATATTTCAATATAACACCTTATTAAACGTTAATTTTAGTTTGTTGCAGTTCTTTCTATATCCAGTGGAGGGCGATGTGGTGTAACGGGCTCACTGTGTTGGGGATTTTTCTGTCAAAAACAATTCATGTTAAAAGTATCTTTTAAGTGTGGCACTGAAGTCATGTAACGAGTATAATATTACAGAAAATGTATTAGTAATATGTCACAGTAATACCTCACCCTACGTTGTTAATTGTTTACAGAACATGCAACTTAAGTTAAAAAAAAAACTCGTTAATATCAATAGCCAGTCAGAATCGAGGATGGCTGGTACAAATGGCGGTGTATCTGGAGCAGCTGGAGAAGCTTATTTTGGCTTTATTTAGACAGTTCGAATAAGACAAAAAACTACAATTATGTGATCAATCCCCTAATGGGTGGTACTCTCCCAGCTGTTGTCTTGCACGGTGTTTCTCATGCATCCAATCTCTACATCTTGAAGACGTGAGTATCTAGTTCAAACGCTGTCGCTAATGCCAAGATACGATTTCTCGCCATTGTAAAGATAATCACTTTCATGTCGGCGAAACTACCGATCTCAAAGGAACACATTACAGTGTTTACATGAAAAGTGCCCGATGATGCTTTTCGTAACTTAGCAACAAGTAGTGCACAGAAAGCGCTCTGGAAGTGAGGTTTTGACTGCTCTCAGCGCAAAAAAAAGTTTACATTTAATATGGTCTCTGTAAGTGTGAGTACTTTATTGATTTGAAATAGAAAAGGCAAAGAACCTGCTGGATGTTAGAGCTAAGATAACATTAATAAACCAAAACCGTACAGTTACCTTGGCACAAAAACAGTCACATTGTACCGTTGCATAGGTATATCACAAACTATCTTACACAGCCTGTATGCTTTATTTACTTTTAGTTTAAATCTTGTGTATTATCTAATATCATCCACATTGTCCACTCTTTACAGCTCATTGTGTATGGTATATTTGCTCTTTCTGTACTGTCTTTATTAGTGGTAGTGAGACACTAAAGACCAGGAGCAAGTTCCTAGTACATTTTGTAAACTACTTGGCAACTCTGATATTAAAATTAATATTAAAAGTATTGATAATAGAGTGAAAGTGAAAAAGGTGGCAGTACTATTGTTAACCAGTTTTGCCACCTTGCGAAACGTCCTTGGAGGACAGGTTGGGGTCAGCTGATAGTATGTGGCCCCCGTTTGACTGTGTAAGGATGGGAACAATAGGTTTAAACAAAGCTGTAGCTAAAAAGCTGCTTTGTCTTGCCCCAAAAATGTGCCTAAACATTAGATATTTACCTGAAAATTTTACATATACATCAAGCTCAGAACGTCTAGTGTTACATTCATCATCCCAGAACATTCACAAAATCTAAACTTGCATTCTCTATTTGTATTTTGTTTGTCTTTTCTCCAAAAACATACTCCAATGTTGAGGTTAATGATATTTGTAATTGTTATATAAATGTTTGTATTGGAATTTTAACATTTAAAAAATTACATATATATGAAACGGAGATATATAGAAATGGATATATAAATATAGTTTTACATTCAGCGTTTGATTATGAGGGAGGTGAGGATGGAAACACTGGATAATTTAACTAGTTTAAATGTAATATTTGAGCATTATTGTAGAACACCCGTACGTGGTCAGGCGTTGGCCCCCCATTTGACTATGGGGGTGTAAGGATGGGAACAATGGGTTTGAGCAGAGGTGAAAGCTGCATTGTCTTGCCCCAAACGTGTGTCGGTTCTAAAGTCTTCTGGAGACTGTGTCACGTGGTGCTATGTGCAAATAAAGCTCTTCAGTTCTCTGTGGGCCTCTGTGCTGTGCTGCTTGGTCAGGAGTTTTTACAATGGAGGGCCACACGTTCTTTAACACCGCTCAGGTATAAATGCAGGACTTACAGCAGACAGGACATCAGCTCACCAGTTTGGGAATCGTCTCTGACGAAGCACAACACCAGCAACAAGCAGCAGCAGCAGCAGCAGCAGCAACCATGAACATGGGCAGGGTGAGTAACCACACATCAGGAACTATTTATTTTTAATCTCATATAAAATTAAAAAATAGATTTGATTCACCAGTTGGCTCTCTGAGCAGGACCTTTAAACCCTTCATTTACTTGGCACAAAGGTTATTTAGGGCTGGACAAATCATCAAAATTCAGTTAAAACAACTTCAGAACCTCTAATCAAGTCTAACCTAGTCCATGTTGGTTACTTTGTTTTTGAAAATTCTGTTAATACTTTCCCCAGTTTATGTTCCCGTAAAAACACACCAGTCCAAACTTTTACTACATCTGGGTGTGTTTCCTACAGTTATTTTACAGACCTTACAAGTTTCTCTGGATGTAAGAGCGTCTGCTAAACGCCGTCAATATCATTTAACTTGCTGGCAATGCCAATAACTGTATATCTTCCTCCCGGCAGGTGATCTTCTACGAGGACAGGAACTTCATGGGTCGCTCGTATGAGTGCACGGGCGACTTTTCCGACATGCACTCCTACATGAGCCGCTGTCACTCCTGCAGGGTGGAGAGCGGCTGCTGGACAGTGTCAGCCGCCCCCAACTACATAGGCAACCAGTACTTCATGAGGGAGTTACGCCGACTACATGAGCATGTGGGGTTGGACGAATTGCTGCATCCGGTCCTGCCGCATGATCCCCATGGTAACTACACCACTATGATTAACAATTAGTAATGGTAATAATTAGTCAGGGTTATCATCTAGCAACATTAAGAAATCATCTCCTTCTTCACCTCGAATGTCGTAATTGTGAGATCATGATGATGTCAGTATGAGATCTTTGTAATAATTAGGAGATCTTTCTTTGTGATTACTAAATAGTTTGTCATAGTTACAGGATAGTGTTTTTTATTTTATCTTCGGCACCTCTTGCCCGTGTTGTTGAGTGGCAAACTACAACAGGGAATCACGCTACTTACTTCACTAAATCTTTAGTAGCTTTTCAGTAGTGAAGCTGCTCTTAAAATGCTGTAGCTTCAAAAGTAACTTTTTATTTGATCACCAATAGCAATGTAGTGTATCAAAATGCTACATCAGTTACAACGACAGGTGTTTTAAACTGTAGTGTTTCTGCTTCTGGTAGCTAGGATGTAGTTAGATACTGTTCCTCTGTAGCTTGTAGCTTCTCCAACACTGCTTGAGAAACGACTTGATAAGAACACGAGGACTTTCTTTATGTTCTTAATCCTGAGAAACATTATCAGTGGGTGTTGAGGAATGTCGAGAACACAGAGAACGTATGTTTTGTTGGTAACAACCTTCTTGCTAACCTGCCTTGCAAGAACAAACTACTTTTAAACTTCTACTCATGCTTTTAATCATGGGTATCTTGCAGTTTGAAGAATTCAAAGTTTAAGGCTATTCCCCCCCAATGCTGATTCTTGCTTGACTCTCAGTGACGTCTTGGTGGGATTTTCACTCCCATGTGTTTTTCTCCCATACAACAGTACCGTGGCTCGTACAGAATGAGGATCTATGAGAGGGAGAACTTCATGGGTCAGATGATGGAGATGACTGAAGACTGCGACTCTTTCATGGACCCGCTTCTGGTGGTCGGGGCTACATGTCCTGCCACGTGATGGACGGGCACTGGCTGATGTACGAGCAGTCCCACTACAGAGGCAGGATGTGGTACTTCAGGCCCGGAGAGTACCAGCTTCAGGGAAATGTACGGAGGCATGAGGTTCATGAGCATGAGGCGCATCATGGACTCCTGGTACTAAAAACATTGTACACTTCACATAGAAGTTGCAATAAAGTCTTTTAAAAGATATACACAGTGTACCACTCTCTTTTCTTCTCTCAAAAGTTACATAAGGTCACATGCTTCATAACTAAATGGGGAAAGACTTGTGTTGTGCGATTGAAAACACTAAATATCGAATTTGCATCAGAATTTGCTAAGTTCCATCTATGTATCTACTATGAATTTGATCCAAACCTCAGGTCATGCCTAAGTTTAAGATAAATAAATCAGCGACCGTCCATTACTTTTGGTTTACGACAGGTCATGATCATGAGGTACACCATGGACTCCTGGTATTAAACCCTCAGTAAACTCAAGTCAAGTTTAAATAAAATCTTTTAAAAATCAATGCAATGTTTTATTCCTTTTCTCTTAAAGTTCTATAATTTCTCTAAAAATCTAAATCACAAAAAATTTAAGGAGGCATGATGTTTATGAGCATGGACTTCTGGTTCTACACACACTGAAAACTTTATTATTTTAATTAGAATTGAAAGCAATTAAAATCTCATGAGAATACTAGTGTTTTATTACTCCATTTTCCTCTCAGAAGTTATAAAGTCATTTACTTTGCATTAACAAAAAAAAAACAAAAAATGGCACTTAGCTCAAGCACTCTTATCAGGTAACTTTTATTTTTCAGTCTCCTGATAGCAACTTTTGGATAAGGGTTCAGCTTAGGGAGGTAGAATTTGAACCCACAAGATGTCAATGTTCTGAACTCAAGTATGATAGAAAACCTCCAGGATACACCCCTCCAGGACCGAAAAGCAAGTCACAATTCAATGCCAAGTTCAGCTGAATTGAAAAATGGAAGAATCGAGAGTATCAGTCAGGTGTGGTGTGTATGTCCTCTTCACCAGACCAGCCAATCAACTTAGAGCGTCTGAATCTGGCGTTGTTCTGGCGTTTGTGGTGTCGGGTGAGCATGGACCGAACACCGTCAGTTTTTCTACTCATTGGAGTGAATCAGAGCGTCCACGGCTTGCATTCGGTCGACTGCGCATTCAGAAGCCGTCAAATAAATGCTGCATGCAACGTTTTCCTGGTGTCAACTTCTGCCAAAATCCTGATGAACCCAAAGAAAACGTCGCTGTGCATTTATGGCATTCGGTTGGCGATTCTGGAAGACCAAATCGTCCCATGATTCTAAAAAGCATTCTGATAAAGGGAAATGCAGAAACCTTGTTGTTTGAAAGTGTCAGAGGATGATGACCATGATGCGCGGGCAGCAGTGCTATGGGACGTCTCTTCAGCAGAATACAGTGAGTGTTAGGGTGAAGCCAGTATCAGTAGCAATGTTTTCTCTTCACTCGTCTACGTGGTAATATCCGGAGGACTTTTAACAAAAGAAAGTCGAGGCTTAGTCTTAATGAAGCACAGGAATCCTTTTTGGTAAACTTACTGAAGAACTATCCACAAAGACGAACCACAGTACCACATACTGCCCACACACTAAACACACCAAACTACACAGTGGGCTGCAAGTTGGCATTAAACAGCATCAAACAAACACCAATGTAACTTACCTCGAAGTCAATCAGCGCCTTCTAAAACACAATAAGGGAGCTGGACAAGCAGCCTACACACCATAGCATGTAACTCTACAGTGAAGAAAATGACGTCAGTGTGGAAGAGGAGAACTGTAGGAGCTGTAGTTGACATAAAGGACTTCTTGTATCCTCTTTGTTCCACCGGCTTCTTTGACAGATCGGACAGCAGGAGCATTCCAGCGGTTTCTGTTTTCTGTTCAGCTTCATCCCATGTGGTGTAGCTCACATCTTTTGTGAGCTTGGCATTGAGTCTTGTAGAGCCGTCCTTGATTTCTGCTCCTCTTCTCCCGACATGTGTTGCATCACGGCTTTCCTGTGCTCTGTCACAATGCCATTGTCTACTTTGAATTCTTGCAAAGATGTCTGTGCTGAAAGCAGCATCATAGTTTTAGTACTGCTCTTTGTGAACGGTGATAAATAAGAGCTTTTCAACTGGAAAATGTAGAGAAGCCTCTTTATGTAGTAAGTTTACAGGTCAGCTGGTGACAGTGTTATTGATTAGTGTTCCTTCATGAGAGTACCGTACGAGTCGTCTTTTGCTGGCAAATAAAGAGAATCTATGTGTGAGAATAGATTCATTATTATTCATTATTATTATTTCTACGTTTTTTGTGCTAGAAACTTCATTTCACCTCTAAAACGTGTAGCCTATAGCGGTGTGGGGTGCTTACATACACGTTTTTGATACATGCACTCGTTCACAAGTTCTGTCCATTATTTGTACATTTTTCCCCATAGACTAACATGGAACCCAAATTTTGACGCTTCATGTTCTTCATAAAGCCACCAAATTCAATGTGATTCGAGGGTCCATGGGCCTTTTTGCATATTTGTATCGTATAACCCACACTCGTCTTTTTCATCCTTTTTCTGTCGTTTATCTTTTCTATAAGAACCCATTGGTTTTCTCTCCCATTAAATACATGGGGGTTTGAGACGGCTTTCCTTCACCTTTTTCACGCAGCAGTCCAACGCTGTTCCTGTGCCCTCAGACCCTCACTGAACACATCTCAATCCTGTTTACACCACTTTTCTTCCTCTTACTTTTATTATCTCTCGAAAAGAATCGAACAATGCATTGATTTTTTAAAGTATTTTATTTAAAATAATGTGTGTTTGTACCTGTGCTCATGAACCTGATGCCAATCTGATATTGGCACAGCACAAGTGTCATTTAGTTTGGTATTAATGTGACTTTATGTAACTTTTGAGAGAAGAAAAGAGAGAGTGGTACACTGTGTATATATTTTAAAAGACTTTATTGCAACTTCTATGTGAAGTGTACAATGTTTTTAGTACCAGGAGTCCATGATGCGCCTCATGCTCATGAACCTCATGCCTCCGTACACATGTCCCTGAAGCTGCGGTACTCTCCGGGCCGGAAGTACCACATCCTGCCACGGTAGTAGGGATGCTGCGTGCATCAGCCAGTGCCGTCCATCACGTTACCCAGGACATGCAGCCTCCGGACCACTAGTAGCGGTCCATGAAAAGTCATGATCTTCAATGCCTCCATCATCTGACCATGAAGTTCTCCTCTCATGATCCTCATTCTGTACAGGCCAGTATATTTGTATGGAAATTAAGAGAAAAATCGTGGCGTTGCTGAAAGAAGGTCTGGATGAAACTCATTTTAATATCACAGTCAATCTGATGTTTTACCTTTATATCGATTCGCAATTATATTTGTGTTTTTGTTGTTCTGTGGACTTCCTATTAAGTTTGCATAAATATACTACTATTAAAAGCGAGGGATTTTTGCTTTTTCTGTATGACTGGTGGTATCTTTATTTTTTGGGATTTGTAAAAATAACTGTAGGAAACACACAGATGTAGTAAAGGTTTGGACTGGTGTTTTTTTAAGGAACATAAACTGGGGAAAGTATTAACAGAATTTTTCAAAAACAAAGTAACCAACATGGAGAGGTTTACGTTGATTAGAGGTTCTGAATATTGGTTTTTAAATCAATTTTGATTAATTGTCCAGCCCTAACAACTCCCTACAGTAAATGAAGGGTTTAAAAGATTCTTCTCAGAAACTTAACTAGTGAATCAAATCCTATTTTTTAATTTTGTAAGTTAAAAATAAATAGTTCTGATATTTCGTCAGAGACATTAACATTAAAAAGAAAGCATCAATGGCTTTCTTTTTGAAACCAACAGGTTTTTTTGGAAAAAGGGGTCAGATTTTACCTCTTCTCAAATCCATTGTTCCCATCCTCACATACCTTATAATCAAGCGCTTAATGTAGGCATTAAAATAAATAAAATAAATAAAACAATAAAAATTATAGTTTTAACTAAATGTTTAACTGAATTAATAATTGGAACTCTTATTAACCTTAATGTCAGAACATCTAAAAAGTAGGAAATATTTTTCTTTTATTTTTATTTTTGGTCGCAACCCTAAAAGTAATGCTTAAGCTAGCAGTCCTATATACTTATCATTAACCTTATATTATCATTATGCTGCAATTTGCATTAACCTTAATATAGACAATATAGATACAATGGAACTGACATGATAATTGCTATGACATAGATCACTATACAGCGCTAAAGTGTATTATATTGTATAAAAAATCAAATACAAAATATATAATGTAAACAATACAATATACAATGTACAGGTTAGAGTTAAAAATGGCAAAATTGAACCTTGTTTTAAATGAAAAATGGGATTCAAACCATAACGCCAGAATGCTTTGAATGTAAAACTATAGATATATCCAAGACATTTTGTGTAATCTAATATGTCTTAAATATATGGTGATGTATTTTTCAGTGATTTTCACTTTAAATAAAATTATCTGAATGTGCCTAAAATAAAGAATAATTTTTATCCGAGAATTAAGTAATCCATGTATTAGAATGCTGGATGTACAACTATGTCTGAACATTCTCAGTTCTGTGTCTATTAATATATTTTTTAAAATGTTGAGATTTAAATGTCATTTCTGGCATTTTGTGGCAGGCAATACAGCTTTTAGCTCTGCGCCAAACCTATATTGTTCCTGCGTTTTGAGCGCTGTGTACATACGGCGCTGCTGTTGTTTTAATTGTTGCTGGCCCCACTTTTTTTAAAACATACGAACCCGGCATCGCGTGGCATTTTGTTACGAGCGTAAAAGCTGGTAAAAGCCTGTCTTTGTTGAACACATGGACACATGTGAGATCATGGGCTGCAGTTTGCACTTTTAATCTATAGATTTGTACTTGCAGGAAACATATACAGTTTAGTTACAGTCAGTTGTATTAACCTCTCCCTTTATTTATATTACTAAAATATAATTCTAGCTCTCTGTTTTTTAAGATATTCCCGTTGTTTAATTCCACTCTTCAAAAGAATTTCAGTATTGCATTATTTCTATTTTTAAAAAATGATTCCAGTAGTCCATTATGGAAAATGATAATGTTCTTTATTTCCATTATTAAAAAATAATTCCAGCAGGCCATTACAGAGAAATTTACAGATTTATTTTACAATTTCAGTATCAACAATATTTCTAGTATTGATAATATTAACCATCCATTATATTCTGTTGGGTATTATTCCAGTTCTACCTTATTGTCATTTTTCACAAAATTCTGATATTTGTTTCATTCTTATTTTTAGAGTATTTTGTATATATATAAATTCTTCTGAATGTTTTTTTATTGTTGGCGGTTCGTGTTTTGAATAATGAATGAATGAATATATTGCCTTATTTTATATATGTTTTTATTTATTTGTGTACTGTTACATAAAACTGGAGCCACACCGTCTACTCCCTTGCTTACAGTATAGAGATGACAAGTTTGACTTTGACTGTTATTCAGTTGATGTCTTTATTTAGCCTGATTTGTACCAGACTAAAGTAAAGACCTGATTTATAACTCATTAACTAATAAACATATTTTTAAGCTATTTTACAAAAATATCTCCAGAGAATATTACCAAATATACAGAACCAGTAAGTTTATTTTACTTTAAGTTGTTATGGTTTTTGCATGTGTTTGGGGAATTTGAGATGCAGCTCGAGTCGTGCTGATGTATAACCGCCGGAGTGAAGGAAGCTGTCACCGTGCTGCCTAATTTTCATCACTTTTTTGGTGAGGAAAGCGAGAATTGAGGTGCTGAAGGCTGACGTGTCTCAGTGCTTCCGCCATCGTAACTCAGGCACTGGGGCACTCACTCTCTTAAAATCAGAAAATTTAACACAGAAACAGGGATTTTCTCCTGGGGAATGTCTGTAGTTTAATATGGATGATAGTGTTGTGATTAGGTATGCACGATATGAAATAATTGTACGATGCTAATATAGAAATATTTTTCGTAAAGTATATCTCTGCTGGTACTGATAAATGAGGCGTAAAGACAAAATATTTTAGCACTTAAGGTTTCACTGTGTTAACACCGAATTTTTGGGACAAAAATACTTCATAACTTTGACATTTCTAACACAGCGCTAAGTCTAGCGAGCGTGAAAGCAAAGTCGAGCGAAGGTGAATCATTTCCAGCTTAGTGCACAACATTTAAAGAAAAAGGGAGCAGCCCATGTGCGGGGTTCATTCATAGAATGGTAAGCATGCAATTTGGTTAGTTAAAATGTTGCAGGCAGAGTTGGCGTGAAAGACAAGAGATTTTGCTTGCCTGAACGTTCCATTGCATGCTCAGAATTTTGACACAAAATAATGCCATACATTTTAAGACAGAAGGTCTAGGACGTATAAATCCCACCACGGACTTTGGACATGCCTGGCACAAGCGCTACCTTTCTGACGTACTATAAATGCATTATAAAATATCAGTTGGAAATATCAGGCAAATCCAAGCATCGGTCCGATACTGATGACATAAAAAAAGCAATTAATGGATTCTTTAGTTAAGTGAAAGTGAGTGATTGTCATTGTGAACACACCATAACACACAATGCACCACAACCAAACGTGACCTCTGCATTTGACCCATCCATGGCAGCACAGTGGCCAGCTAACGAGACAGCGCTGGGGAGAAGTGCTTGGAGTGGGTGTCTTGCTTATTACTTTTTACCCAGTTCATACAACTTTAAAAGGTCTGGGATTTGAACCTTCAGATCAAGGCGAGCAGCTCCATTCGCCTGCTACCAATTCCAGTACGATTCTGATATTATCGTGCATCTCTAGTTATTATATTCTTAATATTTATAGTTTTTTAAAAAGCCAAATATTTATGACTGTAATTCATATATACAGTTGAGTAGAGTATCTGACGTTGTTGTACGGAATTTTGCTGCTTATGAATGTGGACTGAGTGGGATTTGTGAATTTTGGATGAAGCCTTCCCTGAAGGTGTTTTCTGTGAAAGCAACAGCAAAAACACAGGTCTGAGATGGTGAAAATCAGCATCAAAAATATAAAACTATAATTAACTTTTTCTCAGTTCTTGTTTTCTTTATTAGCTGCAAGTACAAGCTGCAAAAAAAATGCAGAATAACACAAATCAATTGCATGTAATTCAGCTAAATGCTAGGAGCGTTCCGTCCCCAGTTATTGTTATTAATGAGGCGTGGGCAGCTCTTTTCTCTGCACATTTGCTGTGTTATGAATTGTGACCACGTCATAGAAGTAGGAACAGCCAGCACATTTTGGCCAGCCATCAGTCAAAAATAAGCGGCGGCAGCAGCCCCAGGCTTCCCCACAGCGGCACCTGCCAGGGACATGGAGCTCAACTTTGTTCCTGCACCCCATACTTTGTGGACTGGCCAAAAAGTGTGGTAATGGTAGAGGCAATTATTAGCAGGTCTTATGTGTCAGCACAAGTTCATGCATGAATATGTTATTAGGAGTGTTTCAGGTCTGTTTTCTGTGATTATGAATAGGATTAAGGTTCCAAGTCAAAGTTAGTTTTAACGAGGGGTGTAACCATGGACCTGTACACGTAGATGTGACCTTGACTAGAGCTGTTGATGCCAACGATGCGTTAATGCAGTGTGTGTGTGTTATATTTTTGCATCTGCTCTTATGATGACCAAGGTCAAGACATGGCGACCAGGCTGTTCCAGCATCCAGCATATCTCCCCGCAGCAATGGGGAGTATTATTATTATTATTATTACAGCCTCATCAGTCTTGATGTGGTGGTGGGTGTGTGTGTGTGTGTGTGTGTGTGAGAGGTAGCGGTCAGTGACACTGAGACACTCAGAGATAATCACTTCACTCCCAAAGGAACCACCCGAGCCGGAAACAACCGTGTGTGTGTGTGTGTGTTTTACAAGAGTAATGTAGGTAGTTGTGAGAACCTCATTGTCCTAAAAATACAAAATAAATGTTAAAAATATTTCAAACGTAATTGTGTGTGTGTGTGTGTGTGTGTGTAAGGTCAGAAGATCAAGCTGTTAATGCTTGTAAAGGAATCAGTGTTGATCCCAGTCTAAATTTATCATCCTTTCCCTTGGATCAATAAGGCAGGGACTTAATGGATGAGTGAGGAGTGTGTGTGTGTGTGTATGTGTATGTGTGTGTGTCTGCTCCTGTGTACTTTTAGTTGGTAAGCACGGCTAAATTGCATGTTCAGGGCTTGAGGACGGATCTTCTTCTCCTCCTCCTCCTCCTCCTCCTCTCTCTTCCCCCCGCTTAGCCTTTTTACACATTTTCCAACAAAACCCCTGCAACAGAAATCAAAAGTTTGGGATAAAAACGTGTAATGGTGGTCAAAGCCATCTTTTTTAACATGGTGGTTGTGCTTCCGGCAATCGTGTCGCAGTGAAATGGCTGAGATGTTTAACAAAGTTGTGCTGCTGGCACTTGGCCAGCGCCATGTCTACCATCATCGTATCGCTCAAAAGGCCAGAGCAAAGATAAACAACGCGGCAACCGGGCGAGGGCTCCGTGCGCTGACCTGGCTTCCTGCTTTCAGGGTTAAGGGATACCGCCCAGACACTGCTCCCGTGCCTTGCTTTTCCGCTTGCTCGAACAAGTGCATGTCAGAACAAACTGAGACACAATCACCCCATTCACATACAGACATTTAGAGGTGTAAATAACCTATATTGCATGCTTTTGGACTGTGGGAGGAAACTAGTTCACCCGGAGGAAACACCCGGAAAGCATGCAAACTCTACAGAAAGGTCCTATGTTTGACCCAGGGATTGAACCCAGGACCTTCTCGGCTGTGAGGCAGCAGCGCTAACCACTTTGCCACCATGTCGCCCCACAACGAGACACGTTTTAAAGTGAAATTTGCCTCAGTGTGCCTCCGTTTGTGGATTTTGCCTCAACCATCATCTTATTTGTGCCGTTTAGTCACTAAAGTCTATGGCGTTTCATACGAGCGCGTGCCGGCGCGTTTTTAGTGTAAAATTGCGCAGCCACGGAGAAAAGGCTTTTTCTCTGCAATTAATGTTTCCTTTTTTGTCTGTAATAAAGATTTATTGGCGTGTGTAAGCATAAAAGCGCTCACACGAACGGACACGCTTGGTTGAGCTGCTCTCTCCCAGTTATGTACTGTATGTGTGTATCAACATTAAATAACATTAGAGAATTATTTAATATTATTCTTAGTAGTACGTAGCAGCAGTAGTCTGTGAGTATGGAATATGTGACCCTCCACGGCAAAACCAGTAAAACATGCATAGCAGGAGGTTTCCTGAGAAAAATCGGCGTTTATGTTGCGTGGGGTAAAATCTTGGATTTTTAGTTTGTAGTGTTTTGAAACAGTGGAAGGTCTATACTGTACTGTTGTGAATAAATTTGGCTGAAAAACTTACCCTTTCCATCCTAAAAACGTGACTTTCACAGTGTTAAAGTTTTACTGTTTTGACCGCTCTACTTCAATATTTCACGGTAAATCCACTGGTTGACTAAGCGTGAAGATATTTCTCCGAGAATCCGTAACCGTCTCCCGAGTTCAGTTAACCCTACGCGCGGGTAGGCTATCCGTGTGGCCTATAAATGCAGCGCAGGCTACTGTAAGAAATACAAACCCCGTAGCCACGACCTCACCAAAAGCGTCTGTAGTGCTACGGCGATAGTCCCAACTTCAAAAGGCAGATTTCTCCGTTTCTCACTTGGCGTGACTCCTTTGAATGTTGATATCTCAGTCATGTGTCGTCCGATTCATTCGATATAGGTATGGTTTTGAAGCTTGATTTATGCCATTTCATGAAAACATAATTTTGACAATTTGCGACAAGCGACTGGTTTTGTCAGGGAGGGTCACATATGTACCTTATATACACTTTCTACATCATTTGGACTAAATTAGAAATGTTTAGAAAGTTTCCAAAATATGTCAGTTATTTATTAGTTTATTAATTACTTTTACTAATCTTCAAAATATTCTGTATGTTGTTTAAAAAAAAAAAAAATTCTGTTTAATTTGAAGACGTTCTTCTTTACCCAAACATTTTTACATAAATTTCAGAGCTGTACTTGCAATACCGTGATGTTTTTGCTTCACGTTATCATACGGTGAGAATTTCATACCGGCAAATTGCTGCTTGAGACGCCGCTCAGCCCAGTTGGAGCATAAGAAAGCGGCGTCTTTTTGACATAATTTGATTATATTTCAAAATCCGTATCGCGACAGCTGTGGGGATTTAAAACCTTGTCTTTTATCTTACGTCGTGCCGGCCCCTGAATAGAAACTGACGATGCATTTGCATTCCGCCGGCGCCGTCTCCCGCGTATGAGTAACTCTCCAACGTAAACAAAGCACGGTTTTTAAAATATCGAGACGCTTTCTTCTTTCCTCCTCTGTCTACTTTTAACCTTGAGAACGGTATAATTGCGAGCGTGCAGTGGGGCCAACGCTTCACATGGCCTCGCCAAGAAAATAAAATCTTTCACGCTTCACCGCTTCAAAAGACGCACCTTTCCTCTGGGGAGGTCTGGTCTGTAAGTTTGGGGGAAAAAAGCGAGAAGAGTGTTGTTTCACATTGGTCCTCTCCATGTGAATGAAGAATTATGTAGAAGCGTCATCATCAAGCGCTTCCTTTTCCTCCCTTGATCGTCTACGCCTCGATTAAGTGAATTTAGTTTTTCATGAGGAAAGTGCGACATCTGAAATAAACTCGAGGTGTAAAAGTCATGGAAAAGTCAAACAGGCAGAAGTGTTTAAAAAAGCTAACGCACAATTTTCAACTCGGGACGGTGTTACTTTTGGTAAGGGAGTCGGTACAGAATCTGAACTTCGGTAAAAATATACCATTGAGGTACTCATAAAAGACAAGGTGCAAAGTAACCAAACACAGCAAAAAACTGCCACGGATGGCTCATATCTGCAGAGGTCATGGGGCTGCTGATAATGTAACTTTCAGTGGGGATTGGCCCCGTGGTCAGGAGTCATTCTCCAGAACATTTTTAGGCCAGGCGTGGGCAGTATAAGACCACCTCGGACTCTGGACACGCCTGGCATAAGTGCTACCTTTCTGACATGCAGTAAATGTTTCCTAAAATATCAGGCTAATATAAATATCGGTCTGATGCTGATGACTTAAAAAAAGCAATTATCAGCCAGTTACGATATTATCATGCATCTCTAGTATAGATACACCACTAATCGTGGTCACTCCCGGCACCAAAATTAGTATTATTAGGTAATAGAGTGAATAATGACAGAGATATAAAAGTGAAATGGAGAAGTGTGTGCCAGTGAGGAAGCTGAGTCGAGGTGTTCTTGTGATCCGTGTGTGTGTGTGTGTGTGTGTGTGTAAGCAGAGCCTCCTGTGATGTCTGCGTGCTAAAAGGGGCCTCTGTAATGTGTGTGTGTGTGTGTGTTGATGGCACGGCTGAGATTCCTCTCGGATGGAGTGTAGGTGTGTGTTTCCTCTATCAGCTGAATTCTGTCAGTCTCACACCAACTATAATTGGGCTTCCGCCTTCCACACAGACACACACACACACACACACAGACCAACACCACCTGCTACACACAAACCAAAAAGTTTCTTGCCTCGACTTTTTAATAGATTTTTGGTGTTTAACAAAATACATTTTGCTCTTTTTAAAATACAACCCTGCATTCAATACATACACATCCCTCCATCCCTCTCTCTCTCTCCTTCTCTCTGTCTTTCTCTTTCCCTCTCTCTCTCCCCATCTCTCTCTCTCTCTCTCATCTCCTAAGAAGGCTTGTTTTGTGTGTATCGAGGCTTTAACAAATGAACTGAGAGGTCAGTAATAATGTAGTAATTCCATAAATGCGTTTTGAAAAAACGCTCAACGTTTAACCTTCGTCTCTGCAGCGTCGCACCTCATGTCCCGTCTCTCTGGATCTGTAACCTGATTTAACGTTTACCCCCACGATCCGCACCCCCAACCACCTAACATCACCCCCACCTTTTTTCCGAACTCGGCCAATCTCCAGTAGTACTGCTAAATAAATCATCTGACGCTGACAAATGCTCCTGCTGATAAGCGAGGGTGGCCAATCGACGCAAACGATGACAACTCTCCGTCCGGTAGCGGCTCCCACGTCCTCCACCTTTCAATTAGAGGGAGAGAGAGGGATGAAGAGGAGCAGGAGGAAGAGAGGAAGCCTCCTCCCGTCTCATCCCCTCCAAAAAAACAGTTCTCACAGATGGACGACATGACCTCAAATCAGTATCACGATTAATTCAACATATTAGCTCAATTTTCAATAACTTTTTTAACTTTTGCAACTTTTTAATATATTGTTCTTGACCCGCGGAACTCCCGCTGCTGTGGACGGAGAATTCTGGAACTTTCTGCCAAGCTAATAAAAGTCAGAAAACAATCCTAATAACAACTTTGGCAAGGTTAGACTGATAAAAGGATCTGATTGATGGTTTTTCTATTGATTTTGAGTAATTGCCCCAGCCCTATGTACTTGTATTGCCCTGGTGCAGCTGCGTGGCCCGGCGATGGTCTCCCACGATTCGTGGAAGTAGATGTGATGAAGAATTTATAAGTGGGTTCAAAAAAGCATTTCAGAATTTATAGGTTTTGACAGAAGAGATGATAAGGCGGAGCTGTTTAAAAAGCAGCAACCATGTTGTGAGGATTGGTCAGCTGTAGAAAGCCCACCTTCTGAAGCAATAGAGAGAGAAACATGAGGTTGACTTTGTTGTAGGCGCAATAAATTCACATTCAGGCATATTAAAATGTATCAGCAGTAGTTCTGGAATGTTCTGATTTTATCAGTAGGCGTGGCGGATTAGCAGATTGTACCCGATGTTATTGGGCGATAAATAACAAAGTAGAATCAGAGAATTGTTCTTAGAATCAGAATCCTTGTTCTTTGTTCAGTGCGCTGTTAAAACTGGAGCCACGTCGTCTCGTCTTTCTGTCTACTTATACAGCAGGGGTGCCCAACACGTCGATCGCGATCTACCGGTCGATTGCAAAGGCAACATGAGTCGATCGTGGATTCTTTCAAAATAAACTCTAACGCGCACAGGAGACCGTGCAACGTAAAAACGAGTGAACTGCGGAAGTGTGAACTGTGGAATTTGGAGCATGATTGACATACTGGTACCAGCCAGTCTGAGATCTCGTCTTTTTTTTTTTTTAACACAAGGCCAAGAGTCACGGGCATGCTAGGTCAACTCACGTGAACTGCACAACCCCAGTGAACAAATCCACCTAGTTAAGCGGCTTCAGGTGCAATATTTCTACCAAAGAAAGGGTCTAAAAATAGGTAGAGCTGGGCGAATGAAAACCAAAAACGTACCACTTCCATTCGGAATAGGAGGAGGATTTGTTTTTCACAGTGTTATATTCCAAGTGTGTCTGTCTGATATGCCAATCTACTATCGCTATTCCGATAAAAATGTGGAGCGACACTTCGGACTGTTCATAAAGCGTCTGACACTGACTACCACCGAAAAGTTAGCTAGAAAGAAAGAAGTGAGAGAACTGATGATCATTTGGAAGTCTGTTTGAGGCTGGCTACCAGCAACTACTGTCCGGATTATGCAACTTTGGCTGATTCCATTCAGTGTAAGACATCATCGTAGTAAGGTAATGGCCAAAAATGTACAGAATTGTATTGTGCCATACTTGTTCATGTTGTTATGCAAGGTAAACAATATATTTTTTAAATGTAAAGTATACTCGGTATATACATACATATATATATATATATATATATACATATATATATATATATATATATATATATATATATATGTATATATATGTATATGTGTGTGTATATTATATACATACTGTATATATATATAGATAGATAGATATATATAGATATATATATATATACACACATATACGTTTAGCGTTTTTCTTGTTGGTAGATCATTTTGACTTGATCATTTTAAAAGTAGCTCGCAAGCCAGTATACAGTATATAGCAGAGATGACTTTGGAATTGTGAGAACATTTATGTACTCAGCGTTGTCATTGTGAAGTTCTTCCAGCACTTAATATTGCAAAAGGACGCAAAAAAGACCTCAGTGGATTTGCAGTTTTGTAATTGTGTACTTTGTCCACTAGAGGGCAGCACTGTAACTCCACTGTTGGCTTTTTTGTATTTTTATCCAACTAACATATTTATTGTTCTTTTATTCAAGTAGAAGTGTTTAAGTTCTAGGTGTGACATGAAATAAGTTCCATTTCAGCCTGAATCGTGTGATGTTAAGACTCTTAGGGCCAGTTTCACAGACTAAAATTAAGCCTAAGCCTAGACTATCATTGATTTTCAATTATGAATGTCCATTAGTACTTTAATTTAGTCCAAGACTAGGCTTTATCTTTTTTCAAGAAACCTTAAATTGCAACTCAAAGCAAATGGTAGGAAAGTTTGTGAGTTTCTGGATAATATTGTCAATGTCAAGATTTTTTAATCGTTCACTCCCATTAATTCATTTAGTCATTCATTCATTTTCCGAACCGCTGTAATCCCAACTGGGGTCGCGGGGGGACCGGAGCCTATCTCGGCAACTTTCGGGCGCAAGGCGGGGCTCCCATTAATTGATTCTTTTTAATATGTAGGATCTAATACATGCATCACAGGGTTGATAAACATGCTAAAATTGCTATTGCGCATAAGAATCACACTCACAAATATGTATTTTTATTTTTCCATTTGAATGTGTAGCAGTGTCATGAGCCCGTTGTTTCCTGTCATCTCTCCCTCCAATGGGTTAAATGAAATCTAATGGTTCTAATCATTGTTGTCGGTGTGTCACTGATGTTACATATTCAGAATTGAGTGTCTGATGCAAACGGAGATGCGGAATGCAGGCGGATCGCACTGAGGGAGTTCACGACCTGTTTGGAGTGATTAACGGAAGTCAGCCGCTCTAATGCCCTGCGCTCAGACGACTTCATTTAGAGCAGCAGCAGCAGCGTTTAGAGATGCAGCCGAGCTGTCGAGCGTCCTGCTTAGCCAGCACAACCGGCTCTAAACTCCGCCGTCAGGGCTTCGAGGCTGCCAGAGTGCTGCAGAGCCAGTGTGTGGAGCCAGTGTGTGGAGGTTGGCAACCTCCATGGGAGGAACTTGAGATGATATACAAGACACAGATTAACCGTTAACAAAACACTCTTTCACATTTAAATTTGTTTAATTTGATATAAAACGTGGAAATTCTCATTTTTGCTTTCTAGTTATTTAGATCTGATATACTACTCAAGTGTTAACCAGCTCAAGTGTTAGATTGTTGGTTTTTAATGTTGCTTTTTGGTGGTCAGGGGTCTGATAGAGAATGTCTGATGGTGAATGTTGGTGTCTGATGGTGAATGTTGGTGTCTGATGGTGAATGTTGGAGTCTGATGGTGAATGTTGGAGTCTGATGGTGAGTGTTGGTGTCTGGTGGTGAATGTTGGAGTCTGATGGTGAATGTTGGAGTCTGATGGTGAATGCTGGAGTCTGATGGTAAATGTTGGAGTCTGATATTGAATGTTGATGACTGATGTTGCTATGTAATAGAGAATCTTAGCATTTGATGGATATCTGATATAAGTTATTTACACATGATGACGGATGTCTGATGGCAGATGTCTGATAGTGAATGTTAGTGTCTGATATTAGTGACTACTTTGTCTGGTGATGAACATTGGCGTTTGATGGCATATTATTTTGATTAAAGATCATGCTTCAAAGTGGACTTTTGATTTTGCTCAAGTACATTTGAGGATCTGAATGAAAGAATTAAATTCATGAATAAAGGAATGAAAATGAATATTTCATATGCAGTTAAAAAGGCCTCAATCCTCAGACTTGGAGTAATTAAAAGCTCACCCGCTGGTTAGAAGCGCCTTCAGCAGCAGATATCGTGCCTTTAGGACCCCCGGCCTGGGTACCACCTCAATAGTGAGCAGCTTTCACCTTTAACCCTCTCAGAAATAAAGCAGCGCTCTGGCTTCTCTTCGCCTTTAATACAGCTTCACTACTCCAACTCTCTCTTTCTCTTTTTCTTCATCTTTCTCTCCACTTTCTTTTTTCCTTCCTTTCTCTATCACTTTCTGTCTTTCCTTCTGTCCGTCTTGTCCTTCCTTTTCTCCTCTCTCTCCCCTACTTTTCTCCTCTCTCTATCTCAGCTTCTGTCTCTTTTCCTCCCTCCAAGTCTTCCTCCTCTCCCTCTCCTCTCACTTGTGTCTCTCTCCCCCTTCTCTTTTCCGCCTCTCCCTCTTTCTTTCTCTCCCTCCATCCCTGCTAAAGAGCATGTCAACAAACCTTATGAATTTTGGAACAAGATAATGTGATCTGATGAGACCAAAGTTGAATTATTTGGTCACAGTTCACACAGAAACATCTGGCGAGTCACCTACCTTTTCAATCATAAAGCTAAAACTGAAGAGCCAGTGGATCCTACAAGACAACTGATGAATGGTTTAAAAAATAACAGAGTAAAGGTTTTACCATGACCATCCCAGTGTCCAGTATGAAGAAGGAATCTCAGACACTTGGAGCAAATATATAAAGAACAATGATCTGAAATTAAACCTGACAGGATCCAAAAGTTGATCAGCGGTTACCCAAAGAGATTAGAAGAGGTTATAAAGGCAAAGCGAGGATATACAACGTAAGGGTTGACCGATTATTGATTATTGACCAGGCTGATTATCGGGGACTGGCATCAGTGTTTAATTTTGACCATCACCGATATTAAGTAATTACAAGGTGCGCTACTGTGGCTCCACTGCCGTCTCTTCTCTCTGTACCGTTTGCTCTCGACTCGCTGCTTCATTTAACGTCTCGCCCACAACAGTCTTTGAACGGCTATACGTCACGTGAGTAGCCAGTCAATACTGAAGCCTTGTTATCACTCACACCACACTCAGCGTGAAGCTCTGAAGAGGAGAGTTTCAGCTGAGCTTGACTTAAAAATATTGTAAAATTGTAAATATTTTTGCAAATTGGGGCCAAGTATCGGTGATTGGCCCCGTTAACTGGCACTAATCGATATCGATCTCGTCCCTGAATAACCAATATTGGTCGACCTCTAATGCAAAGTCTTAGAGAACGTTGGATGCAAACTTTTGCACTCATATTATTTTTATTATTTCAATATAACTTTCTTTTTATATACTTTTTGACCATTTTTGTTACTTTTGATGTTGAAAGAGCTGTAAAAATGTTCTGTTGAAAATTTCTTTGCTTTAGTTTTGGGATTTCGAATATATATATATATACACACACATATAAACATGACTGCTTTTACATGTAAAATGATGTGAAGTTATTATTTATTAGACAGTAATTTACTAGAATCTTTTGCAGTGATTTTCCCAGCCTCCAGCTGCAAGTCAGAGCTAAGTGATTTAAGACAGGCTTAATGTAAGTGTTAAATGAGACGTAAATAAGACAGCGGAATAAATCAGACGCTGCTGTCTAATCTCCATCATCTAATCTCACTCACGAAAAGCAGCGCTCCTTTAAAACACACGTAGAGACGTAGAGAAACACTACACACACTGCAGGTTAAAACACAGAGCGGTGGAGTTTGTGGGAAATGGTAGAGGACACGTCCCATCGAGTGTGTGTTTGTGCAGTACATGTGTGTTAGAGAGAAAGACAGTCTTGTGTATGTGTAGATGCTCCATATGCAGCTGTTTCTCTCTCTCCCACCATATCTCCATCCCTCCTCTGTTTCTCCTCTCCCTCTCTTCTCTTTTCTTTTCTCTCTCTCTCGCTCTCTTTCTCTCTTCCACCCTCTCTCTCTCTCTCTCTCTCTCTGTGTACTGTCATTTATAAGGGGTGAATGTGTCTGAGGGCCAAGGCTTCATCAGACCGTGTGGCTTGTGTGTGTGGTGTGTGTGAATGTGTGTGTGTGTGTGGGTGTGTGTGTGAGTTACAGCTGCAGGTTGACAGGCTGAATTGATGTTGGGGAGAAACGCAGCGCTGCATCACTCCTCTCTACATCTCTATTCCGCTCCTAATGTGTGTGCGTGTGTGTGTGTGTGTGAGACCAGCTCTCATGCTCCTGTCAGTGGCAGGTCACCAAGGAGACAGTGTCCAGTGCAGTGTCTCCATCAGCAGTGACAGGGTTTAAATGGGATTTAACTCAAGAAGAGTTTTAGCTGAATAATGCTAACTGTCTCCTTTCACTTTCATTCATTGTTAGCAACATTAGCAATAGTGGACTGAGTTCTCTCTCTTTCTCTCTCTCCTTTCTCACACTTTCTTTTTCTCATATGCTCTTTCGTACTCTCTCTTTTCTGCACGTTCTTTTTGCCTCTTCTTCTTGCATTTTTCTCTTTCTCTCTCACTCATTCTATCCCTCTCCCCGTCTTACATTCTTTTTCTCTCTCTTTCTTGCTCTCTTTATCCCTCACTTCTTCTCTCTCACGCCCTCTTTTCTCTCATTGCTCTTTCTTGTGCTCTCGTGTTCTCTTTTTTACTCTCAATCTTGCACTCTTTCACTTTCTATCTTTCTCACTCTCACTCTTTCACTCACTCTTTCTCTCCCCTCCTTCTCTCTCTCTCTCTCCCCCTCTCTTTCTCCCTCTCTTCCCAGTCTTTCTCCTCCTCTTTCTCTCTCTTCCTTCTATCTTTCTTCGTTCTCTCTCCTCGTCCCCTTTCTCTCTCTATCTTTCTTCCTCCTCTCTCCCTCTTCATCGGTCTTACTTTCTGTCATTCCGTCATTCACAACAGTTTTCCTCCCTCTCTTTCTCCGTCCCTCCATCTCTGCAGCGGGAGAGGAGAGTGAGGTGTGTGCCCCAGGTTATTATATCCCTTAGAAACTTAATCTCGCACCAATTAGTTCCAGGCCGGGAGCTAGAGGCTGCTGCTGCTGGTGTGTGTGTGTGTGTATGTGAGACAATGTTCTTCCTCAGGGAGTCCCGCTCACTTCCTGCTTCTCACACACACACACACAGACACACACTCTCATGAATCCATACTCTGCGCTGTTTCGATGCCTGAAATATGCATGTGGTTATGTGACTCCTCCGCGGGGCCGGCTAATTGGGTTGCTCTTACATATCGTGCCATTTACATCAGGCCTGATGTGTGTGTGTGTGTGGGATAGTGTGTGTGAAAGTGTGTGTGATTTTTCCTCCTGCTCTCAGCAAAATAAGAGCATTTGTCATGTTATGTATAGGAATGGCGATACAAGGATGCATCTGTGGAGGTGTGTGTGTGTGTGTGTGTGACTATAGTAAAAGTGGAAAGTGTGTGTTTTGTCAAAGATGTGTTACGTTGAGGGGCTTTTTGTTGATTCATTGTGTCGGAATCACATCAGAATCGTATTGGAATTGTATTAAAATTGTGTCTGAATCATATCTGAATCATATCTGAATCATATCTGAATCAAATCTGAATCTCATTGGAATCGTATCGGAATCGCATCTGAATTACATCAGAAATGCATCGGAATCACATCTGAATTATATCAGAATCGCATCAGTATTGCATCGGAATCATTGGAATCGTATCGGAAGTGAATCGGAATCGTATTGGAATCGCACTTGTATTGTATTGGAATCATATCGGAATAGTGTCCAAATGACATTGGAATCATATCCGAATTGCATCAGAATCACATCGGAATCTCATTGAAATCGTATCTGAAACACATCGCAATCATATTGTATCGGAATTGTATTGGAATTGCCTCTGAATCGTATCAGAATCACATCTGAATTGTATTGAAATCGTATCAGAAATGTATCTGAATCAGATCTGAATCGTATCGCTCTCTCTTTCTTGCTTTTCTTCCTCCTTTCTCTGACTTTCTTTTTCTCGTTTACTCGTTGTTTTGTTCACTTTTTGGTCACACGTTCTTTTTTTCTTGCGCTTTCTCATTACTCTCTCATATGCTCTTTTGTGCTCTCACTCACACCTTTTCCCTCTCTTTCTCACGTTTTTATCTCTCTCTTTTTATCTCTTTCACTCACTATATTCTCAATGCTCTTTCTGTCTTCTTCTCTTTCATTCTCTCTTACACTGTCCTCTCTCTAATGTTCTCTCCCTCTCCATTGTTCTTTCTTTTTTCCATTCTCTCCTTTTTCTCACTCCTGTTTGCGCTCTCTCTCTCTCTCTCTCTCTCGCTCTATCATTTGCTCACTCAGTCTGTCTCTCTCTCTTACTTACTCTTTCTTCCTCTTTACCTTTTCTTCATTTGCTGTTTTTCCTTTAATTCTCATGCTGTTTGTCTTTCTCTTGCTCTTTCTGTCATTCTGTCTATCCTCCTCTTTCTCACCATCTCTCTCTCTCTCTCCCTCTCTCTCTCTTTTTCTGCTGTCTTTCCTCCAATTATCTGTGATTTTCCTTCTCTTTCTTCCTCACTCTCTTTTTTTCTCATTTCTCACTGTAATAAATATTATTATTGTTTAATAGGAGCTCAGGTAAAGGGTAAAAGTGTTAAAGGTCTGGAATCGAGGATTTAAGGGGTTAAAGTCTATTTTTAGAAGGATAAAAAGGTGCGTGTACTTTATTTTCTCTCTCTCTCTCTCTCTCTCTCTCTCTGTCTGTAGTTGGTGCGTGAGCGGATGCTGATTTGTCTCTGGAAGCTGAGCGTTGCCGTGATGACAGGAGGAGAAGATGGGAAATCTCTCACCTGTCAGAGAGAGACATGTCTCGACGCATTTACACCAGCATGCATGTATGTGAGTGCGCTTTCCCTCTCACACACACACACTCACTCTAACAGGGCTTGGGCGTCCCCTGGGTCGTGGGTGTCAGGGCTTTTTTGTAAGCAGGTCGTGATTTTCTGTGTGTGTGTGTGTGTGTGTTTGTGTTTACTGTTGCATCCAAAATTTATATTAAACTCACTTTATCTTAACTGCATAGCAACAGAACCTTTTTAAATGGCAGTTATTAAAACGATTTCATATTTCATACAGACAATTTTAATACAGAACAAAAATATCACAATCTATAACCAAATTAGTTATCTTTTAGCAGTTACAGATTTACAAAATAACGAGTTGCATATTAGCAGTTACAAGTTACAAAAGATTTTCGAGACACTTTCCTTACAAATAAATTATATTAATAGTTGAGGGTAAAAATAACTCAACAAAACAGTACTAGTTTGAAAATAATTGGTATCCATTTGGATATAGAATAATTTGACATCTTACAATACATTTTTCCTATACTTATTTTTTCCTAGTACTCTCCAACATTATATATAAAACACGGCACAATACCACTTTTATATGTCCGTACGTTTGGATATCTGCCAATACGATACAAGTCCGATACAGTGTCCGAGTCTTTTTCAAAACAGAAAACAGAAAATAATACTTAAAAAAATCTCTGACTACATGACTGTGATTATTCTGTTATGCTAAAGGAAATACCTGACTTAAATGCTGTTATCCTAAATAAAACAATGTAATAATTACACACACATATGTAGATGCTAAATTATTAATTATTAAAATAACATCTAAAAAATGTATCACTTAAACACAGTTTGTGATGGTCCCTAATCCTGCCGTGATAAAACCATCAGGAACACGGAGATTGTGAGTGAGAGCTGGTATTGTTAAGGACATTAAACAGTATAATCATGTGAGGTGTTTTTGGGGTTGTAGTGTGTTGCGTTGCTTGTTCTGCTCATCGTCATATCAGTATGTTGAAAGTAGCGCGAATGTCGAACAATAAACCAGTTTTACCGCAGCGCCACTTCCCACGCGTAACGAATTGAGCATGTGCACATTTACAGATCGGCTCCATAGATCAGCCCAATGCAACTGACACCCGATCCAGCTATCTGAGTCGTTATCGGACCGATATTCGATCCACGCATTGGATCGGTGCATCTTTTATTATATAATGGAATGAAATTTTTTTCATATCAATTGCAAAGGAAGAAATACTGAAGTTTTGGGTCATTTCGGCCTATAAACCTGCTTTTTGAGCAAAGTAAATTTCCCACAATCCTCCGCTCGTAACTCGGAGGTGCGTCACAATAATGCGATCAATGAGCGTCAGGGATAAACACTGAAAATATCAAGTAATGGTGGAATTGTGAGTAGAATGCTGGTTGTTGTTATTTATCAGCTAAAATATGAGTTTTGTCTGTAATAAAAGGGGAAGACTTGACTGAACTGAAACATTTTTGCAAGTGATGGTGTTCCACATGAGTCACATAGAATGTCATTTATGCATTTTAACACATTAATTTCTGTTTTTCACAAATCCTTTCACATACAGAGGAATTAATATAATAACCATTAAGTTTTATGTTTTTCCATTTTTTTATTGAGTTATTCCAAACCAAATAAACTTCATTCAAACTCTGAGTTTCGATCAAATAGTAAGGGTGTGGTGGGCAAATATAAAAACTACCTTTTTGCAGTTTTATTCCAAATACTACAGCAGAAGAATTGCAAATATCAGTCAACATTTGACAACATTATGTGAAGTGGTAGTTTCAGAACAGTGTAGGATGTACGTCTTTTAAAAGAAACTGCTCCTCATTTGCATGTTATTTTCTCATGTTCTTGTCGGTCACCAGTTAAAGAAGAGGTTGCGGGGCGTTTCTGCTGGTAACGAAGCGAAATGAAACCCATTACGACTTTAATCCCGACTTTATGAGCACGCTTTAGTTACAGAGCGGCAATTCTGCAGTAAATCAGATGTAATTCTCCTTGTCTCATCGTCAGCTGCTTAAAAGCTTCCCTTTCTCTCATCTCTGCTGGCCTCGGGCCTCGCGATGCTGCAGACGACCGGCTACGTTACATCAAAGAGGGAGGGATGGTAAGGGAGAGAAGGAGAGGAGACAGAAATTAAGGATTGTTTTGTGTTGTTTCACTTTTCCACTAGAGGTACTAGTGGGTCTAGTTCCAGTTGTGTTATTGGGGTTTGCATTGAACTGATTACGATAAAACTATTTACACTTTAGCCTGTTGTAACCATGGTTCGAATTACAGGGGGTGCTCGGGGGTACTGTACCCCCCGATCAAGACCTAAACCCCCCCCAAAGAGACAAAAATAACAGTTTGGCGGGGTGGGGTGGGGTGAGGGTGGTGGGGGGTCTGTTATGAAGGCAGCACCCCCCAATTATGGAGTGGTAATTTGCACTCTGGTTGTAACCGTATGAGAGTTCAGGCTGCAAAATTATTTGATAACAAATAATACATTTTTCTATCTTTATTTTGTTCCCTACTGATTACTTGCTAACATTATAAAATGGAAAAAATATATTTTCGGATCAATTGAAAATGAAGAAATATTAAAGTTTTGGGTAATTTTAAGCCTATGAAATGAGCTGCTTTTAGAAGAGAATTACATTTTTGCACATGATGGCGTTCCATATGAGAGTTGCTAGCGCTAAAGCGAGTGTTTACATCGCAAATGTAATGTAATTATAATGTAACTTAAGTTTTTGTGCACAGAATTACTCAGAAATATTTCAGATACAGAGGAATGTTCAGTTCAAAGTCTTGTGATTCTGACGGGATGTGTGTGGTTTCTGTAAGTTAAAGGGATTCTCATTTATTAAAACACTAATTAATAAACAATGCAAATTCCTGTGTTGGTCTCAAAGAGTTTTAATAGTAATATTCTCAGAGTTGTGGTCTCAGCTGGTCTCGGAATAAAATACTGAGTCCTCTTTGTCCGAGTCCATGACAAGACCGAGATTTCAAAAACTGGTCTTGAGTACCCCAACACTATAGAATAGGCAGCTATTACAGATTTGTGAGCCTCCACGGCAAAACCAGTCGCTTGTCGCAAATTTTCAAAATTGAGTTATGTTTTTCATGAAAGGGCATAAATCAAGCTTCAAAACGATACCTATATCGAATCAACATTCAAAGGAGTCGGGTTTCTCCTGTCACGGCAAGTGAGAAACGGAGAAATCTGCCTTTGAAGTTGACTATCGCCGTAGTACTCACAGACGCTTGGTGCGGTCGCGGCTATGTTTGCATTTACGGTAGCCTACGCTGCATTCACAGCCACACGGATAGCCTACCTGCGTTAGGTTAACTGAACTCAGGAGACGAAGATGGATTCCGGAGAAATATCTTCACGCTAGTCAACGAGTGGATTTACCGTAAATATTGAAGTAGAGCGGTCAAAACAGAAACTTTTAACATTCTGCTGGGATTGAATTCCTCACCTCAAGAAAGTTACGTTTTTAGGATGGAAAGGGTAAGTTTTTCAGCGAAATTTATTCACAACAGTACAGTATAGACCTTCCACTGTTTCAAAACACTACAAACTAAAAATCCAAAATTTTACCCCACGCAACATAAATGGATGTTTTTCTCGGAACCCTGGCTTTGCCGTGGAGGGTCACATTTATTATTTAAACTTAAAACATGGTGTAGAGTTTGAAGGATTAACGCTTGAAAACTCAGTGTTACTGTAACCTCGTTTTACACACTGACACACTGATATGGAAATGAATGGTGGTGACTATACAAATGTCATCTAGCAGCGCAAATCGAGTCTCGTACAAGGTCAGGAGTCAAGCTAAAAGGACAAGGCCACACTGATATGATCAACACACACAAACACAGACTCACGTACACACACATACACACACACACACACTGTAGCTCATGTCAGCGCTGATAGGATTTAACCAATGGATCCATTGGCTTTGCATTAGGATGCCTGAGAAAACACACACACACGCCAAGGGCATTGATAAGTTTAAGTAAATGTGTATTGGTTTTTCCATTAGGTAGTGTGTGTTTGTGACCTTACTTTAGAGACGTAACCTTTAGCTCTAACCTGGACGCGAGACGTCGAATTGTGTGTGTGTGTGTTGTATGTGTGTGTGTGGGTGTGTGGGTTTAGACAGTGGATTTTTTTTTTGTTTACTGGGTATGTCATGAGGTTAAACTACAGACATAACAGCAAACACAGAGACCATCGCTAAGCGCAAGAGGCAGAAAACAGTTCTGATTTTTGGTTAAGAATTATTTGGAAAAATATACTAGGGATGACCGATATGGGAATTACTGGCCGATGTCCATGTCCAATATTTTTCATTTTTCATAGTCGATGCTCCATGTGCACTACCTAGTGTGTAGAGAGCCAATAAGCTACAACACTGGCTAGTTCCTGAGATGCAAACTACCACATAGAAAAGTATGATAAGAGCGCCTTATCTACCATACTATTAAGTGCAGTAGTACACGGCTCGGAACACAGCCCATGTGTGAGCTCACATTCGCTACGTGAGGCAAACACGCAGTTAGTTACAATATTTGCACATGTGCAGGCAGAGTTGAGCATGTAAAGACAAGAGATTTTGCTGGTGAACGTTCAAGTGTGCTCAGAATTTTGGCACAAAATAACGCCATACATTTTAAGACAGAAGGTGTGGGCTGTAAAAAATCCTATCTCAGACTTCGGACATGTAAGGCATAACCTTTCTGATGTACAATAAATGTGTCATAAAATATCGGCTGGAAATATGCTGTAGAAAAATCGGTTTGATTCAGATGACTATAAAAAAGCAATTATCGGTCGATTACGGTCCGATATTTAATGGAAACCAACGTTCAGAACCTCTAATCTGTGTAATCTTGACCCTGACAATTATGACTTCATATTTAGCTGGGCAATATGACTTTAAATCAATGTCAGTATCTAATATGCAGTGTATGTGTGTGTGTGTATATGTTGTTAGTGATTATTAACAGTATTGTATAATATTATACAGATATTATAGAACTCTTCTACTTCTATATACTGTAGAACTGTTCTACAAATTCTAATTTCTCTAAATATTATCATATCACTCATTAGTAAATAATACCATGTTATTTTATATAATATCAATACTAATGTGTGTATTATTAAATTAATAAATCCAGGCTATTTGATTAATTCAGAATTATTCGTTATTAATTTAGGCAAATTCTAAATCATATTTTTGTGTGAAGTAGCACACACACGCACACACTAGCTATTCTTCTGCCTACAGTCTGGCCTGTGGGTTTAAATAATAGACTGTGTGTGTGTGTGTGTGTGTGTGTTAAAAATAAACTCGATCCTAGCATACCCTCAGGCCAGCATGTTTGGGAGGAGAAAATGTGAGAGAGAGAGACCCAGAAAGAAAGTGAGAGAAATATAGAGGGAGGTTGAGTGAAAGAGTGAAGCTTCCTCCCTCCCCCTGTACTAACACATAAACAAACACAGCAGGAAAACGTCCACTAAAGTTGCCCTCCGGAATTCTCATTCTAATACCCCAAATCTCCAGAACGCTGCTCTTATCACCGCATTTTAGCCTGCATTTTTTCTTGTATAATTCATACATTCGCTGGTCGTGTTCTCAGCAGGAGCGAGTGTGAAGCAGGCCAGAGATCTCTACACAACTGCTAATAAATATTTTCCCTTTCATTTGCGAGAGCAACGTTTTACCAGGATTGGGATTCAGCACATGTCTGGCTCCGATCCAAAAAACATCGCAGATGTCCGGTTCTGGGTCTGGAGCTTCCTTCACACCCTGGATCTGTTCCACGTCTGAAAAAGAATATGACAATATGATCCATGAATTATTCATTTAGTTTAGTAGGCTTGGTAAAGTAAAACTCTCGTTTCCAAAACCAAAGTTTAATAAGAGAACAATTTGCGAAAGAAAAGATTGTTCAATTTCCCATTTTAAACTTGAACCAAAGTGAAAAAATCAATTAATTAATCATTTTCTCTGCGAATTCAGGATGCTTAGGGAAATCTCAAGATTGAACTGTTAGATAGAAAATTTTTAGAATTTAGAATATTTTCAGAAAATATGGTATCTGTTTTTAGGAATAGTGCAGGCTCCATTTCAACTCGGGTCACGACTGGGTAGAACAATTAATGAGTCATATTCCAATTTCACCATTTCAGCTCAGAAATCTTGCAGAGATCCGGTGCAGATCTTCATCTGGATCCGATCTGGAGCCCTGACCACATCTTAGCGTATACTTGTGAGAACTAGTTCATGTCCATACTTATTTGTATTTATACTCTATATTTCCATAAATAATTATTGAAATCATCTAAGATCATTCATGATGTTTTAATAAACACAACATTTCTGCAAACAATTGTTTAAATTTCTCAATTTGAGATGAGCAATTAATGGATTTTCTGTAAAGTCCTGAATGCAAAAAGTTACCACATTTTCTGCAAATAAGCTTTTAAAAATCCTTAGTTTTTCCTCATGAATCTCCATCCAACAGTTCAATCTTGAGGTTTCCATAAACTTCCTAAATTTATACAGCATTCCCAATTTCTTATATTTGTCATGAACAAGTCCTTCAATCCCTATGGAATAACCCACTGGAAACTTTTTCACAAAAATCCTGAATTTTCTAAAAACTTCCAAAATTATTCAAACAGTTCCTGACTTTTCCATAGAATTCCATAAATATCAATTTTCTTTCTGAATTTGCCTCAAACTATTTAATAATTAGTACTTTTACTCGAGTAGTACTCTACCTCTTACTATTTCAGTACTGTTCATATCAGACACTTTAGTACTTTCACTCGAGTACTGTTCCACAGGGGGACTTTCCCGGAGTTGATTCTTTGTATGGAATTTTTACTTTTTCTGAAGTTTGGATTTATCTTTCTAATGATGGGACTTTGGAGCTCTCGGGACTCTTTTCAACATTGGCTATGCTTAAAAAGAAAATCAATAAAAAAATAACAGCATACAATGCACTTTAATCCTTTTTTTAAATTGGTTTTCCCAGACTGTACAAAAATCCACACGATCTACCGAGCGTACCCAAATGGAAGGCACCCAAATCGCCCTCCAGTCAAGAGGACGTGCTGCTTACATGGGGATTATAGCTATTTTTTGTGAATTGGCTTACATGATTAAGCGGTGTCAGTTGGTGATGGTGTTCGGTGGTTTCTAGGCCTGATGGTCCTCCTTTGAATGAGGAGAGACGGAATCTGATCTGATTGAGGAGGTGCTGTATGAATGATGAGTGATGATGCTGAATTACTCTCGATGTCTGTTCTAAATTGTTAAGGAACAAGCGTTGAAGCTCATTAGAGTCGAGTTGCTGGTTTTACCGCTCGCCATCATTTCCTTGCTCGTTGCCGGGGGCGATGTGTTACCTGACAGATATAAGTGGACCAGTGGGACTGTAAGTAAACGACTTCATTTAAATCTCACTGTGTTTTCATGCTGGAACGTGTTCTGCTGAGGATATTGTTAGTAAAAATAGTTTGAGGCTGTTTAATACACACACACACACACATCCATAAAAACACACACACAGGGCAAGATGATAGTACAGATTAACTAACTGTGGTGATGTGGTGAAGGCAGAAATGTTAGCATGGTTTTGGCAAAATTATTTGAAATTATTTGCAAAAGATTTTCTACAATTTGTTTATGGTAAATACCATTTAATGGAACATTTCTGGTTCTAGAAATTTCTGGTTTCTGGGAGAGCAAGATAGAGGGAAGGAGGATGGGAGGAAGAGAGAGGCAGGGAATGGATTAAGGGGTGGAGAGAGAGGGAGCGAGCGAGAGAAAGAGGGAAGAAGTAAAGTAGGGAAGGAGAGGGCAGGAGTAAGTGAGGGAAGCAACGAGAGACAAACAGAGTGAGGGAGGAAGTTGAGAGGGAAGAACTATGGGAGAGCGGGACAGAGAGGGAGCGAGAAGGAGTAAGGACAGGGAGTGATGACAGGATGGGAGAATGAGGAGGAGGTAAAATGTGCTGATGGAGAGAAGTGTCAGGTTTGGGGAAATACTCTGCTTCCTGATAGCAGGATTTAAGACTTGACAAGCAGACTGCAGTCATATCTGAGACAGAGTGAGCAGGACACGGACATGGTGACACACACACACACACACCATTGCCCCGAGGCTCTCTCTCATCCCTGTCTCACTACATGTCACACACACACATAGAGTAAAGTGCTCTCAGTCATTCATCCTCCTTATCTACTCACAGCGAGTGTGTATGTCTGTGTGTGTGTGTGTGTGTGTGTGAATGAGTGAGTAAGTGAATGTGTGTAGATGTTTTAGGTACACGTTAGAGCCAATTTCACCCCCAAAAGATTGGAAAACCTGAGATTTGTCAGGCTTTTGTAAGTCATTTATTGTGATGAACAAATGTTTAAATTTTCCATAAAATTCCGAAATTTACTGTCAAAAATTAATCGTTACTGAACTCTTTCTCTATCTCAGTCTTTATGGTCACTCTCTCCCTTCATCGCTTACTCTTTCCCCCTCCCTCTCTTTCTCCTTCACTCTCCCTCCCTCCATTACTCTTCCTCTCCTTTTCTGTTCATCTGTCATTCCTTCCCTCACTCCTTTCCTCTCCTTCCCTACCTTCTTCACTCTCTCTCCTTCGTCTCCTCCCCTTCCTCCCTCTCTCCCTCTCTTTCTCCTTCGCTGTCCCTTCCTCCCTTACTCTTTCTCTCTCCTTCCCTGCCTTATTCAGTTAATCTCTCTTTCCTTCTCTCACTTATCACTCTATCCCTCCCCCAATACTCCTCTCCCTAATCTTACTCCTTCTTCCACTCTGTCACTCTCTCGCTGCCTTTCTCCTTCTCTTTTCCCCACTTTCTCGATCACTCTCTCACTCCCTTACTCATTCTTTCATTCCCTCACGCTATCGCTCCCTCCCCTACTCCTTCCCCACTTACTTGTTCTCTGTCTGTCTGTCACTTAATCCTTCCCTCTCTTCCTCCTTTGCATCCTTACTCCTTGATTCTCTCCCTCACTCCATCCCTCCCTCCTTTACCCCTTCTCTTTTTCTTCCCCTACCTTTCCCTCTCTTCCCGCTGCCCTTACTTAACCCCTTCTGCTCCCTTCCTCCATACCTCACTCCTGCCCTTCCTCTCTTCCTTACTCCTTCTCTCTCTCCATTACTCACCTCTCTTCTTTCTTTTTCGCTCTCCCTTCTCCTTCCCTTCTCTCTCTCCTCCTCCCTGTAATCCTCTCGTCTTTCTCGTTCACCACACGTCTGCCACTTCTCTCCGTTCTCTTCTCCGTTTATCGAGGCTGTTGCTCATTCACCGTCGCTCAGTCTCAGTGCAGTAACCCTGATTCCCTATGGGCTCTATTAGAAATGACCCCTTAGAGAGAGAGGGGAAAGAGAGGGAGAGAAAGTGTGAAGGAGGGATGAGAGAGCAGGAGAGAAGAGGGAGTGCTGGGGTAAGTTTCACAGCGGTTGGATCAATAAAAACGAGGGGCGTGAAACCAGCGGTGGCCGTATGGCGATGGCGTGATGGTGAAGGAGAGAAGCATTCTTGTTCAGCTGCTCTTTGGTTCCTCTTCATATCGATTTTCTAAAAACGTGACTGTCTTGTAGTAAAGCTCACACACACACACAGAGTGTAAATGCCCTGCTTGTTATAAACTTGTTCCACCACACACACACACATACAGACACACACACACACAAACACACACACACGTGTGTGGGCGAGACGGCCAGACAAGGTTGAAGCTTTTTCTCTTATTAACCTTGTAACACACACACATGCGCACACACACACAGACACACACATGCACACACGCACACACACTGAGCTGAGCAGTCTGAATGTTAATATGAATGTTCCACACTGTGCCATGATCTCACATTCATTTCCGAGTGTGTAACTTGCACCTGAGTGAAAGACTTAAAATGGGTCATTCTTACACTCGTCTATGTGTGTGATTAAGTGAGAGAGAGAAGGGTGGGGGAAGAAAAGAAGGGAGGAGAAGGAGAGTGAGGGAGCAAGAGAGAGAGTGAGAAAGGGAGAGGGAATCAGGGACGAAAGGGGGATAACGGAAGGAGAAGAAGTGGGAAGGGGAAAGTGGGAATGTGGGATGAAAGGGGAGAGAAGAATGGTGAGAAAGTAAGAGGGAAAGAGATGGAGAGAGAATATCAGAGGAGGAGAAAGAGAGGAAGGAGGGATGGGGAAAAATGAATGGGGAGAAAGTGTGAGGGAGAGAGAGAGAGAGAGAGAGAGAGAGGGAGGGAGGAGTAAAGGATAGTTGAAGGGGAGGGATGAAGAAAGAGGACGAGAATGAGGGTTAAGAAAGAGATAGGGAGGAAAGGAGAGAGGAAAGGATGAGAAGAAAGAATGAAGGAGGGGAGAGAAAGAGGGAAAAGGAGGGAAGGAGGAGAAGTAAGAATGAAAGATGGGGAGGAAAAAGAGAGAGAAGGGGAGAAGAATGGGGAGAAAAGAGAGAATGAGAGAGTGAGTGTGAAGGAGTTGGGATAAATAGAATGAGGGAGGAGAGGAAATGAGGGAGAAAAGGAGAGAGAGAGACCATGTGACAGGTGAGCTACGAGTCTCACTCTAACACTCTGAACCTATATAGTGTCCATACAATCCCTTAATCTTCTCCTCTTAATATGTTTGTACAAACTTCCCAAGCGAAAACACCTTTCCTTCTCCACCTCAACACCTCACCTGCTACACCCTGGAGTTATGAGAGACTTTCTGCAAACTCTATTACATCTCAACCTCATTTGTCCTGCCCCCGAGGGATTTATTAAACCCCGTCCACTCGTGTAATAAACTACAAATCAACACGCAAGGAGGAAGTGTGTGCGTGTGTGTGTGTTTACGGTTGGGCATTAAAATTCAGAGGAGCATCCCGTATGAACACACGCCGTCCCCAAATTCAGAAAAGAAACACAGTGATTTCTTATATTAAAGATTGAAGACAGCAGCCAAAACTACAAATTACAAGTTACATTTGACTTAGTTCTTTTTCAAAGTAACACTTTCCAAGAGCGGCAAGCAAAAAAGTAACTTGTAACATTATCACACTTTTCATGAGCGCCAAGTGAAAAAGTAACTCGTAACATTATCACACTTTCCAAGAGCGCCAAGTAAAAGATTAACTCATTACATTATCATACTTTCCAAGAGCGGCAAGTAAAAAATTAACTCGTTACATTATCACACTTTCCAAGAGCGGCAAGTAAAACAGTAACTCGTAAAATTATCACACTTTCCAAGAGTGCCAAGTAAAAAATTAACTCGTAACATTATCACACTTTTCAGAAGCGCCAAGTAAAAAATTAACTCGTAACATTATCACACTTTCAAAGAGCGCCAGGTAAAAAATTAACTCGTAACATTATAACACTTTCCAAGAGCGCCAAGTAAAACAGTAACTCATAACATTATCACACTTTCAAAGAGCGCTAAGTGAAAAATTAACTCGTAACATTATCACACTTTTCCAAAGGCGTAAGTAAAAATTCGCTTTCGTAAACATTATCACACTTTCAAAAGCGCCAGGTAAAATTAACTTCGTAACATTATAACGCACTTTCCAAGAAGCGTAAGTAAGCAGTAACTCATAACATTATCACACTTTCAAAGCGCCAAGTAGAAAAAAATGGTTTCGTGACATTATCACACTTCCGAGCACCAAGTAAGAATTATCGTAACATTATCACACTTTCCAAGAGCCAAGTAAAAAATTAACTCGTAACATTATCACACTTTCAAAGAGCGCCAAGTGAAAAAGTAACTCGTAACATTATCACACTTTCCAAGAAGCGTAGTAAAAATTAACCGTTACATTATCACGCACTTTCAAGCGCCAAGTAAAAAATTAACTCATTACATTATCACACTTTCCAAGAAGCGGCAAATAAAAATTAACTTCGTTACATTATCACACTTTCCAAAGCGCCAAGTAAAATTAACTCGTACATTATCACACTTTCCAGAAGCGGCAAATGCAAAAAATTAACTTCGTTACATTATCACACTTTCCAAGAAGCGCCAAGTAAAAAATTAACTCTCGTAACATTATCACTTTCCAAGAAGCATAGTGAAAAAAGTAACTCATCAAAATTATCACACTTTCCAAAACCAAGTAAAAATTAACTCGTTACATTATCACACTTTCCAAGAGCCAAGTAAAAAATTAACTCGTAACATTATCACACTTTCAAATAGCGCCAAGTGAAAAAAAATGGCACAAATAACATTATCACACTTTCCAAGAAGCCAAGTAAAATTAACTCATTACATTATCACACTTTCCAAGAAGCGGCAAGTAAAAATTAACTCGTTGCATTATCACACTTTCAAGAGCCAAATAAAAATTAACTTCGTAACATTATCACACTTTCCAAGAAGCGCCAGGTAAAAATGAATTCAATAAAAACGTTATCCACACTTTCCAGGCGTAAGTGAAAAAAGTAACTTGTAAAATTATCACACTTTCAAGAGCACCAAAACAAAACAATGACGATAACATTATCATTTCCAGGCGCCAAGTAAGAAGTGTCGTAACATTATCACACACTTTCCAAGAGCGCCAAGTAAGAATTAAATCATTACGTATCACACTTTCCAAAGGCGCCAAGTAAAAATTTACTGAATTACATTATCACTTTCCAGGCGCCAAGTGAAAAAGTAACAAAGTAAAAAATTATCACCACTTTCCAAGAGCACCAAGTAAAAATTCTTTCGTTACATTATCACACTTTCCAGAGCGCCAAATAAAAAAAATTAACTCATTACATTATCACACTTTCCAAAATGACAAGTAAAAAAATTAACTCGTTACATTATCACACTTTCCAAGAGCGCCAAGTAAAAAATTAACTCGTAACATTATCACACTTTCCAAGAGCACCAAGTAAAACAGTAACTGTTAGCATTTATCACATTTTCCAAGAGCAGCAAGTAAAAAAAAAAATTAACTCGTAACATTATCACATTTTCCAAAAAGGCGCCCGCATGGCGTAACAAAGCAGCATCATCGCACTTTTGAAGAGCACCAAGATCAGCGCAAGATAGAAAAATCCTACATGGAACCATCGTTACTTTGGGACCATCTGTATAGAATTACAATTCATATCTAACCTTGAATAATATTAAAAATAAGAAATGTAGACTTCACTATAGTGCATTGTGTTTATTTACAGTAAATTGCAATGATTAGTTATGTAACTCTGGCTTATTTTTGCCTTTTTATGTCAAAAATCTGATTCTGAGTTGAATCCTTCAGCTGTTTTTCTCTTTGCCTTCTTTCACATTGAGCTTGTTTACGATGATCAGAGTAACCATGTTAATAAAACCAATTCACAGTTTGACATAAATCGTTTTATAACTCTCCACATTATCCAGCAAGTCGGCTATTAAAACACACACACACAGTGTCAGGTCTTACTTTCTTTTGAGGAATTATCCATGACCTCAACGCGTCCTCTAAGCACATAATTTAACACCATGAATACTCACACACACACACACACACACTCAGGACTCTATCATTGATAAGTAATTGTATGTTAATGGTCTGTTTTCATGCCGAGGACTAATTAGCGCTAGCGTTGTGACGTGTCTTGCAGAGAGTAATAAGCCGTGCTGAGCGCTGCAGGAAACCAGATGAGACACACACACACACTATCCACTATCATGCAATATGAAAACACTTTCAGCCCACTGTCTCTTTAAAATACACTAGCCCTGTTTTCAAACTTCAGCATCGCTAACGTTAAGCTGAGCCTTGTCCTCGCTCAGTCGATTTAGCTTTTATAGGGTAATGCATTTGTGAATTCTTTGTGAAACTTAGTAAAGTCAGCGCTCACCATCGAAACCTGCTAGTTTTACTGTTATTTTGTCCTCTTGCAGCCCGCTCTCATTTCTTGTGAGTAAGTGATTTCTGCCGCCATTGGGGCGGCGTGTTTTTATTTATTTTCTCCAGTGGTGATAAGAAATATCTATAGTGGTGTTCACTGAGGGCCGGCTGGCCTCAAGTTGGGCTGAAATTAGATATCTATAATTCAGTTCATACGTCGGACGGCAGTGGCTGGCACAAGTTAATGTTCAGGGAGCAATAATGGAGTAAGGGGAGCTGCGTTTGGCAAAGACGGTCTCTTCCTCGTACATCTTGTATAAAAATGAACAGCTGTACCTACGTCTCATGTTGCATTCCTCTGCTCACTATTCGGAAGAACAGATCGTACGTCAGTTTAGAGGTGATGTGGGTGTGCTTAAGGTGCTTTTCTACTGTGGATTGTTGTATGATAGTTTGGTGTTCAGTAAGAGTTTCGGCTCTGTCATTCTCCATCTACAAAAGTGCCCCGGTTGTGGCCATTGTAGCCTGATGACATCATCTCCTTGGAAGTACAGTTTTACCTGAAAATCACTGCTTATGACCCTTTGTAAAAGACTGTGAAGATTCACTTAGGGTCACATGAGTTGGGGTGAGTTACTGGCTCACATGAGTTAAAGATAGAGTTCTTTAGGCTCACACTTGAGCCAGGATGGGGTTCTTTAGAGTCACATGAGCCATGGTTTGGGTCTTGGGTCATGTGAAACTCGTGAGACATGAGGAGTTGTTAGTGTCACATGAGCCAAAGTGTGGATCAGATGATGCAGGATTGGATTCTTTAGGGTCACATGAGTCAGGATGGGGTTCTTTAGGGTCATATGAGTCAGGATGGGGTTCTTTAGGGTCACATGAGGCAGGATAGGGTTCTTTAGGGTCACATGAGTCAGGATGGGGTTCTTTAGGGTCACATGAGGCAGGATGGGGTTCTTTAGGGTCACATGAGTCAGGATGGGGTTCTTTAGGGTCACATGAGGCAGGATAGGGTTCTTTAGGGTCACATGAGTCAGGATGGGGTTCTTTAGGGTCACATGAGGCAGGATGAGGTTCTTTATGGTCACATGAGTCAGGATGGGGTTCTTTAGGTTCACATGAGTTCTTGTTTCGGTCTTTAGGGTCATGTGAATCTACGTGTGAGGGTTGTTGAGTGTCACACTGTTAGAAGTCGGTCCACATAGGAATGAGATGAGGTTCTTTAGGGTCACATGAGTTATGATGGGGTTTTTTAGAGTCACATGAGTCACATGAGTCCAGTTGGGTAAAATGGGTTCTTTAGGTTCACATGAGGCAGAATGGGGTTCTTTAGGGTCACATGAGTTATGATGAGATTCTTTAGGGTCACATGAGTCAGGATGTGGTTCTTTATGGTTACATAAATCATGATGGTGTTCTTTAGGGTCACATGAGTCACATGAGTCCAGTTGGGTAAAATGGGTTCTTTAGGTTCACATGAGGCAGAATGGGGTTCTTTAGGGTCATATGAGTTATGATGAGATTCTTTATGGTCACATAGGTCAGATCGGGTTCTTGCAAGGTTACATGATCTAAGGTGGGTCGTTAGGTCACTAGAGTTACTTGAGACATGGTGTAACTCCAGGTGTGAGTTGTGAGTCTTAAGTCAAGGCAGGTTGCAGTCACATGAGCCAAGGTGTTAATCCAGGAGTAAGTCATTAGGGTCACATGAACCAAGGTGTGATGCATTTGTCACGTTGTAGCCATCCCTGCTATCAGGTGAGTCATTAAGGTTTTTCAGGTTTGGAGTTGTGATGGAGGTTAAACCACCTGGGAGAGCAGGAGATCTCAGGAGAGCACTTTCAGGTGACTAACAGTTGTCATAAGCTCCCACGTCTGTGTAACAATGTTCCAGTTCGGCAAAGATGGCTTCCTTTACTGCTCTCCCAAACCTGTCTTCAGGTCAGATGTATATCTGAGTCTTGTCCTGATGAGCTACTTTCGGCTATGCTTTTATGCCATGCCTTTTACTCCTTTAAACGCTGAAGCCCTTCCACATCAAGAAATGTGATCGTGGCACTAAATCATCGTAATGTAACAATGGGCGCCTTAAGCTATCACGTACTCAGTGCTGGGACTTCTCAAAAAAGCAGTCTAGGCAGACCTCCGCTTCTTAGCTCCTCTAGTTTATTAGATTCCAGGCTCCAATATCGCGAGGCACATGATGCACTCTTGAATATCTTCAGTTATTGCACATGGGAGTCTGCGACTTCTCGAAGGATGTTTGCTGGAAAAGGCAGGAAAAGTGGAAATAAACTGTAAAGCGATTACCGGAGTTGTTTAGACGCACAGCAGAGCGACAGAGCAGAGAATTTGATCTGTATGTGCAGTAAATTTTGGCGCTAATGGAGATTTGGGTGGAGATCTGTTCACATGGCACCTGGGAGGTGACAGTGTTTATCTGACGAATAAAAGTAATCAGCCACAGTTAATCCTGCATTAGGAGAAGGGGTTTGAATTCGTGTTATTGCAGATCAACGCAGCTTAGGACAGAGAATGAAGATTGAGATGGAAAGTGTGGCACTGTTTTGAGAATGTGAGGAAAATCCATGGTATAGTTTTGCATTTTTTGATCAGCCTCACAGTAAGAAGGTCCTGGGATCGAACCACGGGGTCGGGCATAGGGTCTTTCTGTGTGGAGTTTGCATACTCTCCCTGTGTTCGTGGGTTTCCTCGGGTGCTCAGGTTTCTCCTACAGTCCAAAAACATGCACGATATAGGTTGATGGCGACTCTAAATTGGCCCGTAAGGTATGGCGAATGTGTGCCTTGATTGTGTGCCCTGCTGGCCTTAGCGCCTGCAAGAGATTGACCCTGCCTTGCACCGCCAGGAATCCCAGGGATGAGGCTCCGGTCCCCATGACTGGCTGGGATAAAGCCGGTTCAGATGATGAATAGACCAGTCAACAACACAAAAGATATATATACATATATATAAATTAATGTATATTTATAGTTCCACCAGTACCTCCAGTTCAAATGATTATCTGACTGAAGCCTGGTTTCTACTCGACGTTTTTCTACATGTGCCTGTTGACCTTTAAGTCATATACTGTGTATATACACTATATATATATATATATATCTTATGGGGTAAAATTTAGCAGCGTTAATTACTGATTAAATAATTAGAAAAAAAAAAAAATCGTTAACGCATTTAATCACACTTTGCATTCCAAGCAAAGGAGAACTTTGCTATGTCTACGATTCCTGGTCCACGATTACAAGCTGCAAAAATGAAAGAATCGAAGCGCGTGCTAGATTGCATTCGGAGGCAAATTTCAAACTTTCAAAAAGGCATACCTGACAGAGCCTTGATAAAAGCGTGGTTTTTGTGCAAGCTGTGCAAAAAAAGGTTTACATACCACGAAGCACTTCAACCATGTCACGGTACCATCCTAACATGTTGCTTTCATTTCTTCTTGATCAGTTTGAGTACCAACAAAGGTGTTGGCAAAGTGTCTGTTTGAATTGAAATGCAGTTTAAATGCTTTTTTTCTTTTTTTTTTTTCAGAATGAAAAAAGAGCTTGGTTTACAATATTAAATGTCTATGTCTATTATTTGATTCTGTAAGCCCTAAAACCCTTTTAAATTAAAAAAAACATTACGTGCTTTAGGGCAAATTTTTCTTGTGGAATTAAATGTGATTAATCAAGATTAATTAATTACAAGCCTCTAATTAATTAGATTAATTTTTTTAATCAAAATCCCACCTAATAATATATATATATATATATGTGTGTACATATATATATATATATACTCTATATATATATATATATATATATATATATATATACATCACTAATTTCTACATTTGACCTCACATAAAACCAAGTAAACTGTCGCAAAATTGAGTTATTATGTTTTTCATGAAAGCGCATACATCTAATTCAAAATGACCTATATGGAATGAATCGGACAACATATGACTGAGATATCAACATACAAAGGAGTCGGGTTTCTCCTGTCACGCCAAGTGAGAAACAGAGAAATCTGCCTTTGAAGTTGCCTCACCATGCCTCACACTTGCTGCCAGTCCATTACGTTTGCATTCGGTAGCCCTACGCTGCATCCACAGCCACCGCGGATAGCCACTACCTGGATGCGTTTAACTAACGAACTAAAATTAGCTTCAATTAACAAGTGGATTTACCGTAAACGATGATAGGCGGTCAAAACGAGAACTTTTAACATTCTGCTGGAATTTAATTCCTCACCTCAAGAAAGTCACGTTTTTAGGATGGAAAGGATAAGATTTTCAGCAAAATATATTCACAACAGTACAGTATAGACCTTCCACTGTTTCAAAACACTAAAACTAAAAAATCAAAAATTTTTACATAACGCAAAAGGTGCGTTTTCGAGCCTCCGTTCGACAATGACTGGTTTTGCCGTGGAGGGTCACATTTATTAATGTCTAGGTACTTTATATAAACAGCTGCTCTGAGACAAGTTACACATTAAGTCGGTCTAGACAAGAGTATCTGCAAATTCCATGAATCAAAATGATTTTTCAGCCAAAAAGATGAAGGATTTTTTAAAGTAAATTATATGACATCAGCGCATCACCCTGTTCAATGGATCCCAAGTTTCAGAGCGTGACACCCAAAATGTGGACATTTTTCAAAACCTGAACTCCTCTTTACTTGTGTCTAGCTGTACTTTCAGTCTTACAAAAGGGCACACATCCAGAGATGATGATAATAATAATAATAATAATAATAATAATAACATAGGTGGACCCCCAAGTGGCAACAATAGGGGTCCAAGCAAAAGTTGCAAAAATGCAATAAACGTCTGAGAAAGGACCAAGTTTTCTGCTGCCATCAGCATTTTTTGTGATGTGTCGTAATTAAAACAAGGGTTACAACTTAATTGGTCTTAATCTTTTTAAATTAATGCCTGTTATTTCTCCCTTGACCTGCGGCACAGCATTTCACTTTCGCTCTCCTAATGTTCAATCCTCCGATCTCTTCTTGGAGATTGATTTTCCCTTTTCACCAACCTTTTCCTCTCCACGACAGATTTAGTCTTTATCTTTGTGTACTGCTCTTTAGTCTGGTTGTAATCTGGCGCCCGTTAGGCATAATCTCGCTCAGGTGAGCAAGCCTCAGCCGTTGTGCCGCTCCACAATGACGGATCGCAAGACGCCACGGCAACATTAATCCCCGCCTTATCAGTCACGCATAATTTGAGAGGCCTTTTCACTAGAGAATCTGACGACATGAAAGAATCTTCGTCTTCGTTCCTTACTCCTTCCGTCTTCGCCTGTCACGCCCCGATTCCAGTCAAAGCAGAGAATCAGAAGGAGGAGGGAGAACGCCCGAGCAGAGTCCTTTTTGCTCTGCTGTAATGATTTTTAACAGAAGCGTTCTAAAAATACGGTGCCAAAAAAAGAAAGAAAGAGCCAGCGAAATCGACTGCCGATCCACAAAGCGTGGGACAGCCGAAACCCAGAAACGTCGAGTCTGTCACTGAGCACATCAAGTAACGAGCGGAGAACACATTAATTAAATCTGTACCCAATTGGTAATGCGATTAACTCGCAGCAGTCGGCGCAGAGCTGCTCATTAGTGCTTTTCACACCATTGTGGACCGTTTTTTAAGGAAATCATGACCGTATTCCACATATAACCAATCTCAAATTCAGTTTCTGACGGCCTGTGACTCGTCTGGCTTACGCTTAGTTTAAATAAAGCTTTATTTTGTTAGATTTTGCTGATAAATAAATAAATGACAATGAGCCAATTTTGACGCGAGGATTAACTCTGGTCCTAGATTGGCTTTGAGTTTGATTAAATCTCATTGAGTACTAAAACTGCTTTAATCCGCAGGCAAGACTTAAACCCACTAAGTTTACTTCAGTAGCTCAGCAGATTGAGTTTGTTGTAAACCTCTTAATTTTACAACCCGATGTCTTTTAAGGCTGGTTTTCTGGAAATGGATTAAGCCCAGTCTTGGTTTCAGTTGCAGTACCAATGTAGATTTACCACTAGGAGATTCAAAGATTTAATCTAGACTGGGGAAATTGCTCTAAATACCTGATTTCATCTTAGAAGATGTCATGAGTTTTTGGTAATATCAGCTCTTTGAGTAAATTTACGTTTAAGACACTTAGCATGCAGTTTACTCAGGGGCCCAGTTGTGGTGGTTTGGCAGTAGAATTAGGGCTGGACCATGATTTTATTGAGTCACCAAGTGGTCAGTAACTCATAATAATGCACCTGGATTTGGATAGGAAATCCCAAAGGCTCATTTGGATGTGATTGTCAGTATACTTCATTTTAGCGGTTGGCCGATTATTGGCCTGGTTGGTTATTGATGCCAATATATAAAATTTTTATGGTTATCAGTTTTTTAAATCGTTATCTTAATAAAATAAATGAATGTAAAAATCATGGCTCTGATTTGGCTGCCTCTCTGTCTAGAGTCACCACTCTATGTTCTACAGGGACGTCCCACCCACTACAGCGTCTGATTTGGTTTTGAGCGTTATGAGCTTAAGACCTTTGATGGTGCCAGAACACTTGCCATTCTGATACAGAAGCCTTTTTTGTTAAAAACATGTTGAAAAGCTCACCGAATTCTGCACAATCTAAACACTAAATAAAAACTTATTTTTCTGAATTTTGACACTAATTTTTCTTTTTTACAGCAGTTGAAAATATCAGTTATTTTTTGGCATCATCACTGGAAAAAGAAGTATTGGTCGACCCCTACTATATACAGCATACTTATACAGGTATATAAAGTAATAACAGATTATTATCTCAGGGAAATCCCTCCACTGCATCTTTGCCTGGTTACTGGTTAATTTCATCTAGAGGCTTTATTATGAGAAGCGCATTTTTACCATCACACCGTGTAGGTTATAATTATATCTGCACCCTTAATTAAAAATGTCCCAAAAACAGCTGTCTTTATGTTTTTATATAAGTTCTCTGTAATGATCAATATATGTAGATCTTATTTTTCTCCTTCTTGCTCTCTCTCTGCCCTTTATGCATTACCCAATGGGAGAGGCTTTTTTTAATAAACGTGGAGTACGTTTCCTGAAATTCTTTCTCAGGTTTGTCCTACGGAGGCTGCTTGAATAATTTAGCCTTAGACATTGTGCTTTTGGTGGATACGTCCGTTCAATTATGTATCGCATTTCAAATCTTTGCTGCCGAATTGATTTGTGTGCCAGGAAAAGTTGAGTGGATGGGAAAGTGGGCTAAATGGATAAAAATAAATGATCTGTTATTCCAGATTAGCAGCATGCATTATTTAGAGTATCCCGATTTTCAAGGAGGCCCTTTAGAAGTCCATCCTGGATTTTATCTCTTCTTTAACTCTTGACTTTTTAGCAAGCGTAGGCCCTAGTACCTGCCTGAGGATGAAGAGGATCTGAATCGTCACTGCAGTAAAAATTAAGATTATTTACAAAGAAATTGACTCCATAAAAGTTTGATTACTACTTGAGTAAAAGTATGTTGTGAACAGTGCTGACATAATGATAGAGTTGGAAATTGATAAAATTTAACATATTAATCACAGCAGTATACTTGTTTTTAGTCACTTAGATATAAAAATTATAATTTCAGAGAAACTTTATTTATTTATTTATACGAACCGTCGTCTGTCTGTATTTCTCTCAGATTCGCACTATAACTCTATATATATATGATTCATGATTCAATCCATCGTAGATGGGGAGTTGTTTCCAGCTGGTTCAGTCACTTTTCAATTTGACTATGGCAGATCAGCAACCAGAATTACGCTAAGATAAAGGTGTATTTTAAATGTGACATATGTGCACATACTATTTCCATTCCTTCATGCTCCTGCAAAGGGAGGTCTGTCTAGGCAGATTTGACATTGCTCCATCTGCAGGTTGGCCAGGCCGGGCGCTCTTGCCGGGGAACAGTAAACTAGTTCCTTTATGATAGTTGAAAAATATGAATCATTTTTTTGGAATGCATGAGTTGATTTTGAAAGAATCGTCATTCAACTTGATTTGAATTTTTTGCACACCCCTAATATGTGTATTTGAAACATGCATGTACTGGATCTGGAACAGCCTTTTTAAATATGTGAAACTTTGCAAAAATACAAGAAAGAAGCTTCGTCTAAATCTCGTATGGCATTAAAAGAAGAAACTAATTCGCCTACAACTTCAAAGCCGGATTACAGTGTTACTGGCTGGATCTTCTCCTGCATCCTTAAACACATCGGCTTTGCCCACATTTCTCACCACAAACACACACTTCACCGTTCTGCACTGGTCAGTGTACGACAAATATACTGAGATGCATGAGAACTCTGTACCTTTGCGTGTTGACATATTGGCTTATTATTACTGTAGTGTTCACAACAAAATGTTGCATTTAGAACAACTATAAATTTAAATTTACGCTTCAGTAAAGTAGGAGGGTTTTGTAGGGAGGCTGTACGATTATGTGATGATGTCCAACATCAGAGTGACATATGTTGGAGAGAGACACTTCTAACTGCTCATAACACATTTATTAATTATCTGTCAGGTAGCTGGCCTCAGGGGCAGCAGGGGCAGATGGGGTGGGCAGTGGAAAGTGTGGACACACACACATATTTTGGTCCATTTTTGGGGCTTCACATGTCCAGAGAAGCATCTTTGTACAGAATGTACCTCACGCTGTAAGGCTGGGACAATTAATTGATAATTTTAATAATAATAATAATAATAATAATAATAATAATAATAATAATAATAATAATTCTGTTAATACTTCTCAGCACCATCAGTCTGCCACTCTGCATTAATGTTTCCTTTATTTATTTTAGAAATAGCAAATATATGTAGTCAAATATATGCTTATCTTTTCATTACACAAAAATATTCAGCTTTAATAGTTGAGCTTAAATTTACACTACAAACCTTGTCAGTGAATTGTGGAGGATAAACAAACCCCAAAAATTCAAAACAAAATAATTGTAATCAAAGTAAATTGTTCCATTAATCGTGATATTGATTTGAGATGATATCACGCTGCCCTATTGTAATTTAATACTTATAACACTGTAAAAATGATTTGAACTAATAGTCATGTTAACATACAGTACTTCTTTCATTTCTGTAATTTCAGCTAATGAGTTTTCATGTTATATTTAAGCGTGATTGTGTTGATATGCCACAACTTTATTCAGCTCAAGGCATTTAAATGTGCAAAATTAAAATAGCAGTATATTGTGGATCTTCTGAGATATTTACAGTATGTCACAGATAAATCAGATGTAACATTTGTGTAGAGTTGTAAGTGTTGTAGGGGATTTCTTACAAAGCTAAAACTGTGTTAAAAATAATTACTTAATCCATTTAGATTTAACTTACTGCCTAATTTTAGTTGCTGTCTTTTCAACTTTTCAACTGTACATCTTTTACGCATTCACTTTTAAACGTAGCTGTAGTTTACTCAACTTACTCAAGTTCATTTGGAATCTTCAAACTTATCTATTCAGTGAACTGACTTAGTTTTAACAAGAAAGGCTAAATGCTGAAATAGTGTAAATTAGCCTATGTTTTGGAGTTGGAGTAAATGAATAAAGTATGTTATCAAGACTAAATGGTGTGAAAGAGCAAATTAAAATAAAAATATAGCAGCAAGTGGCAATGAGTAGAGCCCAATATTTTTAGTGCCCCCTATGGTTCACATAGCGGCATTGTATTGTAGGAGCATTAATAGTCACTTTTTTTTGGTTTAGTTTAATTAATAGTCTTATTTGTTTATCTTGTCTTTGTTGTACTTGGGGGTGTATTGCTGTGTGTCATGGTCACGTGTGTTCAAATATGTAACGCAAGGTGGGCTCCCGATTCTGGAGTGTGGAAGGTGGAGACACACAGTTCTTATCATCAACCGTTGTTGTAATCTACGGCCTGCCGCCTGCAGCAGTATTTTATTTATATTATGGCAATCAAAAACAGCATGAGAACACTTTCTTTGAGTTGAGAGAAAATACACGTGAGCGCCAACAGGAGTTATTGTTTGGACATTCTTTTGAGAAGGGACACGTTGGGGGTATGTGGACCGACACTCATACCTACCATCCACCGAGAATATATAAGTATAACCACAGTATAATTGGGTCCGCTAATGTTATGTGTATACATACACACACACACACACACATATATATATATATATATATATATATATATATATATATATATATATATATATATATATATATATATATATATATGTATATATATATATATATATATATATATGTGTATATATATATATATATATATATATATATATATATATATATATATATATATATATATACAGTACTAATGCAAAAATTTTAGCAGGTATTGAAAAAAATACTGTAAACAAAAGGAAATGCTTTTCAGAAGTATAAATAATGATTATTTTATCCAGTTTACAAAATACCAAAAGTGAAGCGAACAAAAGAAAAAATCTAAATCAAATCAATATTTGGTGTTACTATTTTTGCCTTCAAACCAGCATCAATTCTTATAGGTACACTTGCACAAAGTCAGGGATTTTGTAGGATTATAGTCAGGTGTATGATCAACCAATTACACCAAACAGGTGCTAATGATCATCAATGTCACACGTAGGTTAAAACACAGTCATTAACTGAAACAGAAACAGCTGTGTAGGAGGATTAAAACTGGGTGAGGAACAGCCAAACTCTGCTGCCAAGGTGAGGTTGTGGAAGGCAGTTCATATACATGGCAAGATTGAGCACAGCAAGACACAAAGGTAGTTATACTGCATCAGCAAGGTCTCTCCCAGACAAAAGATTTCAAAGCAGACTGAGGGTTTCAAGATGTGCTGTTCAAGCTCTTTTGAAGCATAAGGAAACGAAAACATGGTGAGGATGCGTGACATGATGGTCAGCCAGGAAAAGACAGCCAAGATGAAAGACACATCAAACTTGTGCCTTCGAGAATCAGAAGATGTCAGCAGTGCCATCAGCTCCAGAACTGGCAGAAACCAGTGGGACCCAAAGTACACCCATCTACTGTCGGGAGAAGTGTGGCCAGGAGGTGATCTTCATGGAAAATTACGTAAAAGCCGCCACCTCTGACATGGAAACAAGGTAAACGACTCATGTATGCACGAGAAACATTAGGAACTGGGGTGCAGAAAAATGGCAGCAGGTGCTCTGGACTGATGAGTCAAAATGTGAAATATTTGGCTGTAGCAGAAGGCAGTTTGTTCGTCGAAGGGCTGGAGAGCGGTACAATAATGAGTGTCTGCAGGCAACAGTGAAGCATGGTGGAGGTTCCTTGAACGTTTGGGGCTGCATTTCTGCAAATGGAGTTGGAGATTTGGTCAGGATTACTGGTGTTCTCAATGCTGAGAAATACAGGCAGATACTTATCCATCATGCAGTACCATCAGGGAGGTGTATGATTGGCCCCAAATTTATTCTGCAGCAGCAACGATCCCAAACATACAGCCAAAGTCATTAAGAACTATCTTCAGCGTAAAGAACAAGAAGTCCTGGAAGTGATGGTATGGCCCCCACAGAGCCCTGATCTCAACATCATCGAGTGTGTCTGGGATTACATGAAGAGACAGAAGGATGTGAGGAAGCCTACATCCATAGAAGATCTGTGGTTAGTTCTCCAAGATGTTTGAAACAACCTACCAGCCGAGTTCCTTCAAAAACTATGTGCAAGTGTACCTAGAAGAATTGCTGTTTTGAAGGCAAAGGGTGGTCACACCAAATGTTGATTTGATTTAGATTTCTCTTTTGTTCATTCACTGCATTTTGTTGATTGATGAAAATACATGATTAACACTTCCATTTTTGAAAGCATTCTTTGTTTGCAGCATTTTTTCCGACCTGCCTAAAACTTTTGCACAGTACTGTGTGTGTGTATATATATATATATTCCATGTCTTAGTTTTGATTGTTTATAGCAAATTTCAGCAAAATCAGACTTACAGTTCATGAGATACACACATTTAGCATTTTTAGCGCCTCCTATTGTTCAATTGGTGCCATTGACGCTAGCTGGGCCAAAGCAGTCCAAATATACAGCTGTTTAAGCAAAATCAGCCATGCCCTGCTGCTATTAATTCACTAATTTTAGTCATCTCTTTGTGAAATATTATGGTTCATGTTATGGTATCAAGTCCGCAGATTCGTGTGACACCTCACTTGCTTTAATCAGCTAATTAGCCTAGGAGGAGTTCGCCAAAAAAAAAAAAAAATAAATAAAAATGGCATATTATACAAGTTAGCTCAAAATCTCAAATTGGGAAGTCCATAGTCCCGATTAGAAAGTTGTTTGGCTTAAGCGAAAGAATCAGCTAAAGCAGGAATTTTCACTCTAGCCCTCACGGTTCAAGAGTTAGAGGTCAAAACATGTTTTCCTCTCATAGCACCAAGAACAAACAGAGCAGTTACCTGGGAGTTAATTAAATTATGTTTTGTGTGTTCTTAATGAGAAATTTGTCTTAAAAGCCACGCACAGTTTTCACTAAGATTCTGGCTTTTATCAACAAAGAATGAAAACCAACCTACTTACCAATTTTGCAAAAATGAAATTAGTGTAGAACAAAATTACAGCTGTGATCTTTCAGCACCAAATAAAATTTTGTGTTGTGGACACGCACAGTAACCATGTAAAGGACAGATTTTTAGCACATTGTCTCGTAACGTCCCAAATAACCCAAAACCCCCTCGGCCTGAGGCCTTTTAGGAGCAGGTGTGGCGTTGTGATGGATCGGCTCTATTAGCAACATATGGCTCCTTAGACAAGAGAGAAGCTTCACGTTACGACGGGGACTAATTACGACATGCCGATTTTTACCAACGTTTTTTAGCAGCTTGGCCGGTTAAAGCTAATCGTAGAGCTGCATTAACCAGCGTTAATAAGATTGTGTTTCTGCGCTAGGGTTATGTGTGCGTTCGGACGCGATGTGCAGGATTTTATTAGGAAGATGATGGTTCATTAGTTTTAAATGTGCTTGACCAAAACCGTGTTAAAGAGGTAGGAGTGTGTGTGAGTGTGTGTTAGATTATATCTCTTTATAAACTCTTTATCAAACAGTGATTTACTCATTGAGCCCTGTTCACCAAACGGTCTTAAAAAGAAATTAGGTCTTAAAAGCTACCTTGTGTCAAGGCACATTTTTACACCTCTCAAAGTCCAAAAACAGTCTTTACTTCCAGACAAATTCATTTCCGGTATTAGTTCGTAGAACAAAGTTGAACTTCCCCGTGGTAACTGACATCTCGGAGTTAAACTCTTTAGTTGGTGATCTCGCTGCACCTCTTCGCATGATGCAACAGCTCGCTGTAAATGCTGCAGTGTGTGTGTGACGTACTTTGTGTCCCATTTTGGAGCGTCCGGCTGTAGAACCGTGGGTCGGCCCGAAGGCAGAGCGAGGTGAAGCGCTGTTGCATCAGACCCAACTTCTTAAAGGAGCAGATTAAATTCCAGCGTGCTCCGTTTTCCCAGAACGCTAACGACAGCCAAAAGAAAGCAATTAACTCATATTAACTTTAATTAAGAGAGTTAAGTTGATCGTCGCTGCTCGTTCTTAGAGTTAACAAAGTTGTTTGCATCAGCAAATTAAACTAATTAAAAATCCTACATTAATCTAATGTTAATTAAAGTGACGAGTAGGGATGCATGATATATCAAAACCGTATTGGAATCAGTCGGCTTAGATTTGCCCAATATTTTCAGCCGCTATTTGATGACGCATTTATTGTACGTCAGAAAAGTAGCATTGTGCCAGGCATGTCCAAAGTCCGAGGTGGGATTTTATACGTTCCGCACCTTCTGTCTTAAAATGTATGGTGTTATTTTGTGTCAAAATTCTGAGCATGCAGTGGAAATCTCTTGTCTTTACGCGCACAACTCTGCCTGCACACACATGAAAAATGTTTAAACAACTAAATTGTGTTTGCCTCACTTAGCGAATGTGACCTCGCACATGAGCTGTGTCCCGAGCCCCGTACTACTGCACTTAATAGTATGGTAGGTAAGGTGCTCTTTACATCATACTTTTCTATGTGGTAGTATGCATCTCCGGAACTAGACGGGTTTGTAGCTTAATGGCTGTCTACACACTAGGTAGTGCACATGGAGAGTCACATGTACTGTACTGGAGAGTCTATGTAGTGTACCAAGTCAAATAGGGCGCATGTGACTTTTTATTATAATGTGGTGCACTACACTCAAAATGCTTTGCCCCCGCTCCACTCTGCCTTACGCTCGCTTGTGTTAGAAATGTCAGAGTTGAGTTATGATGTTATTTTTGTGCCAAAATTCTGGAACTTTGGCGAGCAAACTCTGCCTTCCTCATTTATTGGCATCGACACATATAAGCATGAAAAACATCGGATATTGGCATCGGCCGATAATTTCCTTATGGTGCATCCGTAGTGCCGAGTTTGATGCCAAAATGAGACAAATTTGGTTCAAAATAGCTCACCTTTTGTCTATTAGTGTAACTGTAGTAACCTCTTATCATCAGCAGCGTTTGTTTAATTAACAACTACTAATTGAAAGTCTGATATTAATAGATGGGTCACTTTGTGGTCACGGTGTGATGTGGGAGGAAATGCCGTTTGCTAACAACTGGGGATTTTAGAGGCTAAATTGGTTCAAAACTACTTTGATGAAACTGAAACTAATTAATCATTTTCATTTTATGTTGTTGGTGTAAACAATGTGAAAAGTAAATGTGGTGGAAATTCTGTTTACCCAAAGCTCAGACTCAGAGAACAGAGTTAAATGATAGTTAAGCTTTTAATAAAGTATTGCTTGCAAGCAAGGGTGCTGTCGCAGCTCTCATGCGAGATCGAGTGAGTGCCCCCCGATCACGCCTTACACATGGGTATTTATACCAGAATCATCAACAGAAAAACAGAACATAAGCGCGCCTCACGCTAGACAAGGTTCGGGACTTTTCAAAACCACAGACTATATCTGGACCCGAAAGTTGAAACGGTCAAATCTGAGATACATTGGTCTTTCACACCTCTACAGTTAGGACAAACAATTCTTAGAATACATTAAGTACAAAAGGTCACACCTAGTTCACACGTGATTTCAAAAGTACATCAAGTCCAGAAGAACATAAACTGCACATGACTCACAAGATCATGTCTTGACATTAAATTTCCACTCATACACACGTACAGGAATAAATTTTCCATCGGTTTTGCTCCTCTGATAGTATCCCTTCTTACTTTCTTAAAGCTGTTTTTAATACTGTTGGGCCAGGTATTTCCTCCATTATTAACGCTAGTCTAAGTTCAGGGTGTGTTCCAGATGGTTTTAAACACGCGATAGTTCAACCCCTCCTTAAGAAAAGAAATTTGGACCCTTCAACCCTAGCCAATTTTAGACCTATCTCTAAGTTGCCGTTTTTATCGAAGATACTAGAGAAGGTGGTGGCTAACCAGCTGCAGTCCTTCTTGGTTGCAAATGATATTTATGAAAAATTCCAGTCTGGTTTTAAACCATTTCACAGTACCGAATCAGCCGTCTTGCGTGTTACTAATGATCTTTTGCTGATGTCTGATTCAGGCAGTCCTGCTGCCCTGGTCCTTCTTGACCTGACGGCTGCCTTTGATACTGTGGATCATAGAATTTTGCTGTTACGCTTAGAGACATGTGTGGGTATCACAGGGTCAGCACTCTCATGGTTCCAGTCGTATCTAACCTGCCGGAGTTTTTCAATTCAATTAGGTGACTTTTCTTCAGATAGTGCTCCCTTTACATCTGGGGTTCCCCAAGGCTGTGTTTTGGGTCCTTTATTGTTCTTACTATATCTTTTGCCATTGGGGTTTATTTTCAGAAAGCACAGTATTGAGTTCCATTGTTTCGCCAATGACATTCAAATCTATTTTCCGTTAAAGTCCTCTAGGAACGACACCTTCCAGTCTTTACGTGCCTGTTTGGATGATGTTGAATCCTGGCTGAGTAGTAATTTTTTAAATCTTAACGAGGGTAAGAGCGAGATTTTGCTATTTAGCCCGAACCATGCCGAGTGTCCTCCGGCGCCTATGGCCCCTTTTTCTGCCTATCTTTGCCCTTTTGTCAATAACCTTGGTGTGACCTTTGATGGTGCATTTAAATTTGACAAACAGGTGAGCTCTGTGATTAAAACGAGTTTTTACCATTTGAGACTAATAGCGAAGGTGAAAGGTTATCTTCCTCCTACTGACCTTGAAAAAGTTAACCTCCCGGTTGGACTATTGCAACTCTCTATATTTTGGCATTGCTCAGTCGCAGATTCATCGCCTGCGGTTAGTGCAAAATGCAGCAGCCCGTCTTCTTACCAGCAAGCGAAAGCGTGACCATATATCACCTATACTGGCTTCTCTCCATTGGTTACCGGTGAAGAGTAGAATTGAGTTTCAGGTCTTGCTTTTTGTTTTTAAATCGCTTAATGGGTTAGCGCCCAAGTACCTAGCTGAACTTCTCCTTCCTCATGCATCTGGGAGAGCCCTCAGGTCATCTGACAAACTGTTGCTGAAGGTTCCGAGGTCTAGATTGGTTACTAGGGGCGATCGAGCCTTTAGCGTGGCAGCCCCTAGGCTTTGGAATGCCTTACCCCTACACATTAGAACTGCCCAGTCCTTGGGTATTTTTAAGTCTGCCCTAAAAACATATTTGTTTTCCAAGGCTTTTGAACAATGAGGCTCTGTATTTGGTTTATTTTATAGTACATTGTTTTATTTGTTTCGATCTGTACAGCACCTTGTTTCAACATTGTTTGTCCAAAAGGTGCTTTATAAATAAATTTTGATTTGATTTGATCACATAAATAAATACTAAAAATGCATTGTTGGACATTTGTATGTCAAATGGAACTCCTTTCTTCTTGGCACTAATTTTACTAAATATCTTCATGTTTATAAACATCTTTTCATATACAGTGGTATAAAGTATCTGTTCCAGAAGGCGGTTCAAAGTTCCAAGTTTATTTTAAGCCCCCTACAATTCTCTGTTTCACAACAGTACAAAATAAATGATTTCATTTTCACAATTTCCATCAAAGTTTTTTTGGAAGTAGTGCGCTCTGTGCAATTGTACAATTTATGGTATAAAATCAATACATCTGTGTGTAATGATAAAGCATTTTTGTGATGGCTAGATAGAGATGCTAATCAGTTGATGGTTCATTTGACTTCAGGTTGAAGAACAAAATAAATTCTCCAATTCTGACTTTTATGATCAAAATACTGTTTGAGTGATGGATTGTTTGACTTGGTTGGAAATATTGTGCTCAGTGGAATTCCGGAATTTCCCGTATAAAACATGACGAAGTCTTCGGTTCGACAGTCAACACGGTTCTTATGCCACCTTAGACCACCTCACTGCACACTCTATTTCCACCTGCACTTGTCTTGTTCTTTCTTTTATCATCCCTCGTTCTTTACCCATTCACTTCAGTGGTTTTCATGTCACAGCTACAAAACTTGATCAATCACATGTAGCATTCATTAATGTAAAAGACAATTCTTACTTTATAAAAGCAGTCTGATCACCAAGGCGTTATTATTCCCCATTAACATTATGCAAGACTTCTTACTAATTACTAAACATAACGACCTCAGATAAACTAAATCAGTCACTTCACTTTTTCAACATGAACTTCAGCGATGTGCGTTTTTTTTTTAGATACAATTTTTTCGGCCCCAAAGGCGATGCTTTTTGATTCCAGCGCTTGAAAGAGCATCTCTCGTCCTTCGCAGTCTCTCTCCTCGTGTTTACATCCGACGCAGTCCCCCAGTCAGCCTCGAGTAACCCGGCGGCTGAATTTATTTGCTTAATTTCATGTTAATTATTGATGACCGATCAAGATTATTTTATTATTTTTTAAGACGCACCGCCGGGGAGGTTGGAGCTATTTTGGGATCATTTTTTGTCCAGTGACTGGTCGGCCAGTCGGTTGGTCGGCCCGGAAAAATGTTAATGTGTGCAAAAATCGCAGACGGTCACGACTGGGATGTGATAACTATGGAAATACGAGAGGACAAAAACGGGTTGAGGCAGATTCAATACGTCTGAGCCATCATTCCATACACAAGCTCCAAGAGAGAGATAGACAGAGAGATGGGAAGAAAGATGGGGAGAGAGAGAGATGGAGAGAGAGATGGGGAGAGAGAGAGAAAGAGAGAGATGGAGAGAGAGAGAAATGGAGAGAGAGAATCCTCTTGGAAATACCACTTTTCGACAGTGAGAAAACACAGCCAGACTAATGTTTGCTGTGCGGTTTAGACTGCTGTATGATTAGCATGTGAAACTCCCATAATTAATAGTCGGAGGAACGTTGCGGAATCCTAATTCGGCCTCGGCTTCGCAGGTGTTCATTGGGTATTCAGCTAATGCACTGGGCCAGTAGAGGGAACGAGGGAAAGAGAGGATGGTTCTGGGGTTTTTCACTTCTAAGCCTTTATTGTCAGTCATTAGTGATTTGAGATGATGAGCTAATGGAAGGAGGATGACCTTCATGAGCCGTCATGCCACTAAATAAATAAATAAATAAATAAATGTAATAAATAAATAAATATGAGCTAATAGTGAGTGGACAGCAGATTACTAGACTATTTTAATGAATATATGATATAAATAATTTCTATTTGCTACAGTTTTCCTGAAATTCCCATTTTGATACAAATAGAAATTTTATGTTACTTCCAAGTAAATTTTTATACAATTTAATGCAACCTTCTTTACTTTGTACTTTACTTTGTGTTTGCATTTTCTCACCTGAAATTAAATGCAGGCACACAATTATCTCTTTCACTCACTCTCTCACTCATTCATTCAGCCAGTCACTCACTCATTCATTCAGTCACTCTCTCATTCACTCAATCACTCATTCATTTAGCCAGTCACTCAGTCACTAATTCATTCAGGAAGTCACTCACTTGCTCATTCACTCACTTACTTACTCATTCATCTAGTCACTTACTCATTCATTCAGTCACTTGCTCACTCAGTCATTCACTCACTTACTTACTCATTCATCTAGTCACTTACTCATTCATTCACTCACTTACTCATTCATCTAGTCACTTACTCATTCATTCAGTCACTTGCTCACTCAGTCATTCACTTACTTACTCATTCATCTAGTCACTTACTCATTCAGTCACTAATTGAACTAAGTGAATTCAGTCACATTCAGTCACTTGCTCACTCAGTCATTCACTTATTTATTAATTTAATCACTCATTCATTCATTTATTCATTCAGTCACTCATTTAGTCAGTCAGTCACTCATTCATTCTGTCAGTCAGTAACTCACTCATTCATTCAGTCACTCATTCACTCATTCATTCAGTCACTCACTCATTCAGTTACTCACTCACTCACTCTGGGATGAAACTGCTCAGTTGTCAGTGTTGAACTGAAGATCTAAATGTCCTGTGATTGGAAGGTCACTGGTTCAAATCCGGACCCGGACCCGGACCAAATCCTGGTTAAAAACTGGGTAACAGTTTACATTAAGTGCACCTTCATAATGCATTCATAAGGCATGTTTAAACAATATTTGAGTTTCATAAGATACTGTAGCTACATGTTTATGGTGCGGTGGGCATATATAATAATCTTTATTTAAAATACTTTATCGCAAACTCTGAATGAATTTTGAACATCCACATTTGCAAAAGTGATTGCCAAAGCTACAGAGGTCATTCTTGTTATTTGGCAGTGCAGAAATAAAAGCAAACTCAGGTATACAAAGTTGACCCCAGTGTTACAGGACTAAAGGAGCGCTCTACTGCATAAGACATGGATTAAAATGTCATTTTATCGTATTATTTTCTCTGTACCTCATTAACGTCTCTGTGCTCTGCTGTGTGAATCAGCATAACTCACTTCACCATCAACCTTGTGTCTACAGTCTCGGCTCCTCTCTGTGACACCTGCTACTTCTCTCATTAGTCTGCTGTCTTCATTAAGCAGGGGAGTTGTGCGTTATCCTCAAATCGTCTCTGCTTCAGGTGGGAGCTTTATTTAGTTAACATTCTACAGATTTAAAATAACTTCCTTGTTGCGTTTACTTGATGTTTTTAGGAAGTAAATTTAGGTTTTCTCCTTTAATGATGTTTCTCACATTAAAATATTTCTACCCAGTGATTATCTGAGTTCTCTAAAGTTTCTTGTTGTCTTTGGTTGGGAACTTTCTGTAACTTTGAGCTCCAGAGCCAGAGTCCAAATGCCGTATTTTAGGGGTGAGATTCTGATGGTGTGAAAACTTTAAGCGAAAATATCACAGTTATACAACATGTGGAATATGTAGAACATTAGTAAGTGTTTGTGTTGAGTTAAAATAATCAATACAAACTAGAGCTGCGATTCCACAAGAAAACACCAATGTGATGCTCAGGTTTGTAGCTGTGACATGAAAACTGGCCGAGAGGAAAAGGGGGGGGGGGGATAAGAGAAAGAAAGAAAGAGTGATAGAGAAGAAAGTAAGAGAGAGAGTGGAAACAGAAAGAAAGACTGAAAAAGAAAGAGAGACACATTGAAGTGAATGGGTAAAAAACGATGGATGATAAAAATAAGAAACAGGGCAGTGCGGGTGAAACAGATTGTGACGTGTGTTCAGTGAGGTGATCTGAAGTGGCATTAGAACCGCGTTGACTGTGGTGTGAAAACAGGTGAAGGGAAGCTTTCGAGTCTCAAATCCCATGTATTCTTAATGGGAGAAAAGCAATGGGAAAAATAAACCACAGGAAAGAAGGATGAAAAAGACGAGTGCGGGTTGTGACGGTTACAGACATGTGAAGAGGCCCATGAGCCCTTGAATCATGTTGAATTTGGTGGCTTTGTGAAGAACGGCAGCCGTGCGGTAAAGCGTGGAAATTCAAGCTCCATGTTAGTCTATGGGGAAAAAATTGACAAATAAATGGACAGAACTCGCGAATGAGTGCACGTGTAAAAAACGGGTATAGAAGCACCCCACACCACTAAAGGCTGTACGTTTTAGACTTGGAGCGACATTTCTAGCAAAACTGTAGGAGGAGCAGCAGTCACAAAAAGTGAGTGGGAAAAAAATCAGCATGTGAGTGTTCACCGCAGTAACGATCATTTAATTTGTATACAATGTTTTTAATCAAACGTGGAAATCTTCAGCGACTCTAAATCAGCCTTAACATCACGTCATGTGAATAAGGCTTTACTCTAGTCTGGCTGTGTGTTTGTGTTGCTGGAGAAGAAGAAGAGGAGGAGGAGGAGGAGGTTGCTGATGCTAGTGTTAAATGAAGTGGGCCGATCCAGCTCTGGAGTCTGGCAAGAGACGAACCCCCTGATTATGACATATGAGCATAATTATCATCTCAGCAGAAAGAGAGAGGGATGGAGGAGGAGGAAGAGAGAGAGAGAGAAGGGGCGAGAGAGAGAGAGAGAGAGAGAGAAAGGAGGGGATGAAAGTGAGTGGGTTAGAGGGAGAGAGAGATAGAGAGATGGAGATAGAGAGAAAGACAGTGAGTGGTAGAAAGAGAGGGAAAGACTGAGGGAGAGAGGATGACAGAGAAAAGAGGAGACAGGAAGAGAAAGTGATAGAGAAGGGGAGAGAGAGCAAGAGAATGAGGAGAAGAAATGAGAGAGAGAGAGAGCGAGCGAGCGAGGGAGAGAGAGAAAGAGAGAAGGGAAGAGGGAGAAAGAAGAGAAGAGAGAGACTGAGAAAGAGTTAAGGGAAGAGAAAGAAAGGAGATGAGAGAGAGAGAAGAGGAAGTAGAGAGATGAAAGAGAGACAAAGGAAAAAAACGAACAGAAGAGAAAGAAGAAAAGGGAGAAAGATGAAAGAGAGAGAGGGAGATGATAGGGAGAATAAGAAGAGAGAAAGAGGGAGAAAGAAGAGGAGTCAGAGAGAAAATGAGGTGAGAAAGAGAGAGAGAGAAATGGGGAAAGAAGAGGAGATGGAGAAAGAAAAGAAGAAGGCAGAGGAGATGGAAAGAGAGAGTGCGGAGAGAAAAGGGAGAACGAAGGTAAGAGAAAGACAGAGAGAGGTGAGAGAGAGAAAGATTAAACAGAGAGAGAAAGTATGAGGGAAGTGGGGAGAGAGAGAGAGAGAGAGAGAAGGAAGATGGAGGGAAGGAGGGAGTGAGGGAGAGACAAAGAGGGAGGGAGACAGTAAGTGGGAAGGAACGAGAGGGAGAGAATGGACATAGTAGAATGGAGAGAAAGAAAGAGGGAGAGGAACAGTAGAAGGAGGGGAAAGGAAGAAGGCAGGAGATGATGGGGAGCTAAAGAGGGGAAGAGAGAGAAGGAGGGAACGAGAAAGAGGGGGAGGAGGAAGAGGGATAGAGAGAGGTAGAGATGAGGAGGGAGGAAGGAGAGAACGACATATAGAGAGGGAGGGGGAGATGGAGAGGGAGGGAGAGAGTTAGAAGAGAGAGATGGAGAGAGGGACAAGAGGGATGGTGAGAGAGGGTGAGGGAGAGGGTGGGGGAGAGGGGGAGGGAGGGAGGAGGGAGGAGGAGGGAGATTGAGGGCGGGATGGAGAGGGGGAGGAAGTGAAAGAGAGAGATGGAGAGAGGGACAAAGAGGGATGGAGAGAGAGAGAGATTGAGGGAGAGAGGGTAGGGGAGAGAGGTGGAGGGAGGGAGGGAGGGAGAGAGAGAGAGAGAGGGAGGGGAGCAGGAGCATTTCACATTTTCCCCATTGTTACACTTAAGCAACATTTATAAGCAACTTTTCTCCTCATTTTTCATCCGTTCTTTTTCTTCCTTTAAACATCAGTTCAATAATAATTCAGAAGTTAAACATCTTGATCAATAATAAGCAGCAAAAGCACTTTTATCAGATGTTCCAGCACCCAGCAATCATACAGTTTCTGCAGGAAATATCCGTCTAGTTTATTGAGTTTATTGATTTATGTAATGTATTTATTTGGGTAAATTCTGGTTCCAATGCGCACTGCTACAACACCGCCTCGTCTCCCGTCCCCCCGGCGTCAGCGTCTAACTGGCTGTAATGATAATAATCATCACTTCTTTCCAGGGAGAACGAGCGCCGCGCAGTCGTGTGCAGTGTGCATATAAAAATTAGAATTATGAAGGCAAGAGAATTCTCCCCCAAGCCAAATGGTATGTAAATCCCTTTGTCCCGTAATCCGTGAGAAATCAGCAAGAGGGAAAGCCACCAGTCTCTGATCCGCTGATTTTGTGCAAAGATTAAACAGAGAGGAGAGGTGAAAAAATAGAAGAGAGGAAGAGAGAGGATATGAAGGAAAGTCGTCCAAATCGAGAAGCGCATCCTAGAGCTTTTTCTTAGTAATGATGCAACTTATCTACAGGCTCGATAGACCTAAATTCTGCTTAAGTAATTATTTGTTTGTATTAATGTTAAGCTAGCTCATGTGACACAATGTTCAGTCAACAGAAATACTGGCATAATTTATGAAACGGCAAAATTTCATTGCCAAATATAATTTATTAATAATTTATGCTTTTTATTATCCAACAGACTTTGGGAACACCAACATTTTCTTTAGACTATGTCTAAAACAGATTCCAAAAATGCTGCCAAACGCAAATGTCAGAAATTTGTAGAATCTTACAGTTTTTCTCAGTTGCTTTGGTGCATTTCTCACAACACTTAGTGCAAATGGCAAAACATCATGGATGACCAGCAAAAGCAGGTGACCTCTTCAAAATCCTTAGTCCATGCCTCAAAAGCAAGTATTTACGTCACTGAATATGTCAGTGCCATCAAAATCCCGAGTCCATGAATCATCGTCCACGGACATGACCGCCAAAATGTAGTCATGTCATCAATATAAAATTGGCACAATCTAAACATTTTCTGATGCAAAACATCTAGCGAATGATAAGCGAAACCTAAAAATAAAAAACACTGACTGCGAGAGATTGATTCGAAAAGAATATTTTATTGATGGTACATCACATATGGTGACATACCATGCACTGCAACTGCAGTCTACAAAAAAAATGCATTTCAATGCTTTATGCATAACATGTAAGAAATGAAAAAAAAAGCAAATTACAAAATCAAAAACAATATATACATACTAAAGCTCTAAATGCTTTCTACAATTGCTGCCGATCCTGTATATTGGGCCACATGTTCTCATTCACATCACAACAGATATCTTCCTTTAATACAAGCCTTGGAAAAGAACTATCCTAGAATGTCTGATCCAGCCTCTGCGAATAGTCACAGGGAAACTTTAATTTAAAGGTGAAATTAGGAATCATTAGTATTGTGAATACAAACCAAAAAAAAGTTTGACAGCCAATGATATCTTGTTCAACACTTTTGACAGCAGTGACTTACACAAGGAAAAAATGACAAGTTTATCTGGAGTGTAAGACTATGCGATAGATGGCTAGCACAATGCATTTTGATCATCATGACAGCAACCGCTGATGTATGATATACTATAGCTGAGAATTGTACATAAGCATCTGCCTGAGTGTACTAAAGCAATTGCAAAATGACAAAACAACCAGAAATTGCTGTTATGATGTGCACAACTGACTAGAGGTTGTGGGAATTGAACGGCGAGCAGTTTGAGAACTTCAATTCTGTTGTGAGAAATGCACCAAAGCAACTGAGAAAAACTGTAAAACTAAAAAATGAATAAAATTACGTACATTTTTAAAAATATTTTTTAAGTTACCAAATGAGCCAGATTCCCAAAGTATTTCCATGTGTTCTTTAATGTAGTCTTCAGGAAATTTGTTTGCAAATGTCTCATTTTTTTATTGCTAAAGTGTAATAAAATGATGGGTGACTCAGAAAGAAACATTTTACTGATATAGCTTGCGTTTCACATCATTTTTGTGTGCTAGATGAAATTCATAATAGCTAAATAAATGTCAGGTGTAGCACTATAGAGTCACTATAGAGTAAATGTGAAGTGATATAATAAAAATACTTTTATTGTGGTGCTTGTGACGTGTACATGGAGCTTGAAATTCAATACGAGCTAATTTTATGCACATTTATTCGACTAGTTAATAAAAAATAGTACCATTTAATACTGCCTTAAATATAAGGCAGTACTTGTTATTACTATTGCCCTTAAAATTTCAGCTTTCTGAGACTTGTGGTTCAAGCTGAAAATCTGTTTTGTAAGGGGGAAAGTAATAATAATAATAATAATAATAATAATAATAATAATAATAATAATAAAGTGTTATTATTATTATTATTAATAATAATGTCAATAATATTAATAGTATAAACAATTAACAATAAACAATTATAAGAGCATAGCACTTTTGCTTGGACCCCTAATAAACTGCGAAGGTGAAACAGTACTAACGAATGTAATATATTATGGTAATGCGTCGATTCTATTACATTTTGTTTTAGTTTCGTATTATCAGTCATATTGGGTCATTATTTTGTCATAAATAATACAAATCTGTACATTATTGTCGTAGGAGAGTCCAGTGGTGTGAAGTGGTATCATTGGTATCTGTCGTCTCATTCTCCTCATAAGTCATGTTGGAGACAGTAAAAGTGGCATGTAAAAGGTCAAATTCCAGCATGCAGGAGCTTAACCTTGACCCAGAGACCTTTACAGCGCCGGACACACACACACTCTCTCTGTGTCCTTGCCTAAGAGGGGCAGGTGGTCTCCACACACTGTCTATTCTTTCTGTCGTCCTTTTTCCTGAATGAGAGAGGAGCAGAATGAATGAGTTATCGATACTCAGCTGAGTTTCACCTTGAATTGCTTCCTCATGTGCCCTGGTGCAAGGTAAAAGTGCTGCAGCAGTCGTGTGTGTGTATGCGCATAGCTCATTGACAATTCAAGTAAAATTATATAATTTATGGACTGTTATATAATTATAAAGATTTTATGTCACTACATGTAATTCGTTCAGTATCCGAACTGCTTCATCCCAACCGGGGTTGCGGTGGGGACCGGAGCCTATCCCGAGGAACTCACGGGCACAAGGTGGGGAGCAACCCTGGGCAGGGCACAAACACACTGCAGGGCACGTGCACTCACACAATCACACAATCACACACATTCACACCTTATGGGGCCAATTTAGAGTCACCAATTAACCTACAGTGCATGCTTTTGTGGGAGGAAACCAGAGCACCCGGAAGAAACCCACGCGAACACAGGGAGAGCATGCAAACTCCACACAGAAAGACCTTACGGCCGTCACCGAGCTTCGAACCCAGGACCTTCTCACTGTGCGGCGGCAGCGCTAACCACTGTGCCACCGTGCCACCCTACATGTTATTATTATTTGCTTTATAAAAGTCAACTCAAAATTAATATCTCTAATCATAAACACCCTCTAGAATTGCTCTGTAATAATTAATGAGGGTGTGATTGTTGACATTTTAAAAACTGAACAAATAATTGAAAAAAAATAATGAATCAGTTAATTAGGATTAGTTTAGATTTTTAGATAAATGTCAGGGTGAGATTAGGTGAAGGGTTAGCAGTACGTATATTTCAATTAGGTCATAGGTCAAAATGATTAGTTTAAAGTTTAGGGTTAGATTAGTAGTAGAATCAGTTTGGGACTAGATTAGGTGAAGGGGTTAGAATAATTTTGAATTAGGTTAAAGGTCAGAATTGGATTAGTTAGTTAGGTTCACATTAGAATTAGTTAAAGGTCAGGACTAGAATGGATTAAAGGATAAAGTTAGATTAGGATTAGATTAAAGGTCAAAAATAGATAGGATTAAGGGTTAGTTCTCAATTACTTTAGGGATTAGGATTAAATAGGTATTATGTTAAAGGTCAGGATTAGATTGGGTTAAGGGTTAGAATTAGATAAACATTATGTTAATGGTAAGGATTAGTTTAGGTTAAGGGCTAGGATTAGATTATGATTAGGTTACAGGTTAGGATCAGATTAAGTGAAGAGATAGGACTATAGATTAGGAATAGAGGGGGGTTAAATGGAATGATGAAAGTGTTGAAATAATGGTTTGTTGTAGGATTAAATTAGGATTAGGGTTCATATTGTAATTAAATAATGTTTAGGTTTAGGATTAAATTAAATTAGTAATTTTACATTTTGTTTTAGTCAGTGATTTCAGGCATTTAAAACAGTCTCACTTCACCATTTCATAGTTTTCACAATACCTTTAAAAGCATCTTTTACATGACCACAAACTGTTCTACATTTTGTAATCAAATGTTTACATGGTTTTTTAAACTCTTTTTACAGAAATGTGACAGCATGACGTTCATGCAAATTCAAGATATTATCCTCAATTTATATAATTAGTTACATTAGCAGTTAAACTTGAGTCTGAAATGCTTAGCGACTAAAAAAGCTTAAATTATTTCTTGCGTATTACAGCAGTGTGCAGAGATTATTTGCTTTAAAATGTAAGTTAAGGTTTGTAATAGAGAGTGAAAGGTGCTCACAGATTATTTGTGTGTAAAGCTTCATCTGTTGATTGAAGATTAATGGCGTGTGTAATGCATGACACACAACTGCACAATAGCAACTTTATGCATGGAAATGCCAATGTTTGGCAAAGCCAGTGGCAGCTCTTAAATATGCGGAACCTGATCAGTCCCAAAGCCATTGATCCTCACTGCTGTGATTAGGAGATAAACACTGTCAGGAGAACTGCAGGAGTTGTGTGTGTGTGTGTGTGTGTCTGTGCGTGAGATTCCATCAGGATTTGTGCTGAAATGTCTGACTCGATCACAGTGTGTCACTAAGTGGTGTAAAGTGAGGACACTGGACTGTTTTAGAACTGGTTTTAAACTTTCGTATCAGCATTAGGAGTAAATTATGGCTGAGATTCACATTAGGATTAATGTTTACTCTAGGGTTAATGTTATGTAAGTGTTGAATTTATGGTTAATAATAAGAATAAGAATAATATGGGTAAGATTAGGAGTTAAAATTGGGTTTAGGGGTTAGATAAGGTTAAGGTTTATGGTTATACTTTGGTTAAAGTTAAGGTTGAGGGTCTTAATATATTTTGGTCAGGTACAATAGGGTTGGGGACAGTTTTAGGGTTATAGTTCATATTATAAGGGCTAAGATTATGATAAGAGTAGGTTTTAGATTAGATTTAAGATAACGGTCAGGATTAGATTAGGTCAAGGTCTAGAATTATATTTGAATTAGATTAAAGGTCAGAATTAGGTTGGTTTAAGAGTTAAGATTAGATTAGTAGTAGCATCAATTTGGGAGTTTAGGTTTAGGGTTAGAATAATATTTGAATTAGGTTAAAGATCAGAAGCAGATTAGTTTAAGGGTTAGGATTAGATTAGAATTAGATTAAAGGTCAAGACTGGATTAGATCTACACCTAGGGTTAGGTCTAGATTACTTTAAGGGTCAGATAAGGTTTGTGTTAAAGGCCAGGATTAGAATAGATTAAGGTTTAGGATTAGATAAAGATTATGTTAAAGGTCATGATTAGAATGGGATATGCGGTAGGATTAGATAAAGACTATGTTAAAGGTCAGGATTAGAATGGGTTAAGGGTTAGGATTAGATTAGGATTAGGTTAAAGGTCAGAATAAGCATATCTGAAGAGATAGGATTAGATTAGGAACAGAAGGGTTTAAGATTGGACTAGATTTAGTGTTGAAACGAAATAATGTTAAGGTATAGGATTAAATTAGGATTAACTTTAGTGTTGGGGTGACAGTGTTTTGAATTTGGATTTTGCCTTGGTTTTAGTGCTTCCAGTGGATTCCTGGAGTTTGTCGTGATATTTCATATGAACGTGTGTGTGTGTGTGTGTAAGAGAGCGCGCCCCCGAGCCGCGCACCGGCCATCAAGCGGCCTGTGACGGAAGTGCAGGTGCGCGCGTGTGAAAGCATCTCCAAACCGCGCAGTCTCCTCTCCTCCTCCTCCTCCTCCTCCTCCTCCATCCTGCTCTCTCTCTCTCTCTCTCTCTCTCTCACTCTCTCTCTCTCGGTTCTGTCTCTCTGAAAGCTGGGCTGGTTTCTCCGCTACTTTTCTGCTCCTCGTCACGTCGCTTCCACCGACTCCGACGCGAAAAAGGGAATTACAAAAATATTCATAATAACGGTTTTCAGAAGAGAAAAGGGTCCGTTATTTTAATTCCCACTTCATTTATTTGTTGTTAGTATTATTATTGTTATTATTTCGGAAGGGGAGACCCGGGATCTTTAACGGGAGCGCTGACGCGAGTGTGTGTGTGATGTGTGTGTGTGTGTGTGTGTGTTTTTACAGTTGGGACTAAAGCTGCTCGCTGCTTCTGACCAGAGCGCGGAAAGAATAAAAGACTCCTCCGGAATTTGCCTTTAAACGGATTGCAAATCCTGTGCGCTTAGGTAAGTGGGGATTAATTGATTATTTATTAGCGCTAATATCGCCGCTAATTGTACACCGTTTTATTATTAGGGATTATTATTATTATTAATAATATTATTATTTGTCACCGCCGACAGCGCGTAATTTTTCCGTTGCTTTTTAAATTGCAGTTTCTGCGCCGTGTCTGCGTGTGTCTGCTGCTGTCGGGATTCGTAGTAAGTACAGCTCTTTATTTAGTCTTGATCTCTTTAGTTTGGGCTTTATTGTTCTAGTTGCACGCGACTGGGCTTTCGCCTTTGTTGTTGTTGATGATGATGCTGATAATGCTTTGTGATTTATTGAGTTAATTATTAGTATTATTAGTACTATGGTATTGTTGTTTTTTTTTGGGTCGCTGTTGGCGGAACGCTGTGTGTGTTGAGAACAGGGTGATGAGGATGCTGAGAAGGGGGTGTGTGTGTGGTGATCGGGCGGTGTGGTGTTGATGCTGAACGAGAGTCGAGGATGACCCGGACTTTTTTGGAGTGTGTTTTTTGGTGTTTGTGTGTGTTAAGAGCAGACTGATGAGGATGCTGAGAGGGGTGTGTGTGTGTCAGTGTTTAGTGAGGCTCGGCCGGTGTGGTGCTGATGCTGACAGAGTCGAGGACGAGCCGGAGTGTTTTAAACTGTGTTTTTGGTGTGTGTGTGCATGGGGGGAGGGAGTTGGGGGTGATGTTTGGGCCGGTGTGGTGCTGATGCTGACCGAGAGTCGAGGATGAGCCGGACTTGTTTTTCAGTGTGTTCTGTGGTGTGTGTGTGTGTGTGTGCGTGTTAAGGACAAAGTGATGAGGATGCTGAGGTGTGTGTGTGTGAGTTTGTGGTGATGCTCAGGCTGGTGTGGTGCTGATGCTGACCGAGAGTCGAGGATGAGCCGGACTTGTTTTTAAGTGTGTTTTGTGGTGTGTGTGTGTGTGTGTGGGGCGAAGTGATGGGATACTGAGGTGTGTGTGTGTGAGTTTTTGGTGATGCTAAGGCTGGTGTGATGCTGATGCTGACAGAGAGTCGAGGATGAGCCGGACTTTTTTAAAATGTGTTTTTAGAGTGTGTGTGAGTATGTGGTGATGCGCAGGCCAACGTGGTGTTGATGCTGACCAAGATGAGAATGAGCCGGACTTTTTTTATTTTTTAAGTGTTTTTGGATGAGCGAGACTTGCTTTCAGCTGTGTTTTTAGGTGTGTGGGGTGATGTTGGGCCAATGTGGTGCTGATGCTGACAGGCAGGCGAGGATGGGCAGGACTTTTTTCTGAAATGTGTTTTTTGGTGTTTGTGGGTTTCCTTTGAGCGGTTGGACGAGTTCAAAGCTTTTGACCTCACACACACACACACACAGACCATGACTGGGTTAAAGTGTGTGTGTGTGTGTGAGAGAGAGAGAGAGAGAGAGAGAGAGACAGACTGATAAAGATATGGAGTGATTGAGTTTGTATCTAAGTGACAGACAGACAGACTGTCTTGCATTTGCTCTCTCTCCTCTCTTTCCCTACACACACACACACACACACTGGAGGGAGAAATGGTGTGTGTGTGTGTGTGTGTAGGAGAGAGAGAGTGAGAGAGAGCAAATACAAGACAGTGTTAGAACTATGAGGTGTGTGTGTGTGTGTGTGTGTGTAAGATCACACACACACTTTATGGATGTTTTTCTTGACATTTTAACAAAAGAAATTGATGTGCATTTAAAATGATTTATGTAATGAGCTAAAACGTGGAATCTAATGACATGGTGAAACAGTGGCGTGTAATTATGTTGTGTGTGTGTGTGTGTGATGATTAATGAAGCCTCACACACCCACATGATAATTACTGTAGAAATAAATCTTTATCAGCTCATTTGTGTGGTGAGGGTTGTTATCATTGACTTTGCAGGAAGGTGTGTGTGTGTGGAATAGGAGGCTGACTGGTTTCTCATGATGACTGGCAGCTGCTGTCCAAGCACATGCACACACACACACACACACACTGCATGCCGGACACACACCTGCAAACTCACTCAGGGTGTCGTGTGTGTGTGTATGAAAAGAGAGAGAGGAAGAGAAGTGGAAATTCAGGTTATGTGAATTGATTTTATCTGGAAAAGTTGTGCTCTGTGTGTGAGACTTTGTGTATCACTCTCTCTCTTTTTCTTATACTTTCTTTCTTTCCCTTGTACTCATTTTCTTCCTTTATTGCTTTCTTTTCCTGCCTGTCTCTCACTCTCTCTCACCCTCTCTTCATGTCTTCCAGCGTGTTGTTTGTATGAGTGTTTGTCTTCTCCTCTCTCTCCCCCTCTCTCTCTCTCTCTCTCTCTCTCTCCCTCTCTCTCTGTATATACGTATATCAGATCTGTCTCTCTCATGCTATCTTTCCCTTTTTCTTTTTTTCTTTCTTTTCTTCCTCTCTCTCTCTCTCTCTCTCTGTCTCAGTGTTAATATCACTTCCATTGTTCAGCGTCCAACTCTCTTTGACACTGAAGTGACTGAAGCTGTTATTCTTCCCTCACACAGAGTTTTCTTCAGTATTCTAACTAATAATAGTTTGTTGTTGTTGTTGTGTGGTGATGCAGCGTCATGTGTCACGTGTATAACCGGTAGTGAAGGTGTAACTGCAGCAGGGCTCCAGCGCTGGGATCCACTACAGCTTTACTTGCATTCGTGATTTATAATTTAATATCATCATAAATCCCTGCACCACATGCCGCAGTATCGCTGGACCAGAGACCCATTCCTTAACACAAACACACACACACACACACACTCATCATGTCATGCAGAGAGAGGAAGATGGACAGAACATCTGGACTCATAATAGAATCCTACAAATTCACTTTACTTAATATTTATTGTGTGTAATGTTTGTTATTTAATTTTATTTGTTATTAATACATACTTTAACACACATTTATGAAGTAACTGAGTACTTTTTTGCATTCAAAATTAAAGAGTAATGGGGGGGGGGTAGAAAATGATAAGGGACGGGTGTGGGAGAGATGGAAAACAGAGAGAGAGAAAGAGACAGAGATATGGAAAGAGGGAGAGCTAGTGGAAAAGAGATGAAGAGTAAGAGAGAGAGAGATGGAGAGAGGGAGATAGAGAGTGGGGAAGAGAGACGATACAAGAAGAGAGGAGGAAAGATGGAAAGGAAAACAAAGAGAGAAAGAGATGGAAGGAGTGATGGAAGTGTGAGAAAGAGATGGAGGGAGAGTGTGTGTGTGTATGAAAAAGAGTGAGAGATGCACCTCTGAGATTCCAAGAAGATAAGGTCCTCATATGTGTCTGTCTGTCAAGGGCTGTGCGTGTGTGTGTGTGTGTGTGTGTGTGTGTGTGGGGTGAGAGAGACACACACACTTTTCCCATGATTGTCATATTTGTATATCACAAAGACACAAAGAGTGTGTAGACTGTGTGTGTGTGTGTGTGTGTGTGTTTATTAAATGAACTCCCAAAAGGTTTACACAATCACAACTAATTCTCACTTTTAGGGGGATGAGGCTTTTGGCCAAGTGGAAGCATAATCTATTCATATCTGTGTTGAGCGAAAGACACGTGGGGGTGTGTGTGGGTGGGTGTGTGTAATATCGTATGTGCGCGTGCGCGGGGGCGGGAGGATTTCCAATTCCATAAATGACTCCATTCAGCGGTCCAGCAAGCAGCAGTCAATCTGCATATCTGTTAGTGTCCCTTACGTAGAGTTATTATGCTGTGTGTGTGAGAAAGTATGTGTTTGTGTGTGTGTGTGTGTGTGTGTGTGTTTGTGTGTGTGTTTGTGTGTGTGTGTGAGAGAGAGGGAGTGTGTGTGCAGGATTAGTCATCGAATGCTTTTAGCGAGTGGGAGTGAAGCATGAGTGCAGACAGCTAGTACAAGGAAGGTATAAATTTATACCAGTCAGGTGAGAGAGAGAGAGATGAAGAATGGAGGGATGAGGAACAGAGGGCAAGAGAGAGATGGGGGAGGGAAAGAAAAAATGAAAGCGAGAGAGAGAGAGAGGGGGTAGAAAATGAGAGAGGAGGGGTTAGGGAGAGATGAAGAAGGGAGAGAGAGAAAGAGAGAGAGGGAGAGGGAGGAAAAGTAGAGATAAAGTGAAGAAGAGGAAGGAAATGCTTTCGAGGGTGAGGGAGAGATGGAAATTCTGCTCTCTCCCTCCTGCCTCCCCCTATATCTCTGTCTCTTTCCATCTCTTTCCCTCCATCTCTCTTCTTCCTCCTCTTTCCTTCTATATCTCCCTTCCTCTTTCTCCCTCCATCTCTCACCTTCCCTTTACTCTCTCCTTCCCTCTTTCTCCATCTGTCTCCCTACCTCCATCTCCCTCTCTCTCCCTTTATCTGTCTCTTTCCTTCTCCCTCCATCTCTACCTGCCCCTCTCTCCCTCCCTCCATCTCTCCCCCCTCTCCCCCCTCCCATCTCTCTCCCTCCCCTCTCCCTCCCCTTCCCTCCATCTCTCTCCTTCCCCCTTTCACTCTTTCTCCATCTTTCTCCCTCCCTCTCTCTCCCCCTCCATCTCACTCCTTCCCTTTCCCCCTCCATCTCTACCTCCCTCTCTATCCCTCCATTTTTTTTACCCTTCACCTCTCTCCTTGCCTTTCTCTCTCCATCTCTCTCCTTCCCTCTCTTCCTCCCACTTTCTCCCTCCATCTAGCTTTCTCTCTCTCTGCATCCATCTCTCCCTTCTATCTATCTCTCTCTCTCTTCACCCCTCCATCTCTCTCTCTCTCTCTCTCTCTCTCTGCACTCACCATCCTTCCTTCCCTCCCTGGTTTCTGTAGTGCTACGGGGCTGACAGAACTGGGCCAGAGAAAACTGATAGTCCCGGAATCCTGCTCCCAAACACACCAACTGCTGGAATACCCTAAACAACACACACACACACACTTCTCTAACACTGACAGTCTGTGCAGAACATCCTTATTTGACGGGTGTGTTATTTGTTTGCAGTGTTATAATGTGTGTATTATTGTAGCAATGGCAGGTTCCCACGAGGAACACACACACACACACAGACGCAGCATTATAATGAGAATACACTGACAGATAATTGGATACACCTGGAGGAGACACTTTCAGATTCTGATTCGTCTTAAACAAAATGTAGCCTCCTCTCTCTCTCTCTCCCTCTCTCTCTCTCCCTCTCTCTCTCTCTCTCTCTCTTCAGTATTACACATTTAAAATTGGCTGGTTTTAGTTATTCACTGTCTTCCTTTGCCGGCTGTCGGCTGAGCATCTTTTCTGCTGATGTAGCCACAGCCCAGTTACTCATCATGGAGAGAGAGTGAAAAGAAGCGAGAAAGGAAGAAGCTCAAAGGAAGAGAAATTGCATTTAGTGCAGCAGCAGATGTGTGTATCAGCTCTACCTGTATGAATCCCGTTTGACCCTACAGGGCTTCTCTACTCTTCTTTCTCTTACTGGAAGCAAAAATGAGATTCTAAGATGGTTGTGTGGGTGTGTGGGCGTGTGTGTGTTTATGCGTGTGTGAGCCTCTATCGTTCAGCGCCGCCTTAATAAAGTGAAACTGGATGAAACTGATCTTACGCAGTTAAAGAGGAACACATCTTATGTTAAAGCTGTAAGAGTGAGAAACACACCTAGAGCTGGACGATACCAACCTCAAATCAGTATCACGGTTATTTTAACACGATTACGATTAATCAGTGCACATATTACTGACTTTAAATAATCTATCTATCTATCTATCTATCTATCTATCTGTCTGTCTGTCTGTCTCTTCCTTCCTCATCTATCTGTCTATGTCTATCTATCTATCTATCTATCTATCTATCTATCTATCTATCTATCTATCTATCTATCTATCTATCTATCTATCTGTCTATCTGTCTATTCTGTCTCTTTCCCTTCCTCATCTATCTGTCTATCTGTCTATCTATCCTATCTATCTATCTATCTATCTATCTATATCTATCTATCTATCTATCTATCTATCTATCTATCTATCTATCTATCTCTCTTCCTCCCACTCCCTCCCTCCCTCCCTCCTTCCATCTATCTATCTATCTATCTATCTATCTATCTATCTATCTATCTATCTATCTATCTATCCATCCTGTCTATCTATCTATCCTATCTCTTTTATCTATCCCCTCCTCTTTATCTATCTATCTATCTATCCTATCTATCTATCTATCTATCTATCTATCTATCTATCTATCTATCTATCTATCTATCTATCTCTGCCTCTCTCTCTCTCTGCCTCTCTCTCTTCCTTTATCTATCTATCTATCTATCTATCTATCTATCTATCTATCTATCTATCTATCTATCTATCTATCTATCTATCTATCTATCTCTACTTCCCACACACAGTGTTTAATGTGAACACACTCCTCCACCTGATCTGACACTCGTTAATTCCTCCGTCTCTCCCTCCTCATAAATCTGTCGTTCATTAAGTAGTTAAGTGAGTGGATCGACACACGGCAGTGACATCAGTAGTGCTGTGCTCTGATTCATGTCACACTTGAGAGAGTGTGTGTGTGTGTGTGTGTGTGTGTGAAGTGTGTGTGTGTGTGTGAGTGTGTGTGTATGTGCCGATGGAGTGAGGAGGAGGAGGACTGACTTTAAGCAGAAAAATTCAGATGAATTATATAAAAGGCCCTGCTCTGAAATGTATAAATAATTGCATCAATTGATGGTTTCAGTCTCTCTCTCTCTCTCTTTCTCTCTCTCTCTCTCTCTCTCTCTCTCTCTCTCTCCTTTATTCTCACTCTGTCTTTCTCTTTCTTCTGTGTCTCAGGATGATGGTTTTGGCAGCGTTTTGTGTTCTTGCTCGCTTTATCTCTCTGATCTTGGAAGTAGAAATCTCTCTCTCTCTCTCACTCAATCTGTCTTTCTATCTATCTGTCTGTATACCACTCTCTTCCTGCCTACCTCCCTCCCTCCATCCTTCCATATACAGGTATCTATCCATTTTTCCATCCATCTATCTATCCCTCCTTCCCTCCCTTACTCCATTCCTTTGTCCGTCCGTTCATACACATCAACCCGTCCCATCCATCCATCCATCTATCTATCTATCTATCTGCCTTATCTATCTCTCTCTCTCTCTCTCCTACTCCTTCCATCCCAGTAGAGAACTGGAGGCAAGGAAGAATGAGTGGTTCAGTTACAATGCCTGCAGTCAGTGTGTGTGTGTGTGTGTGTGTGTGTGCATGTGTGTGTGCATGTGTGTGTGCATGTGTGTGTGTGTGTGTGTGAGTTAATTAGAGCCATATGCTGATCTGATAGATGATGATGTTTATATTTTTGGCTCTGCAGAGGAAAGCAGATTTCACACTGGAGTTTAGCTCCAAAATACTTACTTTCTTTTACTCCTTCTTTCTCTACTCTTTAATAACTCCTTACCCCTTGAGGCTTTATCTATACATTACACACGGATCCACTGTTTAATCACGGAATACGACAGAAGAGAAGGAGTGAAAAAGAATCCCACCTTCTCTCTCTCTTTCTCCCTGTGTAACGTGTTACAAATCATAATAAACATTTACATTGTTTAATCATGGAGAAATAACAAGGGATGAGAGAGAAAAGATGGATAGAGTGATGGCATCTTTCTTTCTTTGTTTCCTTCCATCCAGCCTTCCTTCCTTCTTTCCTTCCTTCCCTATTTCCCTTTCTTTCTTTCCTTCTTTCTTCCCTCCTTCCTTCCTTCTTTCCCGTGTAAGCCTTTCATGATGTGGATTACACAGGACAATAAATGGATACATTGTGCAGTTTTGGAGAGAAAAAGAAGACAAAAAAGAGAGATGACTTTCATCCTTTTTCCTTTTCGTTCTTTCTTTCTTCCTTCCTTTCTTTCTTTCTTTCTTTCTTTCTTTCTTTCTTTCTTTCTTTCTATATTAAGATATATCAAGAGATGAGAAGATAGATGGCCTTTTATCTTGCCATTTTTCTTTCTTTCTTTCTTTCCTCTCTTCTCCCATGTGGTTTGATCCAGGAAAACATGGTACACAGATATATTGTTCAATCGTGGAGAAATAACAAGGGATGAGAGAGAAGTGAAGGAAAGACCAAAAGTGTGTGAGAGAGAGAGAGGGAGAAAGAGAGATACAAGCTCTCCGTCTTGTAGCGGTTTGGCTTTTCTCTGGCGACAGGAACAAGAGAAATCAATTAAAGTTCTGGATGTCACTGCACACAAGACAACACCAGCTCCCTAATGCCCCACCTCTCTGAAAAGAGAAGGAGAGAGAGGGATGTGATGGAGAGAGAGAGAGAAGGGGATGTGATGGAGATGGAGAGGAGGGGTGTGAGAGAGAAATTTAGAGCAGCTTGGTCTGACGGTGAGGAGTACCATCTGTTCTACTGCTCTCACAGAGGGAGGGAGCGAGGGATGAACTGAGGGAGGGAGGGAGGGGTTGAAGAGGTGAGAAGCTGATGGAAGTGTTGAGTAAAAGGCAGGGGCAGAGAAAAGAGGGATGACAAGGAAAAAGATGGAACAGAAACAGAAAGAGCAAGATCTCTCCTCTCACCTCTCAGACTCAGAGGAGATATCACTAATTAAACCCTGCAGTCATCCCTCTATCCTGCTCTCTCTCTCTCTCTCTCTCTCTTCGCACTCTTTCATTTTGCCCAACCCAATCTTGCTTCCTCTCTCTTCCCATCTTTTCCTCACACACTCTCCATCCTCCTCTTTTTTCTCCTCTCTCTCTCTTCCCATCTCATATTTCCTTTCTCTCCCATCATATCTATCTGTCTGTCTGTCTGTCTCCCATCCCTCTTTTTCTTCTCCCTTCATCTCAATTCGTGACCTCTCTCTCCCTCTTCTAATCTCCATCCTCCTATTTCTCTCTCTCTTCCAATCTCATACTTCTCTTCCTCGTCCTCTTCTACCTTCCGTCATCATTTTTCTCTGTCCTTGTTTTTGTCTCTCTTCGCATCTCATCCTTCTCATCCTCTTCTATTCTCCACTCCTCTTTCTCTCTCTTTCCATTTCATCCTTCTCTTTTTCTTCTACTACTCTACATCCTTCTTTTTCTATATCTCTTCCCATTTCATGCTTCTCTTCCTCTTCTACTCTTCATCTTCCTTTTTTGCTCCCTTCCCATCTCATCCTTCTCTTCCTTTTCTACATGTCTCTCTCTCTCTCTCTCTCTCTCTCTCTGTCTGGATGCAGAATGGCAAATCAGAAAACAACTCGTTATTTGTGTTGCTCATTTTATTTTTGGAAACGAATACTGAAAAAGGACGTGTTTTTGGTTTTAATGTGGAAAAGAAATGAACTCAGTATTTTACAAATTTGACTCTTGTTTGGGAACAAATAAGGTAAGAAAAAAGACATAGTTCGATGTAGAGAAAGGAAAGAAAAAGAATGATGCACATAGCTGGTGGTGTGAAGTGGTGTGAGTGTGTGTGTGTGTGTGAGTTGTAGCATCACAGCGTGCAGCTCAGTCGTGTGTGGTGAGCTGTGGTCAGATGACAAGTTCTCAGCTTGTAGAATGTGTGTGTGTGTGCCCAGTTTTACCCAGTCGGGGGCAGTAGGTAGGGGTGTGTGTGTGTGTGTGTGTGTGTGTAAATGCCATCTGGCTGAATGCAGAAACGTGGAGAAGAGAGGGAAAGTCGTCTCAGTCCCGATTAGTAACAAAGTGTTAATTAATGTCACAGGGACCAGAGCAGGTAATGACATTAGGCTGAATTAGCTGTGATTACATATGTACACACACAGATGCGCACAACACACACATACACACACCGTTTTCAACTGTGCGCAAGAGAGGTCAAAACACAGACGTATACACATCCTCTCTTCTCTCCTTCACTAGGGAGATTGGAGGTATAAATGGATAGATGGAAGGCTGGATAGATAGATAAAAGGCTGAATGGAAGCGTGATGGATAGACAGATGTGGGAGATGAGAGAGTGTGGTGTGTGTCTCTGGATGGATAGCTGGATGGATGAATGGATAGGAGAATATAGGGATGGATAGATGGAGAAACTGATGTATTCAAATATGAATGGATGAATGAATGAATGAATGAATAGATAGATAGATGCTAGATAGATGGATGGGTAGATGGATTGATCAAAGATGGATGGAAGGATGAATGGATGGATACATAGATATGTGGGTGAATAGATATGTGGATGGATAGATATGTGGATGGATAGATGTGTGGGAGGAAGGGTTGATGGATGGCAGAATATAGGGATAGATGGATCAATTTATTGGATATAAAATAGATAGATAGATAGATATAGATAGATAGATAGATAGATAGATGGATGACTGGATGAATCAATCAATTGATTAAAGGATAAATGGATGAATTGATGGATATATAGATATGTGGATAGATGGTCAGATGGGTGGATGGATTAGAAAGATTGATGGATGATTGGATGTATGGATAGATGGGAAAATATAGGGATAGATGGATGGATAGGTATGTGGATGGATAGAGAGATGATCAGATGGATGGATGGATGGATGGATGGATGGATCATTGATCAGTATATTCAATCAGTATATGTCAGGATCAGTATATGTAGTTTGATATATGCATGGATGGAGGGATGCATTGATAGATAAATGGAAGGGTGTGTGTGTGTGTAGGTTTAGAGAGTGTGTGTATCTCTGGATGATTTGGCATTTCTTAGACAAGGTCTGAGTGAACATTCACCTCAGAAGGTCCATGTCTGTGTGTGTGTATATATATAGATTGGTTCATTTGTCTTGACCTCTCTTTCACATGACTTACAGCTGTGTGTGTGTGTGTATGCATGGCTCATAAGAACAAACATGCTCACTGCTGAGTCTGGAGTCTCTGAAGAGGATTTCATCTACTTCCTGTCCTTCTGTGAGTGTGAGTGTGTGAGTGTGTGTGTGTGTGTGTGTGTGTGTGTGTGTGAATGAAAGAAAGTTTTCTGGAGAATGTCTTTGAAATCCATTCTCTCCTTTCTGGCTTTGCTGTAGTGTGTGTGTTGGTGTGTGTATTTCTGAGTCACATGAGTAGTGCAGAAGGGCTTTCTACTGGCTTTCCACCTGTCCTGTATGTGCGTGTGTGTGTGTGTGCGCGTAGGTGTATGTGTGTGTGTGTGTGTTTCTCCTCTCAACTCTACCTGGTGTGTGTCTTGTTGCATTCACACTCAGATCTGTCAAAGCCATCTCCTATTCTGCCCTACCAACTTAGTACACACACACACACACACACACACACACACCTCGTCATTCTGATCTCACACATACATACATACACACACACACACACACACACACACACACACAAAGTCATACTGATCTCACACGTACACACACACACACACACACACACAGTCATTCTGATCTCACACACACACACAGAGCAACTGTGGTGGCTGTGAAAGTGTTGGGAGTGAAGCGGTCAGCTTGTGTTTACTGTTCGTCCTCCTCCTCTTCTTCCTTCTCTTCAGACATTTTCCTCCTGTGCTGCACACACACACACACGCACACACACACACACACACACTGTCTAGATGAAATAATACACTCCATGTGAGAATGGTGTGTGTGTGTGTGTGTGTTCATACGTCTCTGTAGTTTATTACACAAATCAGTGATATTATTATAACCAAGTGAATAACATTGATAAATTTGTCATAATTTGATTTTATATCAATTTGACTTATGTCGATACAATATAGATACGTTATGATAGGAAATATCATATGCTGATTTAACGCCATCACTTCCATTCATATCAAAAACTAAATCAAAACTATAATATCATTTGACATTTTTATTCCTGAGATCGACCAGACATTTAAATGATAAGATCAGTCCAAAATAGATCCCTGATCAATATAAAGTGACGTTACAATATGTGTGATGTCTGAATTGTGCAATGTTTTCATTTTGGATTGATGATCTGGGTTCGTTGATCCTTGAATCAATATATCAGTGAAGACTAATGTACCGTTATGCCCCTATTGATAACCGTATGGCACTTGGAGGTGAGTGAAGATTTATTGGGCAAAAAGGTTTTGAAGATTTTGTCCTTGAAGTTGGTGTGTCGGGAAAATAAGAAAATGGGCAAGAAAGGGCTGGAATAGATTTAGATAATGGATGTATGGGTAGATGAACTGATTGGTTAATAGATAGACGGACGAATGGATAGATATGTGGATGGATGGATGGATGGATGGATAGACCAATAGATAGATGGGTAGATAATGATTGTGTTTCAAAGATCGATGGATGAATAGATAGACAGACAGATGGGCAGATGGGTAATTTGATTAATGTATTCAACGATGGATGAATAGATAGATAGGATAGATAGTTGGGTGGGTGGATTGATTAATTGATTCAAAGATAGATAAATGAATGTATGAATTAATAGACAGACAGATAGATAGATAGATAGATAGATAGATAGATAGATAGATAGATAGATAGATAGATAGATTGGAATAGACAACTCTCATTCTGCACTGCACATAAAGATAAGGCAGATGTAGCAGCTGTTTGTGTGTAAACCAATGAGTAAACAAGTGTAAATAGAGAGAAACGATTGAATAAGTGTAGAAACACACCCATAACACCTCGGTTCTTGTCTGATCTGTAAGAGACATAGAATTGTGTGTGTTTTTGTAATTGAGAGGTGTGTGTGTGTGTGTTAGTATGGCCCTGGTTTGTGGAGGCCATTAGCCTGGCACTGGCCCTGACAGAACAGGATGAGAGAGAGGTGCAATTTCAATTTGCCTAGAGAGCCTTCAAGCAAAGAACACACACACACACACACACACACACACTTGTACACTCATACACACGCCCTTCCTGTGTAGTGAAGAGGAATAGACTCCTCTGTCTCCAGTGGAAAAGATAGAGTGGGACGGGGGCAGAGGGTTGGAGGAGATGAGCTGGTGATGAGAGATGGATGGAAGGATGGATGGAGGTGGAGGAGGGGTAGAGGAGGGATGAGAGATAGATGGATGGATGGATGGATGGCTGGATGGATGGAAGAGGGAAGGGAGGATGAGGGATGGATGGATGGAGGCCAGGCGTCTGTATGTTAATGCACTGGTTGTGGCATAATTCACTTATTGAGTCTAATCATTATCACATCAATCCTGAAGGTCAGGGTCCCTCTCTCTCACATCCTTTCTTCCTCTCTCTCTCTCCCTCTTTCTTCCTCTCTCCCTGTCTCTCTGTCACTCTCTCTCTCTTCCCTCTTTCCTCTCTCTCTCTCTCCCTCTCTCTCTCTCTCTCTCTCTCTCCCCTCCCTCTCTCTCTCTCTGTCTCTCTCTCCCTCTCTCTCTCTGTCCTCTCTCCCCGTTCTCCTCTTTCTCTTTTCCACTCTCTCTTTCTTTCTCGCCTGCTCTCTCTCCCTCTTTCTCTCCCTTCTCTTCCTTTCTCCACTCTCTTTTTCCCTTTCCCCGTTCATTCCTTCTCTCTCTCTCTCTCTCTCTCTCTCTCTCTTCCTCTTTCTCACCTTCTATTCTGCATCTCTCTCTCCCTCTTTTTTACTTTCCTTGCCCCTTCCTCTCTCTTTCTCTGTCCAATCTTTCTCATTTTACCTCCTTTTTCCTGCTCTTTTTGTGTCCATATCGGTACTGGCTCTGATAAAAAACACATCAGCCAAGCCAGCCACATCTCTCCACACACACACACACCGCTTTATTTATCTATTTATTCACTTCAGCCGGCCCAGCTGAATAACGCTCCAGCTCGCAGCAGCAGATCCAGCTAATTAAAGGGGCTGTGTGTGTGTGTGTGTGTTATACGGTAATAAATCAGCACCCCTTTAATATCAGGGTGTGTTTAATGCAGCTCCCTGTAGTGAGTAAACAGTTCAGTATCCAGCTTTTAACACTGCATTTTAGCTACGCAACACACACACAATCTCAAGTGTGTGACTTTAGAGAATGCTGAGTGTGTGTGTGTGTGTGTGTAAGGTGTGTAAAATGTGTTGCTACACTTGTGTACTCATGAAGTTGGGTTTTGTGTGAAGTGAGTTTGTGTAGTGTTAGGGTTGTAGCGGTGTGAGAGTGTGTGTGTGTGTGTGTGCAGCTACACAGTCAGTCTGGTTTAAATGGATTACAGCAGTGTATCATAGCGATTACACACACACTGCTCAGCCAGCGCTGAGATGAATCGCTTTTCATGGAAGCAAAAACACTTTTCTCTCTCCTCCCTCCCTCCCTCCATCCCCCTCTCTCTCATTCTTCCCCCTCTCTCTCTCCTTCCCTCTGTGTCTCTCTCTGTCATTTACTGTCTGATTCTCTCACTTTTTCTCTTCCCTCTCATTCTTACTTTCTCTCATTCCCTCGCTCTCCCACTTTCCTGCCGTCTCTCATTCTTCTCCTGGATATTCTCCTTCCCCCTTTCTCTTTCTCTCTCCTTCACTTTTTCTGTCCATCTCCCTCTCTAGTTGTCTTTCTCCTTCTTTCCCTCTGTCTCTTTCTCATTCTCTCTCTTTCCTGTCTCATTCTTTCTCTGTATTTTAATTGTACGACACACACTATAAAACAGCCGATGCTCTTTAATAACGCGGAGTCCCCTCCCGAGTCTCCTCTCCCTGTAATCCTCTGCAGCAGTGGCCGAGGTGTGTGTGTGTGTGTATTCCCCACCTCACCTCAGCCCCGCCATCACTGTCTGGTCCTAACAAAGAGAGGAATACGCACAAAACAAAGGTCCAGAGTGCGCTATAGAAGAGGAGGACTCTGGAGGGATGAAGAGTGCAAACCGTCCCCAATACCGCCCTCTTCCTCCCCCTCTCTCTCTCTTCCTCCCTCCCTCCTTCTCTCCCTCCACCTCTCTCTCCTTCTCCTCTCTCTCATCTCTCCTGCCTTCTCTCTCCCTTTATCTCTCTCTCTCCTTCTCTCTCCCGCCATCCCTCCCTCCTTCTCTCTCTCTCTCTCTCTCTCTCTCTCTCCATCTTTCCCTCCTTCTCTCACTCCTTCCATCCCTCTCCCTCCCTCTCCATCTCTCTCTCCCTCCATCCCTCCCTCCTTTTCTCTCAGCAGATTCACTTCTTTTTTGCTGTATTAGGAGTAAAAAATGCAAGTTTCTTTTGCTCCAGTGTTTAGGCACAGCTTATGTGTAGGCCTTTTTACACACACATTCATACATGACACACAAACACACACACATCGACACACACACACACACACACACACACACACACACATCGACACACACACACACACACACACACACACATCGACACACACACTGACTCACACACACAGGCATGGAGAGGGTATTAATCTCAGTCCAAAATCAGCAGAACAGACAGAGCCGAATCTCAGGAGGGGTCATTAAGCTGGAGTAGGCGTTTAGGAGCAGGTGACCCTGATGTGGTTTTAAAAGCAGCACACACACACACACACACACACACACACACACACACACACACACACACACACAGGTATAGCTTGTGGGGGTGTGTGTGTGACCTTTTGTCATTGCTGTGTCCGCAGTAAAGGTCTGTTGTAAGATGCTCTTGAAGCAAATTAATAAAAAATGTGAGATGTCTCTCTCTCATCCCTTCATCTGTCATCCCTTCATCTCTCTCGCTCTCATCCCTCCATCTCTCCCTCTCATCCCTCCATCTCTCCCTCTCTCATCCCTCCATCTCTCCCTCTCGCATCCCTCCATCTCTCCCTCTCTCATTCCTACATCTCTCCCTCTCTCATCCATCCATCTCTCCCTCTCTCATCCCTCCATCTCTCCCTCTCTCATCCTTCCATCTCTCCCTCTCTCATCCCTACATCTCTCCCTCTCTCATCCCTCCATCTCTCCCTCTCTCATCCCTCCATCTCTCCCTCTCTCATTCCTACATCCCTCCATCTCTCATCCCTACATCTCTCCCTCTTTCATCCCTCCATCTCTCCCTCTATCATTGAATCCATCTCTCCTTCTCTCATCCTTCCATCTCTCCCTCTCTCATCCCTACATCTCTCCCTCTATCATTGAATCCATCTCTCCCTCTCTCATCCCTCCATCTCTCCCTCTCTCATCCCTCCATCTCTCCCTCTCTCATCCCTACATCTCTGCCTTTCTTATCCCTCCATCTCTCCCTCTCTCATCCTTCCATCTCTCCCACTCTCATCCCTACATATTTCCCTCTCTCATCCCTTCATCTCTCCCGCTCTCATCCCTCCATCTCTCCCTCTCTCATCCCTCCATCTCTCCCTCTCGCATCCCTTCATCTCTCCCTCTCTCATCCCTCCATCTCTCCCTCTCTCATCCCTCCATCTCTCCCTCTCGCATCCCTCCATCTCTCCCTCTCTCATCCCTCCATCTCTCCCTCTCTCATTCCTACATCTCTCCCTCTCTCATCCATCCATCTCTCCCTCTCTCATCCCTCCATCTCTCCCTCTCTCATACTTCCATCTCTCCCTCTCTCATCCCTACATCTCTCCCTCTCTCATCCCTCCATCTCTCCCTCTCCTCATTCCTACATCCCTCCATCTCTCATCCCTACATCTCTCCCTCTATCATTGAATCCATCTCTCCTTCTCTCATCCTTCCATCTCTCCCTCTCTCATCCCTACATCTCTCCTCTATCATTGAGATCCATCTCTCCCTCTCTCATCCCTCCATCTCTCCCTCTCTCGTCCCTCCATCTCTCCCTCTCTCATCCCTACATCTCTACCCTTTCTAATCCTCCATCTCTCCCTCTCAGCCTCCTTCCATCTCTCCCTCTCTCCATCCACTCTCCCTCTCTCATCCTCCATCTCTCCCTCTCTCATCCCTACATCTCTCCCTCTCTCATCCCTCCATCTCTCCCTCTCATCCCTACATCTCTCCCTTTCTTATCCCTCCATCTCTCCACTTTCACTCTTTATCTCTCCCTCTCCCACTCTACATCTCTCCCTCCCTCATCAATGTCTCCCTCTATCGTCGAATCCATCTCTCCTTCTCTCATCCTTCCATCTCTCCTCTCTCATCCTCCATCTCTCCCTCTCTCATTCCTACATCCCTCCATCTCTCCCTCTATCATTGAATCCATCTCTCCTTCTCTCATCCCTTTCTCATCCCTCCATCTCTCCCTCTCTCATCTCTACATCTCTCCCTTTCTTATCCCTCCATCTCTCCCTCTCTCATCCCTCCATCTCTCCCTCTCTCATCCCTCCATCTCTCCCTCTCTCATCCTTCCATCTCTCCCACTCTCATCCCTACATCTCTCCCTCTCTCATTCCTACATCTCTCCCTCTCTCGTCCCTCCATCTCTCCCTCTCTCATCCCTTCATCTCTCCCTCTCTCATTCCTACATCTCTCCCTCTCTCATCCGTCCATCTCTCCCTCTCTCATCCCTACATCTCTCCCTTTCTTATCCCTCCATCTCTCCCTCTCATCCCTCCATCTCTCCCACTCTCATCCCTACATCTCTCCCTCTCTCATCACTCCGTCTCTCCCTCACTCATCCCTCCATCTCTACCTCTCTCATCCTTTCATCTCTCCCTCTCTCATTTCTACATCTCTCCCTGCCCCACCTCCCTCCATCACTCTTTTCCTTCACACTCATTTGTAATCCATATAATTCTTCCATATCATTCTATTTCTTTCTTTGTTTCTTTCTTTTCTGTTTTTCTTTCTCTTTTTTCTTTTTATTTATCTCTCCCTCTTTCATTCCTCCCCCTCTCTCTCTCTCTCTCTCTCTCTCTCCATTAGTGTGTGCTTAAAGAATAAGCTAGCGACCAGTTTCCATTCATTAGTGAGTCAATGAAGTATCACTGTCCGAGAGAGAGAGAGAGAGAGTGTGTGTGTGTGTGTTCCTGTGTAATCTGAGAGTCGTCTGTGTCCATCACTAGGACTCTCCTCCTGTCTCTTCCTCTGAGGTGCTTCATTTGTTCAACATTGGCGGAGTCTTCCTCCTCTCCACACATACACACTCACACGCATGCACACACACACACCGAGAGCTGAGAGCGCTGCAGTGGCGGTAGCGCCGGACGTGTCGTCCAGAAGCATAGGCTTTTGGGTAATGTAAGCTGGCAGTGAGCTTTAAGTTAAATTATCACAGCTAATGGGGCTTTTAGCTGGAGATTTGGCCTGTCTGAGCACGCTGCGGCTCTAACGCTAACTGAGTGTGTGTGTGTGTGTGTGTATGTGTGTGTGTTCATCACACACACACACACATTCATGACTCTCCGCTTTATGCAGCCCGAGGGCCTGAACTCATGCGTATGTACAACTAGAATTCACTCTTTCACTTCAAAACACACACACACACACGCACACACGCACACGCACACATGCACACTTATTTTTATTCTCTCTCTCTTTCTGCTCTTTTTCTTCTTGCTCTGTGTGTTTATTTCGTTCTCTTTCTTTTCTGCTTTATACTTTAAATAGATTGTTTGTTTTTCAATTAAATTGTTTTTTTTAATTCTCTTTCTCTCTTCTAGTTTCTGTTTTATGTATTTCATTCTCATTGTTCTGTTTTATTCTTTCTAATTAAAAAGTTTTATTCTTTTTCAATTTTTATGTTCTATTTTACTCTCTCACTTTCTTTTTTATTCCATTCTGTTCTGTTCCTTTATATTAAATCCTTATATTCTGTTTTATCTATATCCTATTATTTTGTTTTTCATTTTCTTTTCTATTTTTTCTCTTTTTAAATTTTATTTTATTTTCTATTCCTTTCTTTTTTATTTTACGTTTCTTACTATTTCTTGTTCATGCATTATTCTACAATTTTTATTCTATTCTTTCTTTTGCTTTTCTATTATTTTTGTCTATTCTATTCCGTCTGTTTTTGTGTTTTAAATACTTTATTCTTTTTATATGATTTTTCCATGTTTAGTTTTTGACTTTCTTGTTATAATTTTAGATTCCACTCTTTTGTTTCTTTTGAAACATTATATTCTATTTCTATTCTGTTCTATTCAACTCTTTTCTGCTCTAACTATTCGATTCTACTCTATTCTACTCTGACTCATTTTTTTCAGTTTGACTCTATTCTATTCAACTCTTTTCTTCTTCACTTTTCTTTTACTTTATTTTTCCTCTTTTTTCTGCAACATTCTATTTCCATTCTATTCTGTTGAACCACACGCTGGCTACTGATTGGATGATAAACTGCTTTATTCACATCTGTCTCACATCTAAACACATTTGTTTTATCACATTAAATACAAAAGCATTAAATACATGTAAATGTGCTCATTAATGGGGTAAAAATGGCGGTTAAGGCTCAAAATCATAACCTTTTGGCTTTAGTATCATCATTTTCACATCACACTGGTAGAAAATAAATGCTAATTTTTGCATGTTTTTGTATTTTTGGCAACTGCTTGAGGGGTGAAATGTTGAAATATGAAACGTGAGATGTGTAATGGAGATACAGCAGACTGCGTGTGCAGGAGCCACCGGGGCGCTTGTAATGCACTCTCTCAAACGTCAAGCCACACACTCTCACACACACACACCATCTCACACACACACAGGGTCTTACTGGCCCTCCCTAGAACCACATGACAAATGTCGTGGAGTGAAACCTGAATTCCACAGGAAGCTACACCATGCTGATGAATATTTGATAAACTGTCCCAGGAGCCTTATAACGCGTGAGTGAGGGAGATAGAGAGAGAGGGATGAGACAGAGAGAGATGGAGGGATGAGAATGGGAGAGATGAATGGAGGAGAGAGAGGGAGAGATGAGAGATGAAGGGATGAGAGAGGGTGATATGGAGGAATGAGAGAGGGAGAGATGGAGAAATGAGACAGGAAGAGATGGAGAAATGAGACAGGGAGAGATGAATGGAGTAGAGAGAGGGAAAGATAAGAGATGAAGGGATGAGAGAGGGTGATATGGAAAAATGAAAGAGGCAGAGATGAAGGGATGAGAGAGGGAGAGATGGAGGGATGAGAGTGGGAGAGAAGGAGGGATGAGAGATAGAGGGATGAGAGTTGGAGGGATAAGAGAGAGAGAGAGAGAGAGGCATGAGTGATGAAGTGATGAGAGAGGGGGCAATGGAGGGATGAGAGGGAGAGAGAGGCATGAGAGATGAGAGAGGGATGAGAGATGGAGGGGTGAAAGAAGGAGGAATGACAGAGAGAGAGAGATGAGAGAGGGAGGGATGAAGCTGTAGTTCTAAACTCTGGAGCCGGTGGCTCGCTGTCCACATAAACACTCTTCACCTTCCTTACCTCCACTCTCTCTCTCTCACACACACACACACACAGACGCGCGCACAGTCTTGTATTACTATCTTTGTGAGGTCCTTCCGTAGACTCCCATAATGACTTGATGTATTTTACACCTACACAATCCTAACCCTAACCTTAACCTCAGTAACCAAAAGCACATATTTTACCTCTTTTAGTTTCTCAAATAAAACAAGCACATTTTCTATAAAGTCATTTTTCCTCATGGGGACCTCTCAAATGTCCCCACAAAGCCCAAAAAACAGATAAAAGTGGTTTTAGGAGACAAAAAGGTCCCCACAATGCGATAAATACATGAACACACACACACACACACACACACACACACACACACACACACACACACACACACACACACTTACTTCATTATGCTTTACTGGAAGTTAGTGTAAACCACACACTCTCCTCCTCCTTCCTGAGTGTCTAATGAACAGCATTAACTCTGTGCTCACCTCCATCTCTCTCTTCTCCATCCTTTACTCCCCCTCTCCGTCTCTTTCTCTGTCTCTCACTCTCTCTTCCATTTGGCTTTTTGGTCATTTATCCTTTACTCCTCTTTTTCCTCTTCATTTCTCTATCCTCTGCTGATCTTTACTTTCCCTCTATATATCTTCCTTTTCCTTTCTTACTCTCCTCCTCTCTGTCTTCTACATCTTCTTCTTCCCTTTCACTTTTTCTTCCCACTGTGCATCACTCTCTTATCCTCCTTCTCTCTCTCTCTCCTCCCTTTTTTCATCCAGTGCTATCTCAGTCTTCCTTTCTATCTCTGTCACTCTTTCTATTTTACTCTCTCGTGCTCTTCTTTATCCTCATCATTTTTCTATCCAGTTTTTCTTCCTCTCTATCCCTTACTCCCCCTTTTTCCCCATCTCCTCTTCTTTCTCTTTTTCTTACCATCTCCCTTTCTCTGCTATCCATCTTTTTCTCGCTGTCTAACCTTCCTCATCTCAGCCTCCACAAACCGCTCTTAACCTCTCTGACGGAGGAGTGTGGCCCTGAAAGCACAGCTAATGAGCACTGTGTGTGTGTGTGTGTGTGTCTGCGTGTGTGTGTGTGTCTGCAGTCTCACCTGGCTATTACCTGAACAAATAAATCATAAATAAACTAAACAGCATGCTGACATTGCAGGAGGCAAGATACAGCGCCGTGATTAAAATGGAGCCTGTTCCTCAGTCACGCCACACACACACACACACACGAGTGCAGACACAGACATGCTGGCACGAAATCATTTTGATTAGCATCATGTCTCCGCTGAAATCGCTCCCACCTGGTAGATTATTCTGGAACATTTCTTCCTCTCCCCCTCTCTCTCTCTCTCTCTCTCTCTCTCTCTCTCTCTCTCCTTCTTTCTTCCTTTCTCTGAAGAGTGATTAGACACTTTCCTTCTTTCTCAGGGAATACACATATTAGCTCTCTCTCTATATCACACACACACACACACACCTTGCAGAACATTCTTAAAATGTCTCTCTAAACTCTCTAGAGCTAAAGAAGTTACTTGTTCCTGGACACACCTTTACACATTCACTTCACACACACACACACACACACACACACACACGCACACACACACCTGGTCATGGTGCCAGTCTGGTGTTGAGAGGTGGATTAGGGCCTGAGAAGGATCTGTGTGATGGATCACTCTCAGCGGACTGTGGTAGAGTTGCATGGCAAAGTGTCTGTGTAAGTGTGTGTGTGTTTGTGTAAGTGTGTGTGTTGTTGGGGATGGAAAATAAATATAGGTGTGTTAGACATGCGATGGATTTTTTTTCCTGGAAATGTGCTGAAGCAGTAAATTGTGCTGTGTGTGTGTGTGTTAGGATGTAGAGAGTGAAAGGAAAACCAGTGTGAAGCTCTATTTATTCTCTCTCACTTTATCTTCATCACACAGACACAATTATGTTCAAATGTGCACACACACGCATATGCATGCATTCATACAAGCTAACACCCAAATGCAGGCCTGTACATACACACACTCACACACAAATCCAAACGTATACATAGTTGCACACACAGACGCATGCCTACACACAAATGCACATTCACACACACCCACAAATGCAGACATATACACATGCTTGCGTGCATGTGTTTGCATGCATTTGTGTGTATGTGCATGTTTTTGCATAAATGCCTGTGTGCATACACTCACAAATGAATGCATAAGCACATGCACATTCACAAACAGATGCATGCATAAACCGACACACACATAATGACACACAGATGCATGCATAAACATTAACACACTCTTGTGCATCTTAAGAATGGATTTTGTGTATGTGCATGCGTGTTTGCATAGATACACGCATGCGCACACATGCATGCATAAGCACATACACACAAACACACAAATACATGCATAGACGTGCTATTGTGCATCAGTATGTGCATGCATTTGCGTGTGTGTGGACATCAGCTCATTCTCGAAGGCATGCATACACACATGCACTCTCACTCACAAATGTACTTTATACCTTAGCACATGCTCTTGTATCTACATGCATTTTGTGTGTGTGTGTGTGTGCATCAGCTCATTCCCGAAGGCATGCATACACACATGCATGCTCACACACACAAACCCGTGCATCCATACACACACACACATGCTGTAAAGGACAACTTGAGGTTTGTATTGGAAGTTTGAGTGTGTCTGCATCAGTACTAAAGCGTCGTGAAATCCCACTCACTTGTTCTAACTCTAATGAATTTGAAATGTAATTAAGTTGCTTATGTTTACTTGTGTGCTTCTGTGTATGTAATCAAGAGAAGTTCGAATCGTTGATTCTGATTTATTGAAATATTCTCATCAAGTCCTTCTCTTACCACAACGTTTCTTACTTGTCGATTAGGTTTCTCATTGCTGATTAATTCCCTACATTGAAAACTCTGTTGTTTTATATATTAGTTTTCTTTAAATGGAGTGGGTGCATGTCTGGCTTTGGGGAATCAAACCTTGTCAACATTAGCCATGTTGGCAAACAGTTGACGCCATTTTTGATTGGTTTCTGCATTGTTTGTGATCGACGCTAAACATCATCTGATTGGTTGGAGCCAAATTGGGTCATTATTCCTTTTTGCATTTCTGTTGCCGCTTACGACAACAGCTAAATACATCCCTGCTTCGGTCAAAACATACAGTAGTGTGCAAAACTTTTGGGTCATCCCTCATTTTAAAGTTTTAGTCCAGGCCCTGTACCTGAGCACTTTCACAGAAATGTTTTGTCGTTTGTCAAACCAAAGCAAGTTGTCAATTCGTTAAAGCAATACAAAGCAAATTTATTTAAAGCCAATGATTTTGTTCCCAATAATTTTTAATTTATTGACTCAGTGTTCCAAAGATTTTGCCAAAGGGAGTTTGAAAGGAAGAAAATCTTATTTTTTGTGATTACCAACAAACTATTAGCCAAAAACCTTGGCACATGGTGACACAGAGTGCGTCCTTGAAAACTTGGAGGAAAGCGGAGTATAAAAGATGATGCCCAAAAAACTTTCTGCAGCTGATGAACAAAATCTCAAGAAAGGAGACTTAAGCAGAGTGCTGCATGTAGTACAGTTTGTATAGTTGGTAGAGTTTCGGTGATTCAAGTACCAGACCGCTAAAGGTACCACTGAGGTACTCATAAACAAGGTACCATCCCCAAGCACTGCTCCTTCACAGATGGGTCAAATGCAGAGTTCAAGGGCAGATGGAGTGTAACGGTTAGGGTTGCTTAAGTATTGGACCGGTAAAGGTACCACTGAGGTACTCATGAGCAAGGAACAGTCCCCAAAATAAAGCTGTCCACTGCTCATTAACGGATTGGTCAAATGAAGATTTTTGCAAGCCCGCTGGTAGTGTAATGGTTAGGGAGTTCGCCCTGTGATTGGAAGGTCACCGGTCCGGTGAAGGTACCATCCCCAACCACCGCTCCTTTACGGATAGGTCAAATGCAGAGGTCACGTTTCACTGTGGTGCAGTGTGTGCTGTGCTGAAGTATGTGGTTTGGGACGAGTAACTCTTCTCATCTTTTAGAGCTTCATTTGCAACACATGGCAAGAAAAAATGACAATTTATCATTTTTGACAATTTATCGGCCCAAGCAATTACCGACCGATTCCTATACGATGTTGATATTATCGTGCATCCCTAATATATCTCAATTCTTACTCGATTTTTGCAAATCTGTTTATGCCGACTCGCGTCCGAACCCAAACTTGTGCCGCAATGTAGATTTTTTTTATTACGAGTTCATCGCATATACCAAGGTTGGTCTGGCCAATTCACAGTTGCTTGTTTTTTATTCATTTTTCCTCCCTCTCTCTCCCCATCCCTCCGTTTGGCCGCTGTGCCTGTGGGAGAAGGAGGCAGGAAAAGGTCAGCGTCGAGCTATTAGCCAGCGTGGCATAAATAAACAAAGAGATAAATAAAAATAGCTCATAACGAATCGACAAATGGAGATGGTGCGGTGCTCAGAACTCTAATGAGACAGCTGTGTTCATCAATTATCGATCAGCGGAGAGAGGGATGGAATGAGAGAGAGAGAGAGAGAGAGAGAGAGAGAGAGAGAGGGTTGGCACAGTTCTTAGCTCTCATTGATTGCCATGGAGCAGGAGATGCTCTAATTCAGATCTGCTGGCAGTGGAGGTGCTAAAATGGCAGGATCACTCAGCAGAGGAGAGGAGGAGAAGAAAGGAGAATAGAGTGATAGCCTGGAAAAGGTGTAATGTGAGAGAGGGGGAGATTATAGAGGGAGACAGAGACAGACTGGGAGGGAGACAGAGGGAGATGGGGAGATAGAAATAGAGACTGAGAAAGAAAACTAGAAAGAGGTGGAGAGAGAGGAAGAGAGAGTGAATGGCAGACAGAGGGAGAGAGAGAGAGAGAGAGAGAGAGAGATATAGTGTAAAAAAGCGATGGGGAAAGAAAGAAAGAAAGAAAGAAAGGAAAAAGAAGAAAAGAAAGAAAAAGGACAAGGAAGTGTGTGAAAGAGATGGGAAGAAAGAAAAGAAAGAAAGAAGAACAGAAATTGTAAGAAAAGCGATGGGGAAAGCAAGAAAGAACAAGGAAGTGTAGAAAAGCGATGGGGAAAGAAAGAAAGAAAAAAGGACAAGGAAGTGTAGAAAAGAGATGGGGAAAGAAAGAAAGCAAGAAAGAAAGGAAAAAGAACAAGGAAGTGTAGAAAAGAGATGGGGAAAGAAAGAAAGAAAGAAAGAAAGAAAGAGAAAAAACGAAAGAACAAAAGAACAAGAAAGTGTAGGAAAGAGATGGGGAAAGAAAAAAAGAAAGAGATAGAGACAGAATGAAAAAGGGAAAGAAAGAAGGATGATTTACTTTCTCGAAACACACCTCGTTAATTAAAGACTGTTATCGGATCAGTTCTCGAAGCCCAAGTATCGTCATCAGAATCAGAAGTGAAAGTGGTGGATCGTTGCATCCCTACCATCATCATGTAGATACAGTGCCTTGAACATAAATAAATCAGTAAACTCTTTAACCCTTCTGCTACGTTTGTTTCTCAGGAACACCAATGATGTTACCGGGTCGATTTCACAAGGTTTTGTTTAAGGTGCGGTGGGTAATATCATCATCCACATTTTTGACTATGAATTCTGGCTGCAACAGTAGGAGAAGATGAAAAGTTGGTCAACATTTAACAATGTTATTGGTGAAGGCTCCTCTTTTTGAAGTGAAATTTGACTTAAAAACATAGTTTGTTGCTTCTTGTTGAATGATCTTTATCCAAAAGTCATGACCGTCTTCATCTCGGTTTTATTTCGATTTTAGTTTTACTGACCTCAGATCTACATGACAATAACCTCATTAGCCAAAGCTATGGATAAAGGTCTCAAATAGTAATAGTGTGTCTGTGTGTTTGGTGTGGGTGTGTGTTCACTTCCATAAACATGATAAAATTCCATCGATAAAAGACTAAATCCTTCACATCATCATCGTCGTCATCATCATCATCATCATCATCAGCAGCAGCAGCAGCAACAGAACTTGATGAACATATGTTGTATATTCAGTTTATTTTATAGCACAGATTACACACAACACTTAAAGCTGCATCCTCGCTGTAAATTGCTGAACTGTTTTACTGAATGTTGGAGTACCACATAAGAGACGCGAGCGCTTACACACAGCGTGTGGTTTTACATCACGAATAATGACATTTATGCGTTTTTACACATTTTACTCAACTTCTGTCGCGGGGGTACCGGAGCCTATCCCGGGAATTCACGGGCGCAAGGCGGGGACCAACCCTGGGTGGGCGCCAACACACCGCAGGACACACACACAATCACACATTACGGGGCCAGTTTAGAGTCACCAATCCAACCACATGCCTTTGGACTGTGGGAGGAAACCGGAGCACCCGGAGAAAACCCACGCGAACACAGAGAGAGCATGCAAACTCCACACAGAAAGACCCTACGGCCGTCCCCGGGGTTCGAACCCAGGAGTTCTCGCAGTGAGGCGGCAATGCTAACCACTGTGCCACCGTGCCGCCCCTGTGCGGAATTACACATACATAATTTCACATACATGTGTAGTGACTCTATGTGTGAGGTTTCTTCAAGCTAAAGTGATTCTGAGCTATTAATAGACCTAATTAATTATCGACACAAACTGCGGTGTAAAAAAACTACAGAAAGACGGATTTTATTCCAGTTGTCAGCTAAGAGGATAAATCTGAACCAAGTGACAACGCGAGAAAACAGTGTGAAACGGGTTGAGATGATTAAAAGGCAGGTGAAGCTGATCTAATGAGGCTGCAGGATATGGGGAGGACGTGTGAGGAGGAGGAGGAGGAGGATCTGGATGGGAGGTGCGGAGACCTGGAGCTGGCCTGGAACTCACGTGGGGCTGGACTGTTGAATGCACACAAACCGCTTCTAGAGAGCGTGCAGGCAAAGTTGAGCACGTGCAGACCCGAGACTGCTTGCGAAATGTCCGCTGCGCGCTCGGAATTACGGCACAAAAATAACGCCATAGGCCTGGATCTCAAAATTACAGCACACGACTTCCCAATCGTTGGGCCAGATCCGGTCACACATATATGCAGTATATCCGTTGTTGTCTCCTGAGCTTTAATCACAGCGTTGCGCTGACTTAGTATCTTTTTAGCTGTATTTTATATTTTCCTTGTTTTTCTTTTTATCTCTCCCTCTCTCATACACACCCAGCACAAACCCTGCAGGCAAATACAGCGAGCATAAGCATGTTAGGAGCAGCATCATCCTGCTGTTCCTCTCCTTACTCCTGTTTCAGCAGTTCCTCCCACCCTCTCTCTCTCTCTCTCTCCCTCTCTCTCTCTGAGTGAGTGTGTGTGTGTGTGTGTGTCAGCTGCTGGCAGGTGTGTGTTCCTGCCTTTGTGCACCCCTGGCCATGCCCGCTGGGTAATGGTGTGAGTTGGCATCGGTGTGTCTAACCCTGTGTGTAATGGGAGTACAATAACACACACACACACACACACACACACACACATAGATCGTACTTATGCCAGCCGCCAAAACAACAATGCAGCCAGTACAAACATAGCAGATGGGTTCACTCCTCCTCTCTCTCTCTCCCTCTTACTCTCTCTCCATCAGTAGCTAATTACTCCTGTATTTTTGTATTCAGTTGCTTATCAACAGTTGTGATGAAAACAGTTCCTTCACGTTACAGTTACGGAAGAGCGACTGTCGCAGTTAAGCCTCATTTTTAATTTTACGTGCAGTGTTCTAATGCGTTATAAGATCTTAACGCTTAAGAGAGAGTAATGAGGCAGCATATGAGTGTGTAAACGTGTGTGTTCTGCACTGCAGTCTGGCAATAACTGGAGCAGGAGTGTGTGTGTGTGTGTGTGTTCTTGTACTTGCTACTTAGTGAGAACCAAAATGAGTTTTTAACCAGCAGAGTGAGGACATTTTTGGGAAGTGAGGACTTTTTTAGTGGTCCTCACTTCTTGAAACTGCTTTTACCATAAAAATACAAGTTTATTTGCAAAACTAAAAGTGTAGAAAGATTAGCTTTTGGTTACTGAGGTTATGGTTAGGGTTATGTTTAGGGTTAGGTGTAGTGTTATTTAGATACAGTAATATAGAAGTCAATGGAGGTCCTCACTACTATATAAGTACAAGGATGTGTGTGTGTTCATGTATTTATCGCATTGTGGGGACCTTTTTGTCCCCTAAAATCACTTTTATCTGTTTTTTGGGGTTTTGTGGGGACATTTGAGAGGTCCCCATGAGGAGAAATGACTTTATAGAAAATGTGCTTGTTTTATTTGAAAAACTAAAAGAGGTAAAAGATGTGCTTTTGGTTACTGAGGTTAAGGTCAGGGTTAGGATCAGGTAAAGGTATAAAATTGTGTACTTTAGTCATTATGGGAGTCTGTGGAAGGACCTCACAAAGATAGTAATACAAGACTGTGCGCGTGTGTGTGTGTGTGTAACTGGTACGCTGCACTGGCCTAGTTACTCATGAAGAATAATAGCATTCTTTATTTCTTTAAGAAGTAACGAGTTCCCTTCCTTCTCTTTTTTTATCTCTCTGCCCATCACTTCTTCTTTATCACTTCATCATCTTCCTTTCTCTCTGTTGCTCCCTGCTTCCTTCCCTCCCTTTCTCTCTATCGGGGGGATAGAGAGAAAGGGAGGGAAGGAAGGAGGGAGCAACAGAGAGAAAGGAAGATGATGAAGTTTTTATTTAGCCCTAATTTATTCCTTTACGTTCTTACTTCCTCATCGTCTCTCCCTCTTTCTCTCTCCCCCATCTTTCATCCTTTCTCTCCCTTCCTCTTTCTCTCCTCTCTCCATCTGTTCTTTCTTTCTTTCTTTCTCTCTCTCTTTCTCTCTCTTTCCCATTCCTTCCCTCTCTCCCATTTTCTCTCGTTTCTCCCATTCTTTTTCTCTGTCCTTCCCTATTCTTCCTCTCCCTCTTTCTTTCTCCTCTCGCCTTCCTTCCCTCCTTCCCTCTTTCTGTCTCCTCCTTCTTTCTCTCTTTTCCTCTTTCTCTTTCACTCTCCCCCTTCCCTCCTTCTTCTCCAGCTTCTTGTGTGTTAGTGAGTGGTGTGTTGCTGCTCAGTGGCAAGTGTGTGTTTGGAGGAAGACTTTGATATTGTGTGTTTGTGTTTTGTCTCTCTGTGTTTTAAAAATGAAAGTGATGTGACCGCTGGCTTTCTTTAATCAAACACCACAGGAAACCAGCGTGCAATAAGACTTATTTCACACACACACACACACACACACTCTGATGTTTTATGAGCTTATTTAGCCCATAGCATTTTTGTCATTAAGTTTTTATTGTGTGTGTGTGTGTGTGTGTGAGTGAGAGGGATCGGGTCATGGCTGCGGTATTTAGCTGCACATCGTCACACTTGGACTCGACTGAAATATACAAGTAGCTGCAGCTCCTCTAAACAACAACAATCTTTGAAATTCCGAGAGAATGCAGTCCCCAATTCCAGGAGGGAGAGAGAGAGAGAGAGATGGAGGGAAAACAGAATATATATTTTTCCATTTCAAGTCTCTTTCTTTGGCTCTCTCTTTGTCTGGTGGTGTTTTTTGGACCGAAGCTGCTCCACTCGAGCCGATGTTGTCACCTCCCAGCACGTCTGCGGACATCAGTGTCTCACCACTTAATTAGGGTTTCTATCCCCGATAATTACTGAGAGAGAGGTAGAGAACCTTTTCGAGGAATTTGCAAGAAAAATGGAATCGGGTTTCCACTAACAATAGGGATGGAGGGATGGAGAGAGAGAGAGAGAGAGAGAGAGAGATGGAGGGATGGAGAGAGAGAGTGAGATGTATATTTTAATATGTATTACACTAGAGGAGTGTAATCTTAAGAAGCACCAGCATCTCTCTCTCTTCTTTCTTTCTTTTTTTCTCTCCCCTTCCTCCCCTTGTCCCCTTCTTTCTTTCTTTTCCTCTTCTCTTCTCTCTTTCTTTATCCTCCCTTCCCAGTCTCTCTCTCTCTCTTTATCCCTCTCTTCCTTCCTTGTTCCCTTTCTTCATCCCTCCCTCCTTCCCTGTTGCTTTCCTTTATCCCTCCCTACTTCCCTCTTCTGTTCTCTTTCTTCATCCCTCCCTCCCCATCCCTTTCCCTGTTCTTTTTCTTCCCCCCTCCCTCCCCGTTCCCTTTCTTAACCCCCTCCTTCCCTTTTAAATTTCTCTTTCTTCATTCCCCTTCCTCCTTTCTTCTCTTGTGCTTCATCCCTCCCTCCCTCTCCTCATCCCTTTGTTTATCCCTTTGTTCTTTTTTCCCTTCCTCTCTCTCTCTCTCTCTCTCTCTCCTTCTCATCCTCTCTTTCTTTTTCTCCCTCCCCTCTTGTTTCTTTCTTGACCCCACTCACGCTCTCTCTCCCTACTCTTTCTTTAATTCTCTTTCTCTCCTCTCCTCTTCCTTTCCTCCCTCTTTCTCTCTCCTCTCCCCCTTCCCTTCCTTTTCAGCTCCTCTTTCCACGTCCCTCTCTCTCTCTTTCACTCCCTCTAAGGTCTTTACTTTAAGTCCACTCTCTGATTTGCATGTTCTTCACCGAGTCGAGTGCTTCTGTTGTCCGTCTCTTCAGTGGCCCTGCACTCGGCTATCTGTGCAGACGGCCTGAAGTGGGAGTCCCTCTCTCTCTCTCTCTCTCTCTCTCTCTTTCTCTCCCTCTCTCTCTTTTTCTCCCTCTCTCTCTCTCTCTCTCTCTTTTTCTCCCTCTCTTTCTCTCCCTCTCTCTCTTTTTCTCCCTCTCTCTCTCTCTTTTTCTCCCTCTCTCTTTCTCTCCCTCTCTCTCTTTTTGTCATTCTAATTAGCAGGAAGTGAGTTTTAATAGAGGTGTGATGAGAGGAATGAGCGCTGAACTTCATCAGGGCAAACCGAGTGCAGGATCTCACACTGTGTTCCTCTATTAGTCAGATTAGACACACACACACACACATACACACACAAACACACGCGCACACACACACACACACACACATACACACACAAACACACGCGCACACACACACACTCACACACCTTTTACCACGGCGACTGGCGATGCCCTGCTCGACCATGTGGAACGCTGTTAACAGCTGGGCACCGTGTTCTGCCACAGACGCATCACCGCATGCTAATGTAACTACACACATACACACACACACACCTCTAGTCACTCGTTCTCTCTTTCCCTTCTTACGTCTAAGTTAATTATTTGTAAATGAATATAAATGGCCCTGAGCTACAGGAAGGAGAGAAAGAGAGAGATTCATGGTCAAACACATTTCAACACACACACACACACACACTCTCTGACTGCCTGTCAGTGAGGACTGGAGGCAGGAGCGGTGAGAAAAACACACCAGCCAGCACTCACCTGTCTTTCTTCTCCTCTATTAGATTTTCAACACCCTCGAGATCAGCTTTATTAGGACTGATTGCCTGCTTATGTGTTAATTCACCACGTTCCTCCTGACTACAGCATGGAAATGAAGGACTTGTTTTTCTTAGTTTTAGGTGACTAGGAGTGTAATGAGACGCACAGCTCACGAGACGGAGCGATACACGAGTTTGACGAGGATGAGGCGAGAGTTGGACGCTTTTAAAGAAAGCTTCAATAATGAAACGTAACTGGAGCATGAACTTTTATTTGACTTAAAGACATCAAATGTTAACACCAAAAACTGGTTTTAGTGCATATACTGACTGGAAAAAAAGAAAGAAAGAATAAAGGGAGAAAAGGAGAAAGAGGAAAGACAAAGATAGAAAAAAGAAAGGGAGAGAGAGGAAAAATAGAAAACATGAAAAAAGGAGAGAGAGAGAAAAAGAGAGGAGAGAGACAAAGAGATGGGGAAAAATTGAAAGAAAGAAAGAAGAAAGAAAATGAGAGAGAAGAAAAAGGAGAGAAAAGGGAGAAAAAGAAAGAGAGGGTGATAAACAGGAAAGAAAGAAAAGGATACAGGATAAAATGAGAGAGAAGGAAAGTAAGAGGGAGAGAGAGGAATAGGAGAGAAAGGGGAGTAAAAAGGGAGGGAAAGGAAAATGAAAGAAAGAAAAGAAGACAATAAGAAAATGAGACAGAAAATGTGGAGAGAGAGGAAAAATGAGAGATGGAGACAAAAGAGAGAAGGGGAGAGAGAGAGAGAGAGAGAGAGAGAGAGAGAGAGAGAGAGCGAGAAAGAAAGAAAGAAAGAAAGAAAGAGGGAGATACAGTCCGAAGAAGAGAGAAAGATGGGGGGAATAAAGGAAAGAAAGAAGAAAGGAAGAAAAGGAGAGAGAGGAAAAAAGAGAAAAGCAGAGTAAAAGGAAAGAAGGAGGGGGATGAAAAGGAATATAGAATGAAACAGAAAGACAGAAAAAAGGAGGAGGGATCATACACATATCTACCTGGAAACTTCACTAGTTCAAAATTATAGATGTAAATATGAATAAAAGGAAAAGTTTGTAATGTGTGTGAAGTTTCTCTGGCTGCTGCAGTAGGACCCGGCGTGTGTGTGTGTGTGATTTTCTCTCGCTTTTCCTCTCTCTCTCCTCCCTCTCTCCGACTCGCTCCCCCTCTCTCTCTCTCTCCTCCCTCTCTCTCTCCGACTTGCTCCCTCTCTCTCTCTTTCCTCTCTCTTGCTCTCTCTCTCTCTCCAACTCTCTCTCCCTGACTCTCTCCTCCTTTCTCGCTCTCCCTTATTCCCCACTTGATATCCCTCCTCACTCTCTCCTCCACTTCTCTCTCTCTCTCTCTCTCTCTCTCTATATATATATATATATTTTTTTTGATTGTCTTATCTCTCGATCTCTCTATCACTCCTCTGTCTCTCTCTCACTACTCCTCTCATTCTATCTATATACCTCCCTCCCTCGCTCTGTCTCAGTGATATTAAGCTTCTTAGTGTGTGTGTGTGTGTGTGTGTGTGTGGGGCCATGTATTTATCGCATTGTGGATTTATGCATTGACCTTTTGTCCCCTAAAATCACTTTTATCTGTTTTTTGGCTTTTGTGGGGACATTTGAGAGGACCCCATGAGGAAAAACGACTTTATAGAAAATGTGCTTGTTTTATTTGAGAAACTAAAAGAGGTAAATGGTTAGGTGTAGGTGTAACATTATATACTTTAGTCATTATGGGAGTCTATGGAAGGACCTCACAAAGATAGTAATACATAGACTGCGTGTGTGTGTGTGTGTGTGTGTGTGAAGTGGTTTGCATGCCTGAGCGTCACAGGTTCAGGTCAGAGTTCTTGTCTCATATCCACCCCGGTGCAGGGTAGATATCACCTCGGCAGCGTTTAGTTCTCCATTTCCTCACTCCATCCATCTATCCCTCCCTCCTTCCTCTCATCCTCCTTTCCAGCATTAGTGCAGTGCTGACCCGGGTCTGACTGACCCACACTATCTTCATTTCATTCAAACGCTCGCACTGAACTGACTTTTTACCCTCTATCTCTCCATCTCTCTCTCTTTTTCCTTCCTTCTTTCCCTACTTACTTACGTGGAAACATGGTCGCTTCTGTCCCGGCCACCAGCAGTAGTTTGCGGTTGTCCACTGTGTGTCGCTGTGTGTGGGAGACAGTAACTTTTAGTATTTTGTTTTAGATATTTGCCATAAATTCATTATTCATAGAGCTGCCCAAATCATCTGGAAATGGTTTGAAAAACACATCAAATGAAATGACTTTAAAAAGTGATTTCAGTAGTAAAACTGGATTGTCACGGACCACCTCCAATGCCACCACAGACCACTAGGGGCAATATAATCGGTTATGGTCTGCCACGGCATCAGTGCACAATTGTCCACGTCTGCATCGCAATGCATTGATTATGTGATTAATTTCAACACCTCTACTGTATGTAGTAATTTGTAGAAGTATTTATATAATAAATACTAATTTACAGAGTAATTATTTATATAGTATGCAGTATTTTACAGAGTTTATTAGGTAATGTAAAGAGATTTTTTATGTATTATATAGTAATTGTAACCCAAAGTCATTATTAAAAGGTATGTTTTCATCTGTTTTAAAATGACATAAGTGCAGCTTGTTTCTAATTTTTGGTGCACAAAGAGCAGAAGTACTACTTGTCCATATTTTTATCAGTCAATGCAACATCCTCCCAACGATACAAAGACCAAAAAATGTGTGTATGTGTAGGTGTGCATATGTGTGTGTGTGTGTATGTATGGAAGTGTGTAGGTGTGTGTAGGTAGGTGTGTGTGTGTGTGTGTAGGTAGGTATGGATATGCGTGTGCGTGGGTATGTGGATGTGTGTGCGTGTGTAGGTGTCTGTAGGTAGGTAGGTATGTATGGATGTGTGTAGGTGTGTGTAGGTAGGTAGGTGTGTATGGATGTGTGTAGGTGTGTGTGTGTGTGCGTGTGTAGGTGTGTGTAGGTAGGTAGGTATGTATGGATGTGTGTAGGTGTGTGTGTGCAGGTATGTATGGATGTGTGTAGGTGTATGTGTGTGTGCAGGTAGGTATGGATGTGTGTAGGTGTGTGCGTGTGTAGGTGTGTGTAGGTAGGTAGGTATGTATGGATGTGTGTAGGTGTGTGTGTGTGTGCGTGTGTAGGTGTGTAGGTATATGGATGTGTAGGATGATGTGTAGGTGTGTGTGTGTAGGTTGTGTGTAGGGTAGGTATGTATGGATGTGTAGGTGTGTGTGTGTATGATGTGTAAGGATGTGTGTGTGTGTGATGTGTGTGTGTGTGTGTGTGTGTGTGTATATGATGTGTGTGTAGGTAGGGAGGTGTGTGTATAGTAGGTATGGATGTGTAGGTGTGTGTGTGTGTGTGGGTAGGTGTGTAGGTATGTGATGTGTAGGTGTGTGTAGGTGTGTAGGTAGGTAGAAGTGTATGGATGTGTGTGTGTGTGGGGTGTGTGTGTAGGTGTGTGTGTAGGGTAGGGTGTATGGATGTGTGTGTGTGTGTGTATGATGTAGGTGTGTAGGTAGGTAGGTATGGATGTGTGTAGGTGTGTGTGTGTGGGTGTATAGGTGTGTGTAGGTAGGTAGGTATGTATGGATGTGTGTGTGTGCAGGTAGGTATGATGTGTGTGTGTATGTGTGGGTAGGTAGGTGTGTGTGTAGGTTTGTGTGTGTGCAGGTAGGTGTGTTTGAGAGAAATGGGAGTGAAAGATAGAGTGAGTAGAGTAAGCAGAGTGAAATTATGCAGTGTGATGCGTTTCTCTCTGGCGGTGGTAATAAGATAGCTGGAGTTTTCCATGCTGTCATAATGAAAGTCTGCAGAGGGATTTGAGGATTTGAGCGGATTCCAGATGTCAGGAATATGAAATCGTTTCTCCATTTCTCACTCACTCTCTCGTCTCAGTCTCACAACTCTCCACAAGTCTACAATTAAAGCGGAAAAACGCCCAGATTATCCTGGTTCACCTTTTTTTTACAGTTCATCTATTAGCACAACCTAAAATAACTCATATTTTATTGGAAGTGATTTAATTTTAATTTACGGAGTTTTGTTTAAGAGTAAAACTTAATTTGAGATAAACACTTTTTCCTAAAAATTTATAGTTATTTGCACGCACTTTGCCACGCACATTTATTACGCTATTAGTAGTAGTATTAGTATTATTAGTAGTAGTAGTAGTAGTAGTAGTAGTAGTGATATTTCTATTCTTTTCCTTTTTAGAGTATAAATTTATTTCTGTAACTACAACTATATAATTATACTACTAATAATCATTGTATTACAAACTATTATAATAATAACTCTGTGTGTGTGAGAGAGAAAAACTATAATAATAATAATAATAATAATAATGGCTGGTCATTGTTAAGAAGAAGAGAAAATAACTCCAAGTAAATTCTTAATCAAAATTAAAAGTTAAATTTTAAAGTTACTAGATCCATGTAATATAAGAAATGATTAAAAGTGAATTATTAAAAGACACAGATTTCTGAACTAAATCCTTGAGATGCGTACATTATAAAAACATTGAGAAATGTATTTAATTTTTTTAATCTTTTCAAACTTCCGTCTCAATCTTCTTTTCTCTCTTCGTGAGATCTTCATCTTCGATCTCGACTCTCTCTATCCAGAGAAGAGGAAAGCTGGTGGTTTGAGCGCTAAGTGAAAATGGGAACTTAT
>JAVGVS010000494.1:128141-145641 GCA_032718565.1 Distichodus sexfasciatus | reverse complement strand
ATTCAAATAGTTCTGCTTTTTCGTTAGAGAACAGAGATAAAAAGCTGTATACTGCCTGTCAAAAGTTTTAACACAATACAGATTTTTACCACTCCTTTTTAGTCTTTTTTCTGTCGTTTACTGTTTTTTAGGGGTCCAAGCACAAATGGAATCCGCCTTGTAATTGTTCGGTAAAATCATAGCAATCAGCCTATAATTGGTGCTGTAGCAAAGAAAAACGCATATTGACCTGCACGGTTGCGCAGTGGTTAGCGCTGCCGCACAACAGCGAGAAGGTTCTGGGTTTGATCCCCGGGTCGGTCATAGGGTCCTTTCTGTGTGGAGTTTGCATGCTCTCCCCATGTTCGTGTGGGTGCTCCGGTTTCCTTCCACAGTCAAAAGCATGCATGCACTATAGGTTAATTGGTGACTCTAAATTTGCCCGTAAGGTGTGCGTGAGAGTGTGAGTGTGTGCCCTGCGGTCTGTTGGCACCTACCTAGGGCTGGTACCAGCCTTGCAACGCCTTGCCTTCGTAAATTCCCGGGATAGTCTCCGGGCCCTGTGACCCGGGTGGGATTAAGCGGTTCGGATAATGAATGAATGAATGAATCAATGTTGCATATGTTTTATTCTTGCATATTTTTGAGACATACAGTATAATTTCCATAACATCTTGTGTAATTATACCATCAAACTTAAGTTTCCTAAATCTGTAAATACATCCTTTATCTGTCATCCTGTGAACTCTAAGCACTGGAGTGTTATTAACAGTGTTGGTCAAGTTACTTGCAAGATGTAATAGATTATAGATTACTTTATTTCATAGTAATTGGTTCCATTAAAATGAACGACTTCTGCGTTACTTTTGCGTTACTGTCACCAAAATAAGTGTGAAAGTAGGACATTGTAAAACGCTAAAATCTAGTTTACTGTAGTTCATTCTACATCCAGTGGAGGGCGATGTGGTGCAGCATAATCACTGTAGACATACACTCTGTAGGAAATAGCTCTTTTACTCACATTATTTTTCTGTTGTGCCAAAGGTCTCGTGGTGTTGGTGATTTTTTTAATTACAACAAAACAGCACTAGATTTGGGGTTAAAAGTGTTGCAATGTCTGTTACTGAAATATGTAATGAGTATAATATTTCTGAAAAAGTTTATTGTACTGGATTCCGGTCGCACATGTCTAGATGTCAACAGAAGTTCACCAAAGTTAACAAAACGATGCGATGAAGGTCTCGGCTAGGCCGGCGCTCCTGTCGTTTCAGCGCTACCAAAGTTTGATAATTATGGGGCTTTTTTGGGGGTGGGGGGAGTTTGGGGGAGAGGAGAGATGCCTCGGATAAGATGTCCTTGGCACAGACAATGACGGCGTTTCATCTGCGGAGCGCCGTGTCTTAACGAAAGCAACAGCGAGCGCCTCGTTAATTCCACTGCCGCATCCTGTTCGCTCTTCTTCATCTCTCTTTCTCTCTCTCTATCGCTTTCTCTCTCTCGTTTTAACTCCGCGATTCAACGCTGCTCAATATGGCACCCTCATTAGGGCACAAAATGGCGTTTCAGTGAGAGAGAGATAGAGAGAGAGAGAGAGAGAGAGAGAGAGGGAGGTGAAAGACTGGCAGATAAAAAGAAAAAGAGGAGTTTCAAAATGAGCTCCATATCTTTGCAAACTCTGAGCTCTAAGCTCCAACTGCAGAGCTCACGGATCAGCCTGCAGGTGATCAAAGCAGAACCTCTGGGCTGTGTGGGTGTGTGTGTGTGTGTGTTTCTGACCTAGACGTATTTTAGGGATAAGTTTCTTACACTTGCAGACCAAACTACTTTTGTAGTTGTTTATAAAATAAACAATTTGAACAATTAGTTATGTTAATATTATCTATCTATCTATCTATCTATCTATCTATCTATCTATCTATCTATCTAGCTCTCTTACCCTTTCTTTCATTCTTTTTTCTCAATCACTCAATCAATCTATCCATCCATCCACCCACCCATCCACCCATCCACCCATCCGTCCATCTATCCATCCATCTATCCATCCATCATCCATCCATCCATTCATCCATCCTTCTATCTCCTCTCGCTCTCTTAGCCTTTCTTCCTTTCTGTCATTCATTGAGGTGGTCAGGTGAAGGGAAGCGTTCGAGTACCAAATCCCGCGTATTCTTAATGGGTCCCTATGGAAAAAAATAAACAACAGGTAAAAATGATTAAAACGATGAGTGCGGGTCATGACGGTTACAGATTTGTGAAGAGGCCCATGGACCCTTGACTCACATTAAATTTGGTGGCCTTGTGAAAAACTCTGGCGGTGCAGTAAGGCTTTGAAATGTGACCTCCATGTTAGTCTACGGTGAAAAACGAACAAGTGCATGTATCAAAAACGTGTTTATAAGCAAACCACACTGCTATAGACACGCGTTTTCAACCTGAAACTAAGTTTCTACCACAAAAACTGTAGGAGGAGTAGTGGTCATAACAAGTGTGTGGAATAAAAAGAGGATAACAGCGTGAGTGTTCACCGCGGTAACGTAATAACAGTAGATAAGATGCATCGAAGCCGAACTAGTGGCACTCACTGTACCACACACCTTTGTTATTCACTTTTTTCTTTTAGGAAATGTTAGAAATGGAGATAGTGATGTCTGTCAGATGACGTCAGGTGTTGAGTGAAGTTCAGATCGCAGATGTGCCGTTTGTTTTTCTCTTCCTTCCTTGACACATTTGTGGAATAAAGGTAGAAAGGAAAGCATGCAAAGTGGAGCTAATTCGCTGTTTGGAGAGTGACAGAGCGAGGAGTGGAGGAGGAGGAGGAGGGATGGAGGATGAGGATTTAGAAGGCAGCCAGACGCTCGATTACACACTTCTGTTAGAAGACAAATCAGTGTTGCTGCTCGCTGGTGGTGCAGCGTCAAGCCTTTAAAACACATCACGCTGCAGAGACCAGTCACATTCACAACTTCTGCATCGGGACACGGCCTTCATCATCTCTCCATCTCTCCTTTCATTTGTTACTTTTCTCTCTCTCTCTCTCTCTTATTCTCTTCCTCTATATATACACTATCCTCTCTATACTTTTCTATCAGTCTATCTCCTCTCATGTTCTCCTTTCACTCTTTCTTTCGTTCTTTCTTTCTATATCATCTGTCTGTCTGGGCGAGAAGAGATAGATGATACAGACAGACAGACAGACAGACAGACAGAAAAATGAGAAAGAAAGAAAGAAAGAAAGGGTGAGAGAGTGAGAGGAGATAGACAGACACTGCTCCTTCAAGGATGGGTCAAATGCAGGGGTCACATTTTGTTGGGGTGTACTGTGTGCTGTGCTGTTGTGTGTTTACAATGCTCAATAATCACTCACTTTAATCTGTAGCTCTCAGTGCTTTACCGAAAATGCTAAATAAACAGTAAAACAGAAAGAATATAAAAAAGAAACAATAAAATAGAATTAATAATTATAAATTAGAGCTGCATTTCTGCAAGAAAACAAGCCAAAGTGATTGCTCAAGTTTTGTAGCTTTGACATGAAAACTGTCCGCATTGAGATGAAAGGGGAAAGAACGAGGGATGATAAAAGCAAGAAAAAGACGAGTGTGAGTGGAAACAGATTAAGAAGTGTGTTCATTGAGGTGGTCTGAGGTGGCATAAGAACCGCGCTGACTGTCATGTGATAAGGCAAGCTTTTGAGGCCCAAATCCCATGCATTCTTAATGGGAGAAAACTAACGGGTAAAATAAACAACAGGAAAAAAGGATGAAAAAGACGAGTGCGGGTTGTGACGGTTCCAGATATGGTTTAAGTGAAGAATGGTGGCTGTGTGGGGAAAGCGTCAAAACTTGAGCTCCATGTAAGTCTACGATGAAAAACAGGCGGAAAAATGGACAGAGCGAGTGCACGTATCAACAGTGTGTATATAAGCACGCCACGCTGCTACAGGCCACACGTTGTGGCGTTGATATGAAGTGTCTAGCACAAGAACTGTAGAAGGAGCAGCGGTCAGGAAAAGTGTAAGGGGGGAAAGAAGGAATAAGGAAGGGAAAGAACTGTTATACACCCGTTATTACATATTTATCACATACTTACAGTGTTTCATAAACATATGAATTTAAGGTTGATTCTCCATTCACGATGCGACTACATCTTTTCACACCTTTCTTCTCTCTCTCCACCTTCTCTCTGTTTATTAACACAGCAGCAGGAGAACATCTCTATTCACTCACCCTGAATAATCGATTATTATTACAGTACACCTCTCCCTCTCTCTCTCTCTCTCTCTCTCTCTCTCTTCTCTATTACCTGTGTGGAATTACAGAGGGAGCCAATTAGCGTGCAGACGGCTATTTTCTGCAGTCGTCTCACGTGGGTGCGGTTACGGTCGGCGCTTCTCGGCGGAGACGTTTGTGTTGCATTGTGTCAGACTCTCGCCTTTTATCTCTCACTTAGCAGAATACATTATGGAGCGTAGAGATGGGGCGGAGAGCCCCGGGGCCCGATACGGTACACGCACTACTGTACGCTTTATCTGGAGTGTGTTGTGCTCAAACGCTTCCACAACCTACTTCCTTTCTGCTGCTGTGGTAACGGTCGCCATAGTAGCAGACGTCTACAGGAGTGCTAGGAAACAAAAAAGTTTTAAAAAGTCTTTCAAATTAATCACTAAAATTAGTGGTGTAATGATTAGGGATTCGCCATGTGGTCTCTGGTTCAAATCCCGGACTATTAAAGTTACCTTTGAGGTACTCATGAGCAAAGTACCGTCCCCAAGTACCCCTCTCTGTGTGCCGCCTGTCTACTGCCACCTGCTCCTTCACGGATGGGTCAAATGCAGAGATCAGGAAAGGGTTAGCGAGTTGTTCTCGTGATCAGAGGGTCACCAGTTCAAATCCTGGACCGGGAAAGATACCACTGAGGTACTCATCAGTGAGGTAGGTACTACCAAAAAGCTGCCCGCTGCACCTTCACAGATGGGTCAAATGCAGAGGTCAGGAAACGGTTAGGGAGCTGGGGTTCGTGACCATCTCTGGTACGCTTGGTTTAAGGTGAGCAAAGCAGAACGCTCGAGCAAAGTATCAGTATCGGAACTGAAAAAGTTGGATGTGTTCCTCCCTAGTTTGTTATCAAGTTACACAGAGACTGAGCGTAGACTATTTTTCCACATTTGCCCTTTGTCTTTTTTCTTTCTCTCTCTCTCTCTCTTTCTCTCTCTCTCCCTCCCTCTCTCTAAACTATTAGGAAGACTCTGACTGTAGCCTGTAATGAGATTTCAGGGCCTGCCATTTGATGCTTCGGTGGACAGCAACACACACACACACACACCCTTACAGACGCACACACACACACACTCATGGAGAGAGAGAAACAAGTTCACAGCTCAGAAATAGTTTTCACCTGTCACCTCTGTGCAGACAGACAGCCATTGTTAAATGGGGGAAAAAGTGAGCGAGGGATGAGGAGAGAGAGAGAGAGAGAGAGTTGAGGGCGTGTGTGTGTGTGTTGTGTGTGTGTGTATGTTAGTATTCTGTGCTTCTTCTGGCTCCGAATCACTACAGCGCATCGATTTGCAAACATATTAGAGAGTTTGTGTTTACACAAATCTGTTACACAAATCCACAATCATCCTCTTCATCTCTGCCACGACTCTCTTCCTCCTCCCTCCTCTCCTCTCTCTTTCTCTTTGTCTCTGTCCTCCTTCTTTCTCTCCCTATCCATCGCTACCATCTCGGTTTTTCTCCCGCTCTTTTTTTCCCCTTTCTCTTTCTCTTTTCCCTCCCTCCTTCCCTACCCCCTTCCTTTCTCTTTTCCCTCCCTTCTTCCCTCACTCCCTCTCTCTTTCCTCTTCTTTTTCTCTTTCCCTCTCCTCTTTCTCTTTCTTACCGTTCCTCCCTTTCTCTTTTTCTGTTCCCTCCCTCCCTTCCTCCCTTTCCCCTCCCCCCGTCTCTTTCTCTATTTCTCTCTTCCTGCCCTCCCTCACTCTTTCCATCCTTTTCTCTTTCCCCTCTCTCCCTCCCTCAAACTTTCTCTTTCCTCTCCCTCTCTCTCTTTCTCGTTCCCTTTCTATCCCCCTTTCTCTCTATCTCCTCCCTCTCTCTCTTTCCATTTCTATTCCTCTCTCTATCTCTCTCTCTCTCTCTCTCTCTCTCTCTCAGCCCGGGTGATGAACATTACTAATTAACATCTCATACTGTTTACCTTCAAAGGTAGCAAATGTTAATGAGGTTGCGCACACACACACACACACACACACACACATACATTCAGATCAGCTGAGAATGACAGAATAATTATTATTATAAAATGTACATTATAGCAAGTGTAATTCTTGTATTCCTTCATTAATGTATTGTTTGTGGGGTGGTTTGAGACGAGGCAGCGTTGTTGGTGATTAATTATGATTCACTGCAAGTGAAGGTGTGATTAATTGGGGTAAAAATAGTGATGTCTTGGCAGTGTTGCTTTACACCTCCACTTTTCTCACGAAAGCTTGTCTACACATGAAAGTGGATCTCATCAACACGGTGTTGGAGAAACTCTCCTCTCTCTTGTCAGCTGTCTGTCTCGGTAGTTGGTAGCGTAACGGTCAGGGAGTTGGACCCGTGATCGCAGGGTTGCCAGTTTGAGTCCCGGACCGGTTAAGGTACCCATGAGCAAGATTGTGGGTTACTGTGTGCTGGGCTGTATTCACCACGACAATCACTTACTTAAATTCATTTAATTACACTTAATTACAGATGACATTAAATGAAGCAGCAAGTCGAGAGAGAAGAGACGGCAGTGGAGCCACAGTAGCGCTCCTTGTAATTACTTAATATCAGTGATGGTCAAAATGAAACACCGATGCCGATAATCAACAAAATGCTTCATATCGTCCAGCCCCCGATAACTGTCCCGTACGATAACCGGTCGACCCTTAATTTAAACTACAATTATGGGCCTGGAATTGTCTTTTTGCATGGAATGTGAATAAGATCTGCAGCAGTTCAATGTAGAAATTCTTTTTAAAAATACCAAAGTCTAAGTTACGTATGTGAGGAGTTTTTTTGAGTGATTATTTCTCATTGTGAACATACCACAGCACAGCACACAGTGCACCACAACGAAATGTTGACCTCTGCCTTTAACCCATCCACAAAGGAGCAGTGGGCAGCTAACAAGCGCCCGGGGACCAGTGCTTGGGGACGGTACCTTGCTCATGAGTACAGTACAGCTCAGTGGTAACTGTACCGGCCCTGGATTCGAACCTGCGACCTTCTGATCACAGGGCGAACACCCTACCGTTACGCCATCAACTGCTCCAGATGTGCAAATATCACAAATAACAGCAGTCAAATGGAGAGAACTACAGTTACAACCATGGAATACACACACAGCACAGCACACAGTCAACCACAATCAAATGTGAGCTGGAGCAGTGGGCAGCTTTATTTTGGCAGCGCCCAGGGAGCCTTGCTTGGGGACGGTACCTTGCTGATGGGTACCTCAGTGGTACCTTTAACCAGTCCAGGACTTGAACATGCGCCTCGGGATCACGTGGTCAATGTCATAAACCGTTACGCTACCATCCGCCCGGAGTGGTGTGTGGTACGGAAGACGCTTAATGCCCGTTTAATTGCACAGTGTGAGTGAGTGATGTCTGTAGTCGACTTTTCCAGTTAAAATCGGATTTTTAGGGGTTTTATCTTTTCGCTTTTCATTTCAGCCAAAAAGCGGGATCTAGATTTTTTGACGCGTAGACTCTGAGAATAGAAAGTGCATCGCTGACTGTGTTGGAGCTGTAAAACTAGCAGCACAAACACACACACACTCACTCACTCACACAAACACACACACTTCTTTTTTCCTCTGGATTGATGCTAATTGGCAGCGGAATGTCTTCCTGACAGGCTTCCTGCCTTGCCTCCAGCTCTCTCTGTTTGTGCTTCTGTCTCTCTCTTTCCCTTGTTCAGTGTCTGTGCCCCTCTCTCTCTCTTTTTTCTGCCTTGCTCCCTCGTTCCCCCCGTGAGAGAGATCTCCTGCCAACTCAGGATATAATCCCAACTCAAGCCATCGAGGATCATTGAGGTCTTTAAAACCCCACCAGGAGCACAGGAGGATTTCAGCCTCAACCCTGCTGCCAGACTTCTGAGACTTCACTCCATCTCTTACTCTCTCTCTCTGGCTCTCTCTCTTCCTCCATCTCTCTCTCTCATCCCTCTCTCTCCATCTCTCTCTCTCTCTCTCTCTCTCTCTCTCTCTCTCTCTCTCTCTTGATCTCTTCCTCTCTTTCTCATCCCTCTCTCTCTCTCCCTCTCTCCCTCTCTCTCTCTCTCTCTCTCTCTCTCTCACTCCCCTCTGTCTTCCTCCATCTCTCTCCCATCCTCCTCTCTACATGTGTCCCACTCCCCTCTCTCTTCCTCCATCAGTCTCTCATTCTCCCTCACTCTTGCCTTATTCTTTCTTTCTTTATTTCTATTTCCCTCTTTCTCTCACACACACTCATGGGGACCTCTCTAATCTCCCCACAAAGCCATAAAAAACAAATAAAAGTGATTTTAGGGGACAAAAAGCCCCAAAAACGGTCCCCACATTGCATAAAAACATGGCACACACACACACACACACACACACACACACACTGAGCACGGAGTAGTGTGACTGAAATTAATTTAGGCTTCTCTGTGAGAGAGCGCCTGTTCGTCAGGGCGAGTCGATACGCTGGTCTCTAACAGATGGCTCTGCTGCTCCTGACCCTCTCACCCTGCACTCCTCTAATTTATATATTTATTTATTTATTGGTGATTGTGAGGATGAAAGATGACAGCCGATGAAGTAGCGCCTCTCTTTTCACGGTGGAGAACTGTGCCCCGCTTCTGGCTGCTTTTCTTAAAACGTCCGATTTACTCCGAGATTTTACTCAGAAGAAAAGCGGGATCACACTGCTGTTCCTGCTCTCATTTTTATCTTCATTTCTCTTCTGCTACATAAACCTTAAAGTACATTTATGCTGTGAATATATAAACGTATTAACTTCATTGTATTACATTTCATATAACATAAAATCATTTAATACATTATGTAAGGTAATTAATATATGAATAATATGTATTAATATGTGATGTAATAGATTGATATATGAATAATATTTGTTAACATATCGTAATCTTCTTATTTGCTTGGCCTGGCTTTTAATAATTATTATTTCCCTTTAAAAAATTATCTTTACATTTGTCTTTTTAGTTTTATCTTTACAGTTTGTCTTTTTTGCTATGATTGATGCACTTGTGTTCACACTCGTTTTTGTGTGTGAGTGTGCGTGTGTGTGTGTGTGTCCACTGCACTACATGTCAGAACGCTTGTGTAAGGAGCCTGTACTACATTGTCATCTGTCAGTAAAAGAGCAGACGGAATCCAGTAAAATGGCTCTGGCAGGTCGGATGGAGGGAGAGAGAGGGAGAGGAAGAATGAGGGAAAGATAAAGAAAGTATGAAATGTGTTTTCCAGTAAACCAGTATGCCCCTTAAATAAATCAACATAAAAATATGCTACTATATTTCTCTTTCTTTCTTTCCTTCTCTTTGTCGCTGTTTCTGTCTTGTCTCTCTCTGTCCCTCTATCTCCCTTTATCGCCCACCTCTCTTCGTCTTTGTATCCCTCCTTCTCTTTCTCTTTCGTTTCCACATCCCTCTTTCTTTATCTCTCTCTCTCTCTTTCTCTCCCTCTCCTGTCTCTCTTCTCCCTTTATTTCTCCCCTTTTCTCTTTTTTTCTCTCTTTCCCTCCCTTGCTCTCACCCTTACTTCCCTCTCCTCACCTCTCTCTGCCTCTTTCTCCCCTTTCCATTCCTCTTTCTGTATCTCTCTATCTCTCTTTCTCCCCTCCTTCCTATTTTTTCTATCCCTTGATCGTTCCACCCATCACCAATCGCTCTCCCACTCTTTATCCATCCTTTATCTCTCTTACTTCCCCATTCCTCTTTCATTCTCTTTGTTCCTCTCTCTGTCCTGTCTCTCTCTCTCCCTTTGTCCCACCTAGGTTTCCCACCTTCCTCACCCATCACTCTCCCTCTCTTTTATCCATCCATTTTTATCTTCCCCAATCCGCTTTCTTTCTGTTCCTCTCTCTCTTCTTTTTCCATCACTTTCTCTCTTCTCTCCTTTCATTTTCTCCATCTTGCAAGTTCTGTCCATTTCTGTCCACTGCAAGGCCGCCATTCTTCACAAAGCCACCAAATTCGACATGATTCCCATATCTGTTACCCTCATGAACGGTACTCGTCTTTTTCATTCTTTTTTCTGTCATTTATTTTTCCCCAAAGGAATCCTTTGGTTTTCTCCCATTAAGAATACAGAGGATTCGGGAATCGAAAGCTTTCCTTCACCTGTTTTCACACGAGAGTCTACACTGTTCTTATGCCAACTCAGACCACCTCACTGAACACACATCTCAATCTGTTTCCACCCGCACTCGTCTTTTTCTTATTTTTGTCATCCCTCGTTCTTTCCCCATTCACTTCAGTGCCTTTAATCAAAGTCTTTCCACTTGAACCAGTTTTCGAAACTTGAGCAATCACATTGGCGTTTTCTTGTGGAAATGTAACTCAAGTCGTTGTTGAATTTGGTCACAGATCACCAGGTCACCAGGGCCCTGTTCTGCTCGGACTCCCTATGATTTTAAAGTATATATTGTAAAGTGTAAATCCGGCATGATCTGGGCAGAGTGACCCCTTATGAAGCAATGCGAATGCAGCATCATCTGAACAGCCGAAGCGTTCTGCTTCCCTCAGCTAGAAGATGGGGGAAAAAAATGCCCCGAAAAACAATGAGCTCACACGGCCAGCTCAGCAAGAAGAGACAATATGCTTACCGTAGATAATCTGATAACTAATGTGTCATCTTCAAAAAAATAAAAGCCTCACATTATATTTATGTTCCTCCTCCATTGTTTGCCCTGCCGTAAATCAGACGGCTCATCAGTCAAGCGGCTTTGGTTGGTACCGCCGGCTCTATTTGTCAGAAATGATTTTACATAATGACGCGTGGGGATTTATAAGAGGGAAGAGTGAACATGGATTTCAGAGTTACATTTGAATTAAAGTTTAGTAAGTTTTTATGCAGGAACAACTTGTCTTAGACCTTTTTGTTTCACGGTGATGATGCCATTAAAAAAATAAACGAATAAAATTGTTACCCAGTGTTGTTACTTTGTGGGTAACGAAATAACATAACACATTACAATTGTCAATTACTAGACTATAGAAACGTCTTTTTCTGTGTTACCCATGTTTTGCGCTGTGAAATCAAATGTATTTTGACTTTTAAAATGAATATTGTCCTGTGTGAGCGTGAACGTGAATTGATGAACGAGAACGCTGTTTTAGTAAGTGGCGTATCACATTCGTGCCTAAACTGAGTTAGTCGCTATAGATATTGATTTGAGCCAAATGGAGGAGAGAAAGACATGGCAGAAAGCACAGGAATCTTCAGCAACTGGAAATACTCGCGTTATTTTCAGTTTATTGCACGTAAAGACAAAAATCTTTCAGACTGCAGAAAAAAAATATATTTTTGTCAAGAAATGATCATAAACTAGTGCACAGGAAATTTGACGAAGCGAATAATCGACAAAATTGAAATATGCAAAAATTGTCGATCTCTTCCAGTTGTGAAAAAAATGAAGTAGCGTCTCTCTTTTCTCCTGGGCCAAAATTGTCTAGCTTTCTCGTAATTTTCTCATACTTTTATGACGATTAAAAAGATTAAAAAAGCGGAGACTGGTGATGAGTTGTTTAGCCATGTTATGAATGTTGTTATTACATAAACATCCACTAGAGGGCATCACTGCAACCCCACTGTTGGCTTTTTAGTGTTATTTTATGTTTGACTTTAATTTATCAAAACATTTTGCATGTTTGCTTTGTCGACAAATTTAAAAGCATTTTTTAAAATAATATTTGTACAAACTTTTAAATAGCTACATGTAAAATCAAACTCAGAATGAAGTTTATTACATCGACAGATACAAGAAGTTTGCTTTGGTGCTTGGTACTAAGACAGTTATTGAAGCATTCTTAAATCTTAAAAATCCAGCATTCTTTAAAGCCACACTATATAAGATTTGCTCGCAGGGTCCCCCTACTAACAAGAAACAGTATTGCCTGTAACAACTGTCGTAAAATCTGTGTCACAGTAATACAAGTGCATTTGTTAACAAGCCAACGAGAACGGCAAACTTACTGACTTAGCGTTCCCAATTTCTTCAGGAAAGGTAAAGTAGCCTTTCAGCATTTTATTCAAACATGAATATGGTTTTATTTTTTGAAATATCAGAAACAAAAGTTAACTCGACAAAAAACAACAAATGAAAAGAACAAAAATGTTTTGATTTCCATCTCAGCCTGCCTTACAACTGCGTGGCCATTGTGGAAAAAGGCTACAGTCCTACTGTACTGCAGTGCTGTTTGCGTGGTGATAGTAACGTTGTTATCCATATTGTAATACAAAACATTGTAGATCAATCTGCAAGGTTGAAAAATCAGTTTGCATTAACCAGAGATGCGTCTGAGCCGTTTGTCACTTGGAGAAGAACAGTTTACCACAGACATAACACCCATGGTATGAGTGCAGTTCACGCTGTCTCACTAGCCTCAAACTCTGAAGATTCTTTGCACGCGACACGTATCCAAAAAACAGAGTCTTGAATCCAGTTTTTTCTTTTGTTGTCTTTATCTTTAATACAGCTTGGTCTTTTACAAGCAAAAGATGAATTCTTAGGACTACAAAGAGACTTTAGGTGACGGTCAAAAGACTGTAGCGCTCCTGAGTTCTTGGCTTCAACTCACTTCTACGGTCTGTGTACGTTCTTACATCTTTATATATACATATTTCAGGAACCAATCAGATTAAGACAACTACGTATTACTTCTGTTGTTACTTATTAGTACATTTAACGTGTATATATATTAATAAAACTCTGTTACGTAACACTATAGAAAGTTCTATATACTACAGTATATGGAAAGTTCCAGAAACATTCAAATTAGCATTATAGCTCTACTTTCTACTACAAATAGTTATGAAATATTAAATCCAAATATTAAAACATTCATGCAACACAAAATGGCTCTAACACGTAGTCTCTTGTCAGAAGTTATTTAGTTGCATAGGAGATGCTTTTGTCCATATTTGTATTATCACCATCGCAGCTCCTCCTCTTTCAGCCGGGACAATATTCACCCTAGTCTAGGCTAACTTTATCGCTCTCCCACTTGCTTTTCTTTATCTCCTCTGACATCTTCGTTTTCCTTGCTGCTTTCGTTAATTCATTACTTTGTTTATCTGCCTGGTCTTTTGAAGGGGGAGGGCGGATGTGACGTATGTCGTAAAGCCGCAAAATTTTGTAGTGTGTCGAGGCTCCTACCCGAAACCGGAAGTTGCATAGTGCCAGTGCAGGTGAAGCAGATGCTCTTAAGCGATGATAAAGGTGTGAGTTTCTGTATGATCAGAATGATCTTGTGAAATATAGTTTGAGGTCTGAAAAAACTACTTAGTGTTGCTTTAATGGCTGTTTCCCCACAGTTCTAATGACCTTGCTCCTTTATTTATTTATTACCATTTTATTTCCCGAAAATGGCTAATGTCCTGCCGGGAACCTCCTCGTCTCGAATCTGTTTGTGTGTTTTTAATTGGCTGTCATGTCAATCTCGCCATCCGGATCTCACGCAACGTTTGGGTTGTCTCCCCTCCTTACGATAGGCTTCTTTAACCGTGAGCGATCAAACCGAGATTCTTATGGCATTTGGAGGGAAATGCGCTTGTTTGCATATCTTAAGTCCCATGAAGTCGGTGTCCGAGTGGTGTAAAGAAAAAGCTGCATTTCCAACACAATAACGATGAGAATTTTCCGGCGTTTGCCACATCCCAGAAGCCGTTTGAAGAAGTTGTGTTGCGGCTTTTTAAAAATAGATAAATAATGAAATGAACCAACAGACTAGGCAGGAAAAGTATTCGTCTGAAGTAACGAGGTTCCGGGGCTGGGAGGGTTGCGTCCCATTTTTGGAAATAAGGCTCAGATGGAGGGTTTGAATCCCAAAGATGTCACAAAGGAATCTGCAGTGTTGCATAAGCATGCGACGTCTCTCAATGGGGTTCAAGAGTGTCAAAACTGCAACAATAATGAATTTGTCACCAACTGAAATTTGCTTTGCTGTATTTCATTCTTATGGTTTGTTTGAATTGTGCTCATTGCATCACATCTCGCTCTTGACAGCTGTGAGATGGTGTCGGATGATGGAGTCCACCTTGGAAAAGATGAAAGCAAATAGCAACTGTAAATGTGCGATATAACCGAAATCTCAACGTGTGCCTGCCTACACATGCACTCGAAACACTCCGCTCACGCTCATATAGAACGCCAAAGGTGCCACAATTCATCTGTATTTTTACGCAATTGACAGTAAAACTCATATTCGTTGAAAACCCTGTTTTTGCGGTGCTATAAAATTCTGTTGGTTTTACGCTGTTTTAAACGTTGCCCGTTGCATTGCTCTAGCGACCTTACATCGCTTTTTATGCCGTAAAATGTCTGTAAAAGGCAATGTTTTTATGGTGCTCTAATGAGGTACCTTTAACCCTTGACATACCAAGTCTAGGTCGTCAACGTTGTTTACCAAGCCAGGATCATCGGAGGACCCCATGGTTTTTCTTTTATTTCTCAGTTGTTTGTTGCGGTAGATTACTCAGAATAGGTTTTTTGGGTTTCTGAAACTATATTTCTACATTTCTGTACATCTTTTGCCATCACTACAGTCCTTAGCACATGCCGCTCAAGAGATCATCCGGGTCACTTACATCGCACTCATCCAGCTCATCTGAGCTTTGTTGGCGGGACATTTTTCAAACTTTGCAACGTTCAGAACCTGTAAAAAAGACAAGAATTGATAATCCAAATTTGTAACTTAGTATACCAAGCGGGGTCCTGCTGGTGTTTTTTTTTTATTTTTTTACATTTTTATGAAAGAATTTTATATAAGTGTAATTATATATTTTTTTATCTTAAACTGATGCGGGACACATACAAAAATCAAGAAAAAATTAGTTGTTATAGTTACAGCAGGATCACTAAAAATGTCACTCTGGGGTCCTCCAAGGACCCCCCTGCGTTAAGGGTTAAGGCGAATTGTGGCACTTTTAGCATTCCATAGATGTGAGCGCGAGGGCAAGTTGAGCCCACAAACACCAGAATTTGCTTGCGAAAGTTCTGCTCTCAGAATTGAGCCACAAAAACAACTCTGTACTGTTCTCTGTGTTTACATCCATGTGGTGCTGTGATGATCACTGCAAAGCCTCATCCAAACCATCATCAAATGTTGCCGTAAACACATAAATAAAAACACCACAAAATAAATGAGTATAATATGAAATGAAAGATGTTTTAATTTCGTCATCCAATATATTTCATCATGTCGCCTACACTGCAAAAAATGAAATCTTAATAAGCCAGAAAATCTTAAAAAGAAAAAATAGATCTTGTTTTTTTAATTTTAAGAATAACTTTCTTGACTAGACTTTTAGATAAATAATCTAATTTTAAGAAATGTTGGCTACAATTATCTTATTAAGATAAATTTACTGATTATAAGATCTTTTTAAAATGAAATAAAAAATTTAATTAAGAGAACGGAAAGGTTCTCATGCTCTCCACCATAAGTTAAGAAATTCATGACAACTTTGCTTATTTTAAGAATATTAAGGCTAAAAACGTGTAAAAATTGAAAGATTTTTTTTTCTTGTTTTAGGAGATCTTTACCAGATAAATTTTCTCACTTTATTGGCAGATAATTTTGCTTGATTCTGGTACCTTTTTTCTTATCATGCTTTTCTTTTTCTTATTTTCTGACACTGATTTTTTGCAGTGTAGTTTCTCACCATCTTGTAGTGTGGCTAACTACTATATTAAAACAGCAGCTCGGCTGTAGCTTAGTTACTTTTTTGTGAGAAGCTTGAAAAGACATCGATTAAATCACTGAATATTGTGTTGTTTTACCGCCGACCCGCTCAAGCTGGCGTAAATTAGACTAAATAAAGTTTGACCGATGCAGTGTGATTTGGGGCCAGTAAAGTCCGTCCTGAAGAACTTTATTTCTCCCGAGTTGAGGCCCTGAACCTGCTGCTGCTGCTGCTGTCGGGAGTATTAATCTGCTTCTCTGCCCAGAAACATCAGATAATGATGGATTAAGGTGCTGATGATGCCAGAGTCAGCTTTATTTAAACACACACACTCTCTCGCTCTCACACACACACACACACACACTCCGAGTTGGGTCTTGCCATCTTTGTGAGGTTCTTACTTAGTAACGTACTTAGAACACTAATATACAAAAATTATTAGCCCTACTCCTTGAATAAAGGTAAGGTAAGAGGAGAGGCAGCATCACTTGTAGCGTACCGTCACACACACTTGAGTGTGTGTGTAGAGTTTGCTGGTCCTTGTGTTTTTGTGCAGCAGTTCCAGCCTCCAAAAATAGAGTTTCTAAATCTGTCGCCCAGCGCCTTCTTCTGATTTCACTCTGAAGACGAGGTGTTGAGAGCGGCCAAGTGTGCAGGCGTGTGCTGCTTTTAGCTCCCAGAAAGGTGTGTGTTTGTGTGTATGTGTGTGTGTGTGTGTGTGTGTGTGTTGCCAAATGGTTGAGGAAAACGAGAGCATTGCCAGACCTGAGGGGCGTGTAGAAGATACATGGTGTTGTCTTGTTTTCTCTCTGTACTAAATGTGCTTAAAGAGAATTCCTGTCATTCTTTATGTTAAAAGACACGATAGTCGAATAAACTAAAAATAATTTGGTTAAAATGAGCATGTGACGGTTGCTATGACATCACTCTTTCTGGTCCGATCCCGATATTATCATTTAACATTGGCCTTGTGATCAGAAGGTCGCTAGTTCAAGTCCCAGATCGGTACCAGTAAGGTACTCTTGAACAAGGTACCTATGACGGGGAGGTCTGGGGCAGGGGGTAGCATAAGGGGCAGTTGGTAGAGTAACGGTTAGGGAATTGAACTCGTGATCGGAATGTTGTCGGTTCAAGTCCCGGATCGGTACAGGTACCAGTAAGGTACTCTTGGGCAAGGTACCATCTGGTGGGGGAGATTTGGGGCAGTTGAAGCATAATGGTTAGGCAGTTAGCCCTGCAGTTGTAAGGTTGACGTTTCAAGTCCTGGAATGGTAAAGGTACCAGTGAGGTACTCTTAAGCAAGGTACCTATGACGAGAGAGGTCTGGGGCAGTTGGTAGCATAAGGTGCAGTTGGTAGGGTAATGGTTAGGGAGTTGGCCTTGTGATAGAAAGGTTGTCGGTTCAAGTCCCGAACCACTAAAGATACACTGAGGTATTCATTAGCAAGATACCATCTAGAGGGGCAGGTCTGGAGCAGTAGTATCATGAGGGGCAACTAATAGTGTAATAGTGAGCAAGTTGGCCCTGTAATCGGAAGGTCATTGGTTCAAGTCCTGAACCAGTAAAGGTACCAGTAAGGTACTCAGTAGCAAGGTACTT